>CM053743.1:88271960-88312133 GCA_028658305.1 Pachyuromys duprasi | reverse complement strand
TACGAGTGGATATTTCCTGGAACCCCTGTGCAGATGGGACCCAGGATAGCTTGGTGTAGACTGTTTCAGTCTTGAACTTGATGGCTGACTCTTTGACTCTCCCCCATACAAGCCGAGGAGTGACACACTGGCTGGATCCCAGTGGACGACATTGCAGCCAGCCCTGAGGAGACAGGATGAGCTGGGGTTGGATGGAAGGGGAGGAGGTCCTCCCCCGCTGGTGGACTTGGAGTGGGCGGGGAGGAGATGAGGGAGGGTTGGGGAGAGTGGGAGGGAGTGGGCGGGCTGGGCATGGGATGCAAAGTACCTAACCTGTGATTGATAACAAAAAATAAAAAAATTAAAAAAAAAACAATAAGAAAAGAAAAAAAAATAACCAGTTTGAAGGTAATGACATATAGGACTATTGTAACCATGTGGACAGTCCTCAGCTTGTTCTATGCTAGCTGTAGAGAAAGTGCAGTGTCCTTAAAGAAAAAGCAACTTAAAACAAGGGAGAAAATAAATCATCTTCTTTGAACCAAATTTGTGAGATAACAGCTAAACTTTGTAAGGCATAAATGATACAGAGACATGTAGATGGATATATGAATGAGTGAGAAAATGAGTATGTGGTATGAAAGAACACTGTAGAGCTGTCACAGTGTATCAGAAACTGTAAGGTGTGTGTGTCACTCCATAAAGGAAGAAGGAAAAGAAACATTATTAAGAGTTGAAAAGAGCACATTTTAAAGTGTGCCAGAACAGTAGTGACACTTAACAGCTTACCATGAGAGCATGTGCAAAACCCTTGATTTTCTTTGTGCTTGGAAAATAATTAAATGAAGAATGACTTATTATATACGAAGGTAATGCATGACTAAAGATCACTAAGGTTATAAATATGAGCACTTTTTGGATCTTGGGAGAATACAGATTATAAAAAGAGAACACAGAAAATTATCTGTAATTGTAGCTTTTGCAGGCACAGTGTAAAAGTAGAGTCTCACATCAAGGAGAAGAGCTCTCCCACAAACAGCTATATGTAGGCAGTGTAGACAAGCAATGGTGTAGAGTTCTGCTCTGGAATGCATGAAGCATCAGTGGTAGGTAGAACACAGTGAAGGGAGAATAGATGATACAACGGCCACTTATCATAGTTATTACCCTCTAAGGTGTGTAAGAAGGGCAACCAAACCTAGTGCTGTGGGAAACAGAAAATTATCTGATGGAGTCAGGAGGGTGTACTCTTCTGCTTGGCAGCGTTTTGCTTGAGTACTTTGGTACCCTTAGTGTGTTCAATGTCTGATCCACTGCTGGAAGCAAAACTCAGACATAGTGGGCTCACTGGTCCACTGGTCTTTGGAATATCCTGTATTTTCACTTCCTTAACAAATGCTTGGAAAGTAAGTGGGAAACAGATATTGGTGTTTTATTGGGATTGTGACCACATTTGTCTTTTGTTTAGTGTTTTCATTTGGATCATCAGGACTAGTGTTGCTTTCCTAGTCATAGATTTTATCCAAAGAATTGACTAGATATACCATCTGATAGTTTTAATCTTACAATGGACCAGGTTTTAAACATTGAACTACAGTTTTTCCACTGCAAAGAACAGGTGTTCTTGCAAGCAATGTTAGTAACTAAGAGATGCCATACCTTTTTTTTTTTCTTCCCAGAGAGTGCACATGAACATAGTACTCTAAGGAGCTAGAATACAAGGTTGATTTAATGGCAATCACATTTTAGTAGCATTTACTTGATTTTTAACATTTTCCTTTTAGAATGAAGTGTGGTATCTTAAAAAGATAAGACAAATTACTCATTCTGGGAACAAAGACTTTTGAAAGCTGTCAGCTCACTGACAGTTACAATGAGCATTTATTTCAGGCTTATAAAACATATTAATCAAACTTGTTCACAGCACGGCAGTCCAAAGAATGTTATTTTATTTTTGAGAGAGACTTTAAATAGGTGAGGAACACTGCTAGCATCCACCACATGACTGCAGAGCTGCTTTATCCTCCATTTCAAAATGAGCACTTTTCTCAAACTTAAAGAATGAAATTTACTGCAATAGTCTGTTTATTACAAAACTATTTCCAAAAAGAAAATATGCACACTTATTATACCTTTAAAAACACTTGAAAATATGGGTTGCATTTGCAAACTTCAGTGTATGACATGGAAATTTGGCAAGCTGCCTGGCTTCTACTTAAAGGATTGTCATTCTGGGAAAAATAAATTTCTCTAACTAGACAAAAGTCAATGTTTTCATGTTTTACTGCAATCAAACTGATAGAGCTGACAATTTAATGTCTCAACACTTAAAATATCTGTGGATAATCAGTTACCTCAATCAATCATAAACACAAATCCTTCTATTTTCAAAGCTTGTGTGTCTGTGACTAAGATATAAAGCAGTTTGGTGAGACTCTTCCCCCAAACACCTCACCATTTATTCTCCACCATCATCTCAATATTCTTCATTTATCTTTAGCTGTGCCGATATTTATGCACATTATGCATCTGAAATAACTTTCAACAACTCAAATGTGATCAAATTTAGAAAGTTCCCTTTCACTGTTCCGTTTTATTTAATTTTTATGGGTAGTTCATAGCCTCCAGGACAGTCAGGAAAACATGGATCCGTGCTGGCGTTTCAGCTGAAGACATTACTGTGAGTGAAAAAGGCTCAGGGCTTTTTCAAAGCACGTGAAACATACATGTCCCTTCTTTGACTTCAGAGGATGCTGGTGTCTTCCCCAGATATGTATTATGGGGTCAAATGGTGTAATGCTGGCCCCTTAGCAGTTTTTGGCAAGCACACAGAATGGCTTCTGAACTAATTCCAATGATTACAGTAGTGATGGAGGTGGTGAAGAGGTGATGAAAAAGCTAGGGAGATAGCGAAAATACCGCCAAGAGGCCACTGAGGAATTCCCATTGCAGGTAAATCTGAGTTTTCCAGAGCTGCTGGGCTCAGTTCACTCAGCGCTGGCATGGACAATACTGGGCATTCTGAGATGATTTTAGAAATCTCCTTCCTTATACGTGACGGTTTTTGCAGCTCTTCTTTCATCAGTATGAGAATTTGTGTATGTAGTTTTACATTCCTAACAGATATTTACTCTGAACACCGAATAAGTCAAATTCCTTGTTTGGAGTACTTTAAAACACATTTTTACGAATCGTGTATATGTATAAGTATGCCGCTACACACATTCACTGCCACCATCTTCTTTCTGTTTCTTTGGTTATTTGGATCTTTGCAATAAAACTAAGCAGTTTTCGGACTCTCGGGCAGCATTTTTCAGTTGCCCATCAGTTTACATTGCAAAACAATCAATCTTACTGTCGCACTTGGCGGAAGTGCCGCGGCGAGGGGGTAAATAGCACTGCTTAGCTCTTGCCATGAAGCCTGGCTGACAAAAGTTTTTTTTTTTTTTCAAGAAGCTGACTGTGTTTGAGATTATGAATATGCAACAATCTCATTAGTATTGAGGCTCCAGAGCAGGGGCTGACACCTGGCCCCCAACTTTGTGTTTCTGCTAATGAATTGCCGCTACCCCTCACTCGTTGGTCTGCTGTTGTGCCTCCTTAGTTCCAAGGAAAGTTGCCCACGTTGAGAAGACTGTTGATTGCAGAAATTAATTGTGAAGAATTACGTTGATTTTGTGAAACAGTGTTTAGATGGTGCTTAGATTGTCAAAACAAACAAAAAACACTGTGTACTTTGCATAAGATAATATCATGAAAAGAAAAATTTAAGAAGAGACGCTAGCATCATATGTGCGTACATTCGTCAGTGTGTGCAGATACACTTCCATCCTTGATCACTGTGCAGTGTGTGGATCTATATATAGACAAAGTCAAGTCAAACGAATCTGACATTCTGTTGGTTTTTCTATTATCCTTCCAAATGGAGCAAACAGAGATGAGAGAAAAGTCTCAAAATGAATAGGGCTGAAACACTAAACTATTCTGTCAATTTTTTTTACTGTATTCTTTCTTTTCAATTCTGGGTTTCTGCCAAACATTTTGCAGCTCTTACACATAGCATCTCTCATGAATATGTTACTGATAATGATGTGTTTCTAGCCACTGATTGAGCTACTTTAATTGATTTGCAGTATATGAAGGGATACAAAAGTGCTCATGGCTCTCCTCCCGGCTCCTTAACCGATCTCAGAGCCTGACGTATGCTAATCAGGTGCTCTACCACTGAGCTGCAACCCATCCCGGTTCTGAATTATTTAGAATGGTCACTTTTCAAATCTCTTGAAATTTCCTTTCTCCTACAAGGGGACTTGCGTTGCTTGCTGCAGATTATAAAGGACCAGATGAGCTACAATTGATAACACCTGCCATAAGCTAAGGAGGGTGGTGATGCTGTGCAGACAGGGCAGTGGACAAAGAGCAACCCTCCAACTGGGGTGTTGCCTCTGGAGCCATTTCATCGGCAATGCGGCATCATCTCATGCAACAAGGCAGATATATGTTATCACTACAGAGCTTTTGAGAGTTGTGTTCTTATAATTTCCATAGCAGTCTGATCAATCACTGGAAGGTAGAAACAAAAACCCATGAACATATTTGTGAGAAATGAGGGTAGCTTAAAATGGATGCATCCCTGACAAAAGTGGCTCAGCTATCATACATCAAACACTTGTTACCTCTGTTGGCCTTAGTGAGCGCACATGACTAAGAGCAAATCAGTGATAAAATTTCAAGAAAGATGAAACCATCTGGGCCTTTGCAAAGACCATCAGTCATTCCACAGAGCCATAATGTTATTTGTTCAGGCAATCTTGGCTTCCTAGTTAATAGATGTAATACACACTCCACCTCTAGACCAAAGGCACTGGGGAAAGAGTTCTCACTTTTTAAAGTTAGCTACATCTCATAGGAACCAATTACACTTTATCGGAGGACAAGCTATTAAATTATTCAGTTTAATTCTTGCATTTGCATTCTTGTTATACTTCACTGTCAAAACCACATTTAAAATCTTTATATTTTATTATTTTATGTATATGAGTGTTTTGCCTGCATGTACAAATGTGCACTGTGTGTGTTTGCCTGGAATCTATGGAGGTCAGAAGAGGACATCAGAACCCTTAGAACTGGAGTTATAGGTAGTTGTGAACCACCATCTTTGTTGTGAGAATTGGATCCAGTTCTTCTGCAAGAACAAGTGCTCTTAACCACTGGGCCAACCCTTCCGCACTGTGTTTTTACTTTTTAAATGTGCTTATTTCATCAGGTGTCAAGTGCAATGTATCACAACTATATTGGGAATTTTCATTGTTATTCTACATAAGCAAACATTTTCTCTTTTAAGACACAGGCTCACCAAGGTATGTCCCAGTACATAACCCTCATAAAATTCAGCCAGATTTTAAAACATGAAACTGGAATGCATCAGGTGAAACCATTATATGTACACATATTTACAACTAATTTGAAATATTGACTGATATCTGTTATTTTGAATACTGAAAACCAAGTACAAGCAAAATTGCTTTAGCTTAATTGCAACTGTTGGTTTTGATTCAGTTTTATAGTTAGCATTCCTATTCTAGATTTATGACTACTGTGATCATTATTTATGAAAGGTTTATCTCAACATGATTTATGGCTTGATGCTTTTTAACATCAAATATAGGATGTAATGAAATAAAATATAAATAAATTGTGATTCTCACATATCCATGCATCTTTTGTGATAGTCGTATTGACAAACTGATGTCACACTGTCATTATTCAGATTATATTGCACAGTTTACCTTATGCTGAAATTGTATTTGCACACTCTTAGAGAATGTCAAGTCATGTTTTCCCTTCCACATTCCGTAGTATAAGTACTTTTACACATAATTAGTATTTGGACATATTTTTATGAAGTGAACCCAGAATTGGAGTAACATTTGGCACACCAAGTGCCAGCTGGATGGGGTTTTCTCTCTTTCTGTCTCTGCCTCTCTCTCCTCCTTCTCTTCCTCCTTTTTTCCTCCTCTTTCTTTCTCTCTCTCTCATTCTCTCTCTTTCTTCCTGATTCCCTTATTAACTTTCATATCAAATAGAAAATTGATGGATTTTGATGAACCAAGATATTTTTGCCAATACAGGTTATTTTAATTTGAACATGCCTACAAATATTGTTCTTTATGATTTAATATTTATTTCATTTTACCTTCCATGGAATTAAAGAGGCATCATAGTCTTTTGATCTTTTAGGTCTTTGTACTTGCATGGATTAAGGAATTTACTACCAGCAATGACAACCTATGCAGTATTTTTTTTTTTTTTGGTCAGAATTAACTTTTACTGAGTATAATCTAGATATAATGGTGGTGAAAGTTGAAATTTGGAAATCCATACAACAGAGAATTACATTTCTGGAAAGTAATATGGTGGTTAGAATGAAAGATCACAAGAGATTTTGGAGATTATGAAGACAGATGCCAACATCTGAAGATTGTGTTAGTGCAAACGGTACAGAAAAACCGTAGTAATTCTGACAAAATTGGAGAAATTTCAAAAGAGACAACAGCACAGAAATTTTAGGGAGAGGAGCATAAAACTATCCTATTCTGCAGTATCATAATAGTTCTCCAGTACACTAAGAAGAGGACAACACCTCACATGAGATATGCACTCTCATTTGAACCTATACTGACAACATTCTTCTTTTTTTAACATTTTTATTTTATTTTATATTAATCACAGTTATGTACTTTGTATCCCAGCCATAGCCCCCTCCTGCATTCCCTCCCTATGTCTCCCTTCCCTACCTCATCTCCTCCCTGCACCTTTCCAAGTCCACTGATAGGGGAGGACCTCCTCCCCTTCCATCTAACTCTAGCTTATCAGGTCTCTTCAGGACTGGCTGCAATGTCCTCTTCTGTGGCCAAGCAAGGCTGCTCCTCCGTTGGTGGGGGAGGGAGGTGTCAAAGAGCCAGCCACTGAGTTCATGTCCAAAATAGTCCCTGTTCCCCTTACTAGGGTACCCACTTGGATGTTGAGCTAACATTTGCTACATTCAAGCAGGGGTTCTAGGTTATATCCATACATGGTCCTTCGTTGGAGCAACAGTCTCATAAAAGACCCCTGTGCCCTGTTATATTTGGTCCTTGCGGAGCTCCTGTCCTCTCCAGCTGACAACATTCTTAATGGCAAAGACCAATGGTTCTATTTAGTCATATCATCTACATAATAAATACATTGTAAATATAGAAAAGACTAACCACTACTCAGTGATTAATGGACAAAAGAGGGAGTCTTGAGAATCAAGTGTGTGTAT
Source organism: Pachyuromys duprasi (assembly GCA_028658305.1). Lineage (NCBI taxonomy): Eukaryota > Metazoa > Chordata > Mammalia > Rodentia > Muridae > Pachyuromys > Pachyuromys duprasi. The sequence continues at coordinate 88,304,848 of CM053743.1, read as the reverse complement.
ATACACACACTATAAACTGTGAAGATGTTTTTGTAAGAGAACCTGCCATGGTGTGTTTATGTGTATAAGGGTGAGGCAGACAGAAAGACAGATGGACAGACAGATGGACAGATAGACAGTGAGAAAAACCCAGGAAATAAAAGACAGGAAAGACACATCTGAGACTTTCCTCACTTTTGTTTTATTTTTTAATTTTTATAATTTATACAGTTTATATCCCAAATATAGTCCCTCTCACTTCCCCCTGTCCTCCTCCTCTAGCCCACCAAAAGGGAGAGTCTTCCTCCCCTACTCTCTGACCTTAGCCTATCAAGTCTCATCAGGACTTCCTGGATCCTTTTCTTCTGTGGGCTGGCAAGGTCTCCCCATCAGAGGGAAGTGATCAAAGAGCAGGCATCTGAGTTCATGTCAGAGATAGGTCCCTGCTCCCCTTACTAGGGTACCCATATGGAGACTAAGCTGGCTATGGGCTACATTTGAGCAGGGGTTCCTGGTCCTCTACATGCATGGTCCTTGGTTGATGCATCAGTCTCTGCTGCCCACTCCCCACCCCCATCCCCGGGCCCAGAATTTTTGGCTTTGTTGGTCTCCTGTGGAGTTCCTGTCCCCTCCGTGTTCTTCTATCTAATCCCCTTGTTCTATAATCCTCCTTGTGCTCTGCCCAAAGTTTTGCTGTGGATATCTGCATCTGTTTTGATTTCCTGCTGGGTGGAGTCTTTCAGAGGACATCTATACTAGCTTGAGCTAAGGGGTGGGGATACAGGATTGTTTTAGCTATTCTGAGTTTTTTTTTCTGTATGATATTCAGAAATGTTCTTTCTGTAAAAAATTGTGTTGGTATTGTGATGGAAATTGTATCGAATTTGTAGATTGCTTTTGGAAGGATGCCATTTTCACTATGTTAATTATACTGACACATGAGTATGAGAGACGTTTTCATCTTCTGATATCTTCTTTAATTTCTTTCTTCAGAGACTTGAGATTTTTTTCATAGAAGTATCCTGTAGTGTTCCCTCTCTTCTACCACTTCTGATGTCTATCCTCTTTGCCATTCTCCCTAGTGTTTTCCTTTCTTCTTAACTTCTTCAGGTCTGTAGATATTACGTTTATCCCATATTATATGTCTAATATCCACTTATATGTGAGTATATACTATGTGTGTCTTTCTGCTTCAGGGATGCCTCACTCAGGATAATCTTTTCTTGTTCCCACCACTTGCCTGCAAATTTCATGATTTCCTTGTTTTTAATTCCTGAGTAGTATTCCAATGTGTAAATGTACCACAATTTCTGCATCCATACCTCCATTGAGGGACATATATAGGTTGTTTCCAGATTCTGGCTATTATGAATAAAGCTGCTATAAAAATAGTTGAACAAATGTCCTTACTGTATGGTTGAACATCTTTTGGGTTTATTTCCCAGAGTGGTATTGCCGGTCTTGAGGTAGCACTATTCCTAAGTGTCTGAGAAAGTATCAGATTGATTTCCAAAGTGGCTGTGTAAGTTTACATTCCCACCAGCAATGGAGGAGGGTCCCCTTTTCTCCACATCTTCCCTATCATGTGTTTTTATCTTAGCCATTCTGATAGGTGTAAGATGGAATCTGAGTCCTTTTGATTTGTGTTTAATGACTAAGGATGATGAACATTTCTTTAAGTGTTTCTCTGCCATTTGATATTCCTCTGTTGAGAATTCTCTGTTTAGCTCTGTACCTGATTTTTTGATTGGATTATTTGTATTGCTGGTGCTTAATTTCTTTTTGAATTTTTTATATATTCTGGATATTAGCCATCTGTTGGAAGTAGGATTGGTGAAGATATTTTCCTGGTATGTAAGCTGTTGTTTTCTTCTGTTGACAGTGTCCTTTGCTTTACAGAAGTTTTTCAGTTTCATGAGGTCCCATTTATTAATTGTTGATCTTAGAGCCTGGGATGTTGGTGTTCTGTTTAGTAAGTTGTCTCCTGTGCCAATGAGGCGAAGGGTCTTCCCTACTTTTTCATCTAACAGATTTAGTGTGTCTGGTTTTATATTGAGGTCTTTGATCTACTTGGACTTTACTTTTGTGCAGGTGATAAGTAAGGGTCTGTTTGCATTTTTATATGTGTAGATATCCAGTTAGACCAGCACCATTTGTTGAAGATGCTATTTTTTTCCCCATTGTATGGTTTTGGCTTCTTTGTCAAAAATCAGGTGTCTGTAGGTGTGTGGGTTTATTTATGGGTCTTCCATTCAATTCCATTGATTCACCATTCTGTTTCTATGCTCGTACCATGTAGTTTTTATTACTGTTGCTCTATAGTACAGCTTGAGCTAAGGGGTGGAGATACCTCCAGAAGCTCTTTTTTTGTACAGGATTGTTTTAGCTATTCTGAGTTTTTTTTTCTGTATGATATTCAGAAATGTTCTTTCTGTAAAAAATTGTGTTGTTATTGTGATGGGAATTGTATTGAATTTGTAGATTGCTTTTGGAAGGATGCCATTTTCACTATGTTAATTATACTGACACATGAGTATGAGAGATGTTTTCATCTTCTGATATCTTCTTTAATTTCTTTCTTCAGAGACTTGAAATTTTTTTCATAGAAGTATCATTTTCTTGGTTAGAATTGTACAAAGATACTTTATGTTATTTGCGGTGCTTGTGAAGGGTGTTGTTTCCCTAATTTCTTTCTCAGCCTGTTTGTCTTTTGTATATAAGAGGGCTACTGATCATTTTTGTTAATGTTGTATCTAGCCACTTTTCTGAAGGTGTTAATCAGCTGTAGAAGTTCCCTGGTAGAAATTTTCATGTTGCTCAAGTATACTACTATATATTCTGTGAATAGTGATACTTTTACTTTTTCCTTTCTGATTTGTATCCCCTTGATCTTCTTTAGTTGACTTATCGCTATAGCTAGTACTTCAAGAACGATGTTGTAAAGATATATATATATATATGTATATATATAAACATATATATGTTGTAAAGATGTATATATATCTATCTATATCTATCTATCTATCTATCTATCTATCTATCTATCTATCTATCTATCTATCTATCTATCTATCTATCTATCTATCTATCTATCTATCTATCGAGAGAGTAGGCAGCCTTGCCTTGTCCCTGATTTCAGTGAAATTGGTCTAAGCTTCATTCCATTTTGTTTGATGTTGGCTATAGGCTTGCTGTATATTGTCTTTACCATGTTTAGCTATGTGCCTCGTATCCCTGATGTCTCTAAGATTTTAAATATAAATAGTGTTGGATTTTGTCAACTGCTTTTTAGCTTCTCAGGAGATGATGATGGTTTTTTTCCCCCTTTTGGTTTGTACAAATGGTGGATTACATTGATGGATTTCCATGTATTAAGCACCTGTGCATGCCTGGGATGAAGTCTACTTGGTCATAGTGGATAATAGTTTTGATATGTTCTTGGAATCATTCTGTGAGTATTTTATTGAGTATTTTTGTGTCAGTGTTCATAAAAAAATTGGTTTGAAATTTTCTTTCTTTTTTGAGCATTTGTGAAGTTCAGGTTATCAAGATGACTGTGGACTCATAGAATGAGTTTGGTAATGTTCCTTTTGTTTCTATTTTGTGGAATAGTTTGAAGAGAATTGGAGTGATCTCTTTTTTGAAGGCCTGGTAGAATTCTGTGCTATAAGCATCTGGTCCTGGTCTTTTTTTTGGATGGGAGACTTTTGATAACTGCTTCTATTTCTTTAGAGGATACACAACTATTCAATTTATTTACCTGATCTTGATTCAACTTTGTAAGTGGAATCTATTAGAAATCATCCATTTCATTTAGATTTTCAAATTTTGTGGAGTATAGGTGTTTGAAGTATGACCTAATGATTCTTTGGACTACCTCAGCATTTGTATTATGCCCCTCTTTTAATTTCTGATTTTCTTGATTTGGATAGTGTCTCTTTGCTTTCCAGTTAGTTTGGCTAAGGCTTTGTCTATTGTGCTGATTTTCTGAAAGAACCAACTCTTGGTTTCATTGATTATTTAAATTGTTTTCTTTGTTTTTAATTTATTGATTTCAGCTCCAAGTTTGATTATTTCTAGCCTTCTACTCCTCTTGTCTGCTTGCTTTTTCTCCTAGGGCTTTCAGGTGTGCCATTTAGTTGCTTGTATAAGATGTCTTAAATTATTTTATTTTATTTTTAATGAATGCTCTTAGTGCTGAACTTTCCTCTTAACACTGCTTTCATTGTGTCCCATAATTTTAGGTATGTTGTACCTTCATTTTCATTGAATATAGGAAGTCTTCTTTATTTCTTCCCTGATCCAGCTGTCATTGAGTAGAAAATTGTTCAGTTTCCATGTGTGTGTAGGATCTTTACTATTTCTGTTGTTGTTGAGGTCCAGATTTAGTCCATGGTGATATAGGATACAAAGGAATATTTCAGTCTTCTTGTATCTGTTGAGGCTTGCTTTGTGAGCAACTGCATGGTCAGTTTTGGAGAAGGTTCTGTGAGGTGCTGAGAAGAAGGTAAACTAAGTTCTCTAGACGTCTGTTTGGTCTATTTGATTCATGAGATCTGTTAGTGCCATTATTTCTCTGTTTAGTTTCTGTTTCATTGACCTGTCCTTTGGTGAGAGTAGATTGCTGAAGTCTCCTACTGTTAATGTGTGGGGATCTATATGTGGTTTAAGCTTTATTAATATTTCTTTTACAAATATGGGTGCCCTTTTATTTGGGATGTAGATATTAAGAACTGAGATGTTTTCTTTGTGGAATTTTCCTTTGATGAGTGTGAAGTGACCTTCCTTATCTCCTTTGATTAATTTTGATTGAAATTTTATTTTATTAGATATTAGAATGGCAACTCCAGCTTGATTCTTGGGTCCATTTGCTTGGAAAAACCTTTTACAGCCCTTTACAATCAGGTAAAAATCTATCTTTGTGGCTGAAGTGTGTTTCTTGTTTGCAGCAGAATGATGGGTCATGTTTATGCATCAATCCTGTTAGTCTGTGTCTTTCTATTGGAGAGTTGAGTCCACTGATATTGAAGGATATTAATGGCCAGTGACTGTTAGTTCCTTTAATTTTGATATTATTTGTGATAGTATGTTTGTGTGCTGGTCTACTTTTGGTTTTGCTGTAGTGAAGTTATTTATATACTGTGTTATTTAGGGTGTGGTTAACTTCCTCAGGTGGGAGTTTTCTTTCTAGTATCTTCTGTAGGGCTGTGTTTGTTCATATATATTGTTTAAATTTGGTTCAGTCATGGAATAGTTTTGTTTTCTCCATCTATGGTGATTGAAAGTTTTGCTGGGTAGAGTAGTCTGCACTGGCATCTGTGGTCTCTTTGGGTTTGTAAGTTGTCTGCCCAGGCCCTTCTGGCTTTCATGGTCTCTGCTGAGAAGTCAGGTATGATTCTGATAGGTATGCCATTATATGTTACTTGGCCTTTTCCCCTGTACTTTTAATATTTTTCTTTGTTCTGCACATTTAGTGTTTTGATTATTATGTAGTGGGAGGATTTTCTTTTCTTGTCTAATCTATTTGGTGTTCTGTAGGCCTCTTGCATGTTTATAGGCATTTCTTAAGAGTGGGGAAAGTCATTTTTTTTGTTTGTTTGTTTTTGTAATGTGTTGAAAACATTTTCTGGTCCTTGGAGCCAGGAAACTTCTCTTTCTTTTATTCCTATTGTTCTTAGGTTTCTTTTTTTCATGGTGTCCTTGATTTCTTGAATATTTTGTGTCAGGAAATTTTTTGGATTTAACATTTTCTTTGATGAATGCATCTGTTTCTCCCTTTGTGTCTTCAACACCTGAAATTCTTTCCTCCATCTCCTGTATTTTGTTTGTTATGTTTACCTCTGTAGTTCTGGTTTTCTTTCCTAGGTTCTTCCTCTCCAGGATTTCTTTAGTTTGTGCTTTCTTTAATGTTTCTATTTCCATCTTCAGATCTTGAACCATTTTGTTGATTTCCTTTACCTGCCTGTTTGAATTTACCTGCCTTTCATTATATGATTTGTCCAGTTCTTTCACCTGTTTGTTTGAACTTTCCTGTATTTCCTGTAGTAATTTAATTTTTTCTTCTCTAAAGGCCTCAATATGTTTGACTGTATCTTCCTGCATTTCTTTATGGATTTAATTAATTTCCTTGTTATCATCTTCATAAGCATGGATTTAAGGTCATTTTCTTGTGTTTCAGTTGTGTTAGGGCAAACAGGCTGCTTGCCTTTGGGTATCTGGGTACTAGGGGTGCCATATTACTTTGGCTTTTCTTGATTGTGTTTTTTGCTTACCTTTAGCCATCACTTTATCTCTGGCATTGGATGTTAGATCCTGTTACCTACAGGAGTTCTCAGGGAAGCGGGAAGAGCCCTGGGCTGGAAGCTGGATATTCCTGCAGGAGCCCTTCTCAGATTGGTGGGAATGATCTGGGACTGGCAGGTTGTTCTCAGGAATTGCCTGTGGGTATCCTCTGATGTTTGATTCTGGAGACTACATGAATTCCTCAGGAGTTCAGGGATCCTGCTTTAGAAGAGGGAAGTCCTGGAGTCAGCTGCCTCACCACTGACTTTCTTGATCTGAGATTAGTGAGCCCAGGTGCTGTGCTCAGACACTGTGCTTGCTGGGCACAGACTTTTTAGAGAACCTGTGAGCTTGGAGGTTCTGATGGTCTCTTTAAGGAGATGGGTTGAGCTTTGGAGTCATGTCTGGGGTTGCTTTGTTGGATCCTGAGAGTTCTTATAGTTGGAGCCATTCTCCTGCCTGGGATGGTGAAAGTGGCCCTCAGTTTGAAACCTGGAGCTGCCAGGACCAGAAGGTGGTCCTGGGACAGTGAGAGTGGGTACCTGGGTTTGGAGGCTCATCTCCTGTACCAGAAAGTATCTACTCCACAGACAGTGAGAGGGAGTGCTCAAGGTCAGAACAGAAAGCCACAGGTACCAGGAAGATATCCACAGGTGGTGGGCTTGAATGCTTGGCCTAGGGTTGTGGCAGTGCTGGGTGGGAGCTTGAGAATTTTTCCTAGTATTAGCCGGGTGGCCTGAAGATGGGCTCTTGAGTTTCTCCATGGGTTTTCCTCTCACCTGAGAAACACAGACATCAAAGTTTGTATGTATGGCCTGCCAGTCAATTGGCTCTCACTGTTGAGCTGCTGTTCAGATGCCCTGAATGGTTGGTGCCACCATCTTGAATCCTTTGAGTTTCCTCATTTTTGTCTTTTTCATTTCTTATTATCTGAAAATCATCAAACTAAAAAGAAATGGCAGCTTCTTTTTTGGATCGCTTTCTTTAACAAAATAGCATTAAGCTCACAAATCAGTTAAAATACATCATGAAAATGCAGAGTAATGATTACTCTTAGAGTTGCCATAAGTTTTCTGGATTTTATGGTAATTTCCTATGAAAAACGGCAGCCCACTCATTTGCTAAGGGAGCATTTGGCTCAGATGCTCTGTTTTGAGGAGTGTTTGATCAGTTGCTCTTTCTGTTTGAAGGAACAATTGGCTCAGGTGTGCCCTCTGACTGACATATAAGTACTCCATGCCTTAGCCACTCTGTCTTAGTTAGGGTTCCATTGCTGTGAAGAGACACCATGGCCATGACAACTCTTAACAAAGGAAAACATTTAACTGGGACTGGCTTACAGTTTCAGAGGTTTAGTTCATTATCATGGTAGGAAGCATGACAGCTTGAAGGCAGAGATGGTGCTGAGAATTCCTCCTTTATTCCTCAGAAAACAGGAGTCCCACCACCACCAGCACACCCCAGTTCATCAAGTCACATCAGGAGTGAGTGTATCCTCTTCCCCTGTGGTTTGGTGAGGCAGCCCTGACAGGAGGAAGTGATTGTAAAGCAGGCAATAGAGCCCATGTGGGAGACAGCCCCTGCTCCCCTTACTAGGGAACCCAGAGCTGCCCATTGGTTACATCTGTGTAGGGTGCCTAGATTCAGTCCATGCATGGTCCTTAGTTGGATACTTCAGTCTCCACAAGTCCCTCTGGGCCCTGGTTAGTCAGCTTTGTGAGGTGACAGGAACTCCATAAGAAGGCCAACAGAGAATTCTACATCTTGATCTGCAGACAGCAGATGGAGATTGTGTAACTTGATCATAGTTCCTGCCCCCACCAATGACACACTTCTTAAAAGGCCACACCTACCCCCAAAAGTCACTCCTACTTCAACAAGCTACATCTCCTGATAGTGCCAATTCTCTACCGACCAAGCATTTAAATATGAGTCTATGGGGGCCAAACCTATTCAAACCACCACATTCCACTCCCTGGCCCCCATAGGCCTGTAGCTATACCATAATGCAGAATTTTACTCAGTCCAACTTCAAAAGTCCCCATAGTCTATAACAGTCTCAAACTTACTTAAAAGTACAAAGTTCAAAGTTTCTTCTGAGATTCATACAATCTCTTAATAGTAATTCTCTGTAAAGATTAAAATAAAAAAGCAGAACACATACTTCTGACATATGATGCACACAGCATGTATATTACACCATTCTAAACGCAGGAAATGGAGCATGGTGAGGTAATACTGAAAACCAGGGAAACTCCGAACTCTTCATCTCCACATCTAATGTCAAAACACTCTTCAGATTTCCAACTCCTTTCAGCTTTGTTGACCACAACACACTTCTTTTTTTTGGCGGGGGTGGGGGACAGCTGGTTCCACACCCTATTAGCAGCTTTCCTCAGCATGTTCCCATGGCTCTGGCATCTCTAACATCTTGGAGTCTCCAAGGCAATCAATCCAGATTTCACCTTCACAGCCTGACACAATAGCTCTTTGGGCCTCCATGCTGGAACACCCCTGTCACATGCTTGGCCTCAGTGGCTTTGCTTAGGTGTGGAGGGAGATTCCATGACCACTTTATGCTGTCCTTGATTCTACAGCCAGAACCATGTGGTGAAAGCTGCCAAATTCTGCTGCTTGCTAGGGCTGGAACATGGCTCACCCTTTCAATTTCATCTTTCACCTAGCTTTCTCTTTTCAATGATTTTCTTCACAGCCTAAGCCTGGCTGTCTTGGAACTTGCTCTGTAGACCAGGCTGTCCTTGATCTTAGACATCCACCTACTTCTTTCTCTGAGTACTGGAATGAAAGGTATATGCCACCACCACCCAGCCCTAAGCATTTCTTTAATTCCTTTATACCTTTCTTTAATTCCCTTTCACTTTTCTTTAATTCCTTTTCATAAGTTGGAAGCTGAGGTGGGTAGGTTCTTGCCCTGAGGTAACCATTCCTTTTATTCCATTTCTTTGTGTGTTTGTGTGTATGTTTTTTAATTTATTACAATTTATTCACTTTGTATACCAGCTGTAGCCCCCTCCCTTGCCCTCTCCCAACCTCGCCCTCCTCTCCCTCTTCTCCTCCCATACCCCTCTCCAAGTCTACTGATAGGGGAGGTCCTCCTCCCCTTCCCTCCGACCCTAGCCTATCAGGTCTAATCAGGACTGGCTGCACTGTCTTCCTCTGTGGCCTGGAAAGACTGCTCCCTCCTCAGGGGGAGGTACTCAAAGAGCCAGCCACTGAGTTTATGTCAGAGACACTCCCTGTTCCCATTACTAGGGACTGTCACTTAGAGACTGAGCTGCCATGGGCTACATCTGAGCAGGGGTTCTAGGTTATCTCTATGCATGGTCCTTGGTTGGAAGTATCAGTCTCAGAGAAGACCCCTGGCCCAGATATTTTGGTTCTATTGCTCTCCTTGTGATGCTACTGTCCCCTCCAGGTCTTTCTATCTCCCCCTTATTTCATAAGATTCCCTGCACTCTGCCCAAAGTTTGGCTAGGAGTCTCATCATCTGCTTTTATTCCCTGCTGGCTAGAGTCTTTCAGAGTTCCTCTGTGGCAGGCTCCTGTCCTGTTCCCTGATTTCTCCCTCATCCGATGTCTATTGCATTTGCCTTTCTAAATGAGGATTGAGCATCTTACCCAGGGTCCTCCTTCTTGCTTAGCTTCTTTAGGTGTACAGATTTTAGTATGTTTATCCTATATTATATGTCTAATATCCACTTATATGTGAATATATACCATGTGTGTATTCCTGCTTCTGGGATACCTCACTCAGGATGATCTGTTCTAGTTCCATCCATTTGCCTGCAAGTTTAATGATTTCCTTCTTTTTAATTGCTGAGTAGTATTCCATTGTGTAAATGTACCACGATTTCTGTATCCATTCCTCAGTTGAGGGACATCTTGGTTGTTTCCAGATTCTGGCAATTACGAATAAAGCTGCTAAAAACATGGTTGAGCAAATGTTCTTGTATACTTGAACATAACTTGGATATATGCATAGGAATGGCTTAGCTGGATCGTGAGGTAGTAGTTGTTTCATTCTTAAGGGAGGAAAGGAAGCATGTTGAGGAAATTCTGAACCACTGGAACTTGTATTCAATCCACATTAAAAAAAAAAAAAAGCTCAATTTGGAGGTGCAGTTTCCCTGTGTGGGAGGCAGACAGAGGAGGGTGGAGGGTGGATTCTTGGGCTTGGGGCTTATACGACATATTATTTCTTTCTCTTCCTTTCTGTCTTTCTTTCTTTCTTTCTTTCTTTCTTTCTTTCTTTCTTTCTTTCTTTCTTTCTTTCTTTCTTTCTTTCTTTCTTTCTTTCTTTCTCTTTCTTTCTGTCTTTCTGTCTTTCTTTCTTATTTTTATGTCTGTTTGTTTATTTGTTGGTATTAGAGACCCAAGTCCTCACATACATTAGGGAAGCATTCTGCTCTGAGTCACTGCATTGGACTAGAACTCGTTCATTGTGTAGCACAGGCTAGTCATGGATCCCTCATCCCTCTATCTTAGCTCACCAAGTTCAGGAATTATAGATTTGTACTACTGTGTCTAGCACCTCTGCATTTTTCTCAATATTTTTCTTACATAAAAACCATGTTTGGCCAGTCCTGATGACATCTGATAAGTTAGGGTCAGATGGAAGGGGAGGAGGACCTCCCCTATCAGTGGACTTGGAGAGGAGCTTGGGAGGAGAAGAGGTAGGGAGGGTGAGGTTGGGAGGGAATGAAAGAGGAGACTACAGCTGGGATACAAAGCAAATAAACTGTACATAATATAAAAAATTAAAAAACCAAAAAAATTTAAAAAACCTTACTTGTTAAAATTATTTCTATTTACATTCAAGAGGGATAGAATAAGATTTTGTATATAAAAAAATCATTTAGCCTCCTTTTAACACTCACCCTCAGTAGTCTTGTACATGTACATGTATAAATATTGATGCCTAGAATAACTATGAGAGTTCCTCAAGTCCTATGCTACTAGAAATAGCCACCGTATACCCTCGGATGGGAGTGGTCCCATTCCTCAGTCAGGGTCTTTGGAAGTTGATATTCCTATTTAAGAGCAGGCATCACTCTCGCACAACTGTGACATTACTTGCCTGTGAGCATTGCTTTACTTTCTCATTTTCCTTACTCCTTCTTTGCTCTTTTCAGATGGAGGGCATCAGCTCCCCCCTCCTCCTCCTGAGAAAGGGTTTCTCTATGTAGCCTTGGCTGTCCTAGACTCACTCTGCAGACCAGACTGGCCCCAAACTCACATTGATCTGCCTGCCTCTGCCTCCCTAAGTGTTAAAATCAAAGGTGTGTACCACCACCACCCAGCTGGTCTTGGATTTTACATAGGAGACTCTGTGATTTGTTATGTGTTAGGTGTATGCTACACACTGTGCTAGGTACTTTGTATATGTCATTATCACAGAGATTATTCTATATAGATGGAAAAGCTGAAGTTATAAGAAATGTGTTAAGTAAATGGTCAGGATCATTCAGGCAGCTACCTTTCGAGTCCTAAGGACTCCAGAATTACAAAGACAAAATAAACAAATAAATAAAAAAATAAAATATAAAAACCAAAGCAACCAAACAAAAAACAAGAAACCATTTCACATCTTGGGGTAACTGATGCTGCAAGTTCAGGCTATGTCAGTCCCACAGGAAAATGCTTCTGACTTAAAGCTTGTCTCTGCTTGGTTCCCTTCAGATTAGATGAAATGGATGTAATTAGCCTCTTAACTCATAAGACTGCTTTTCTGTAGTTGTACCTTAAATCTGGTGCTATAGATTTATTTCAGGGAGGCTTTTGTGTTTGTTTGTTTGTTAGTTAATTACATTTAAATTAAAGATTATTTATTGAATGCCTTTTCTTTGCCAGGCACTGGGCTAGATGCTATGGTACGAAGACAGACCTTTTAGTTTCATAATAAGTAATTATAATACAATTCCCCAAATGATAAAATAGAGTCATTCACAAGGGATCTAGGAATTATATGAGAAAATGATTGCTTTTTGCCTTAAATGAAGATGTCAGAGACTGGTGTATCTGATCAGAACACTGAAACACAAGAAGGCATGAAGGTAGGAGGGGCTTGTAGAGGAGAAGGGCTCTGGCAGAAGGAGGAAATGTGTGAGAGACAGGAATGGGGAATAAATGACTAAAATGTATTATGTAAATGTATGAAGATTTCATACAATAAAGGAATTGAAAAATAAGCAATAATGCTCACATATAAAGAAAAAGAAGCGAGTTATGGAGTCATTAATGCTAATGATAGGTGTGTCGTGATGAAGGATAAAACGGTACATATACATTATACTTAAAGTTATTTAATAAAAACCTGACTGAAAATTTTTTTTTCGGAAAGTTGAGGAGTTCATTTCAGGGAGAGCATGAACATGCATGTGCCTGGAATGTACAAGGAATAAGCTAGTGGTAAGAGTGGGACCAACAGCCTTCAGCTCTTACATTGTGTATATAACCATGACAAAGTTACATTGCAGATCCTTCCATTACAAGGGAGAGTCTCTCTCCCCCTTGCTGCACTGAGCTGATCTTGTGACACACTTTTTGTCAATGGGTATTAGCAAATATGAAATACTCAGGACTCGAAGAGGAGTGCTGGTGGCCTGGAGCTCCTGTGCTGTGCTCAGAGGCTATCTTTTGAATGACCGAGGGGATGAATTAGCCCAGGAGAACTGAGGTCCTATTCACAGTTCCAGAAACACCTAAGGTGTGATGAGAACATCTTGGGTCATCTAGTTAACTTATGATTCATCATTTGACCAGGAACAGTGGGAGAGTCCAGGGGAAATCAGCTATTAGCCCAGATGTCTTCTGATTTGGTCTATCTGGTCTGTCAGCTCAGAAGGCAGATCAAGTCACAGGTCATTTGTTTTCCCATGGCCCAGCTCATCCACAGATATTTGAAATGAATGAAGTAGCAGTTTAACCTGTAGATTTTGTGTGTTTGTTGTATGGAAGCTGACACATAGATGACGCACGTCAATGACAAGGATGTGAGAGGGAGACGATGAGGATGTAAAACATTCCATTTTCATTTTAAGGAGTTTAGGTCTGTTTTCTAATACCAAGCTTTCCAAATGTCATTTAGCCATATTTTCTTAAAAAATGAAAAATCTTTAAACTGCCTAATAGATTTTTTAATTGTATAATTTTTTGACTGAGATTTATTTTTAAAGATAATTTAACGTTAATGTGGTATCGCCCTCCATGTGTTAATTCTGTTTTTCTAAATCTATAACATACATAAATATTTTTAAAGCTTGTCTGTTTGTTATCTAAATTACCTTGTGTATTACGAGGGAAACACTCTAGAATGAGTGAGTGTGGACAATAGATTTGAAGTGGAAGCTACTCTACAGGCTCAGGTGGAATATAGTATGTGGTAGATCAAGAGATTTAAGGTGTTTTGCTGAGGAAGCAGAAGGATGTGGAGACAGATTTGATGTGTGTGGGGTGGGATTGGGGGAGTGTTAAAGAGAGAAGGATTATAAACACAGCTCGGACAACCAGCCAAACTAGCAAGGGCCGTTGATGTGGACACAGATCTTGTCAAGAAAAAGAAGAGAGGTAAAAATAAGCATGCTGGTTTTGATATTGTGTTTGTTGAGTCTGAGGTAGTAGGACATTCTGAAAGCAAGTGTAACAGGCATTTGAATATGTGGGTCTGGGTCAAATATTATTTTTGAAGTCGTCCATATATAGGTAGGCAAGTCTTAGGCACGCATGGTACCATTACTACAGGAAGTCAGGACAGAGATCTGCCACTTTCTTTACCCATCTTTTAAGAAATACAGCTTTCTCTAGTTAGAAATGAGGAGAGGGTCATGTATGTAATGTTTCCAGAGTAGAGCGGAGGTTGAAGCAATCTCTCCCAGGTGATTTTGATGTATCCCCTCTTTCCCTGTTTGGATTTTGAATGAAATGAGGGCAGAATTGAGGAAGAGGAGTTAGTGAGAGTAGACAAAATCTGAGCTACAGATCCTTCTGGATGAAGAGAAGCTCTGTGGCATTGAAGGAACTTTATCAAGGTGAATGCTGCACTTTGAATTCTCCTGCAGTGTGGAGATCGGGACTTCAAGCCTGCTGGTGGAGACCCACCACGCAACAAAGAGCACAGCGTAAGCTTGAGTAATGGGTGTCTGTACGACTCTTCTGGGTTGGAAACATACCACAAGGGTTAAATATTCAAATCCAGCAGGAGTTAAAATTGTTCTGTTTTGGTTTTGGAAACTAATGTGAGTCTTAGCAACTATTGTTTCTATCTCCATGGCCAGTATCTCAGAAATCACCTCAGGGTGCTAGCCTGATCTTAGTGCAAAGCCAGGTCTGGGCCCAATTCACGAAATATTGGCACGTGACACATAGGGCACCTGAGAGCACACTCTCCGCAGAATTGGAAAGCCATCGGCCTTTCTGGTTCTCAAGTAATTCTTATGCTTTTATTTGCAGCTTCTTTATTGTTAATATTTCTTTTGAGTGATTTTTCTAAGTGGCTTTACATAAGCTTGGAAAAGGCCCATCCTAGAAACTCTCCTCAGACATGATTTGATGTACCCTGTATTACTGCATGGAGCATTCTCTGTGGCACAAGTTGGTTCCTTTGACATCTGGCATTCATGGCTCCTGTGAGAGCGGCTTCCCCCTCAGTGTGCCCTGAAAGCATTCCTGCTGTGCCCCTTCTGTCTGAGTATAAACACATCACAGGAAATGAACACGTCAAGAAGTGGCTTTGCAAGAAGGAATAAAAAACTGCCTGGCCCAGATCCACTTGGATTTGATGTCCAGCTTCAGGAAATCCGAGCAGCCATAGAGGTGGGGGCTGTTGTCCTGCGTCAATGGCACCTTGGACCATTTCTGCTTTAAACACCCCAACTGCTGCATACTTTAAAATCCTAAAACTCCTCTCTGCTGTCCCCAGAGAGACTTGCTGAGGAAAATTGCTTCAAGGACCTTTAACATGTGAGGGAGGAGATGGTGTGTCTTTCGTTGTACTCATGAGGGCTGGATTTACTTGTTTACAGTTGTAAACATGGAATTGCATAGGCTGAGGTCAGGGACACATTTTGAAATAATTGAAAGTCTACAGTTAGAACTATAAATAATTAAATGGATTCATTTTGATGGCCTGCTTTAATATGCAGATATTAAACGTTGAAAGAAAATGGGTATGTAGCAAGGAAGTTAAGACACCAAAGCAGAAGAAAGGAAAGCTTTTCACATTGCTTTTGCATTTTCTGTTCCAGCTTAATGATGCATTTTAAGGAGAGCCATGCACTCTGTTCCTATACACAGACTACAGCAAATATCAGCCCAGCCACCCTTTCAGATCCACTTCAAGGAAACACAGGCTTGCAAACTGCTCCCCATGGCTTTGTCTGAACAGGCTGCAGCACACACTGGGTCCATGGCTGGAGTCGGAACCTGGAGGTGAGCGAGCCAGCACTGAACAACTTAGCAGAGTGAGGCAGGCGGGCCTGCAAGAGAGGATGTAGGTGAGCCAGACACTAATGGGGAAATAGGAGGTCGTCGTTAATTTTGATGTGGGGAAATCTGAAAGGCTCTTGTGCATGCCAGGGTATTTGAATATTTGGCAAACAGCTGGCTGGGCTCTGGGAGAGCGCCTCTTGATTCGCCTCGTCAGATGTTCAGAGATAAAACGAGTCAGCCCGCACGCCAGCACATAGCTCATATCCTTGCAGTCAGTTTTGAATTTAGATTTGAATTGTGATATCAATGTCATGGTGGCACATGCTTTGAGAAAGTACTTACAGAGAATAATTGAAAGATTCAGTGAGAAGCTTCTGAAAGCCGTAATTTAAAGTTCCGCAGCCTCCACAGTACTCTCCCCATTAAAATTTAAAGCGACAGAAGCCCAATTATGGATGGTTATTTTCTTAAATAAAATCATATTTCTACCCCAAGTGAAAGATTCATCGCTGCCCACTAATCTCTGTCAGGAGAGCCCGTCTCGGTGCCGACCAGTGTCTGTCAGCAGCCTAGCGGTTAGCTTTATGCAGGGGACAATGGTGCCGCACTGGGGGAAGGCAAGCTGCGAGGCCTCCACGGAGGAGCCTGACTTGCGGGAGGCTGATTTGCATGATAATCACCATTATGGATCCTCTCTGGTGCCAGCCTCCACACTTAACCAAATGCAGTATAACTTTAATAGCAGCTGGGAAGCCTGAGCAAGGGCTGTAGCACACAGTTTGCAAAGCCCCAATGACGTCAAAAGCTGTTAGGAGAAGGCAGAGGCTGTGAAGACAACCGCACAGAGGAGCTTGGAAACCACAACGAGGCTTGGAGTAACTTTAAAATCTGATAAAGGATTTAACATTGGGGGCGGTTGAAAGGCCTGGGGCGTTTCAAGTTCTTTTAACTCAGGAAGGTCTGTTCAGCAGAAGGAGCCTAGTCGTGTTTCTAGGACTTCCGCGCGGCGGCCACTGAAACTCTGGGAGCGGAACACATCAGTGGGAACTTTCTCCAGAAGTATTTCCAGTGAGAAAGTTTAGTCACTGTCAGATGAAAGTCCGGAGCCGGATTGTTAGAGCATAAATCTCTCTTCCAATTTATTTGGCCGGCTGGATTTTACTTTATGCTGCGTCGTGGTTCGGGGAATGTGGTGTAATGGTAGCCAGAACAAAATGATGCAGAAGGTCAGACTAGCTTAAACCACTCGTATTTAGGAAAAAACAAAACAAAACAAAACAAAAAACCCGAGTTCCCGGAAGACAAAGGAGTGTGGAAACCAGCCTACAGTGCCACTGGAGACTAAAAGATACCCAGCCCATTATTGTATACACAAATACTAAGCTAAACAATGTCTTGTAGATGCCAAATCACAGCTTTTCTAGAGTTTTAAAGTTTGACAAACATGCGCAAGCAGGCCTTGTTTCTGCTGTTTTGAAACCTGCATTCTAGGTGAAGTAGCATTCTTCTCCCTTTTCAGTAAACAGGTTTTGGGATCCCGCGAATGTGAGGAAAACTTTTCTTTCCCCTTTTGCTCACTGTCAGTGTGAAGTGTTCTCACTCTTCTACGCCAGGGTTCTCACTGCGTGCAGAATCTTGCTGTAGTTCATTCTGTCTATTCAATTTTCATTTTTGCATTGTTGTTGCCCTCCTTGTAAAAAGTAGAAAGGAACTGTTTAACATTTTGCAGCCTGAATTCAGCTGCCTTGACTGTTACTCTGCCCCAGAAGGGGGGAACGTACCCTCTGCCAGCAGCAAAGGCTGCACTCAGTTCTGCCAGCTAGTCCTTTGTATTTATTATCTCTTAAGTTTCACTACAGCGAACATGATAGCACCTTTATTCTTAGGAATTTCTGATATTATTAGATTCTTCTGAATGGAATTTCTGTGCTCTCACATAAGACTCAGTTGCTTAATTAGCTGTTTAATCAACAAGCTCATGTGTTGGAAAGGGTCCCTGGAGCCCAGAGGTTCTTTGTCCTGTCTCACTGGCAGCACTCTCTTGCCACTTCGAAAATGACTCTACCATCTTTACCCATGGAAGAAGACTGAGTAGGCTGCTGCAGTTATGCTCTGGCCAAATGAGTTGGACCTAAAACTGGAAGACTGAATCCTGTGGTGATTCTCTGGTGTGCCTGTTCGATAAAGCATCAGGCGAAAGAAGATAAGAGAGTATCAAATTACAGAAATCCCAGATAGTTGGAATACTGCACATTACACAGTAGAAAAATTTATATATAAAGTAGCTTTGGAGGATTAATCCACTCCACATTTCCTGGGCAGTGAACTTGCTACACAGAGGTCCTTAGGAAACTGACCAAGTAAAACCTAGATGACTAACACCAGGAAGCCAAAGACCCACTGAGAGTCCTGGCTGATTTCAAAGGACTTCACTGTCTTTTGTCTCACGGAGCCTCAGGCCTGAAAGACAAGAAGGGCTGCCCTCACCTGAATGGCTTTGCTTGAGTCCCAGGATGTTTTTTTTTTTTTTTTTTCAACAAGGCTCTTTGCAAGGTATTTCAAGAAAGGAGGAAACCATGGTGTAGCTTGACAAAGCTGTGGGATTTTGAATTCTAAAAGTGCCCCACTCCAAAGGCAGGTATGATTAACTCTGAATATTTGAGGTACTATGACAGCTTGTGTGGCAAAGACTTAGGTCCTGTAGGATCAGTGTGGCCAGTGCTACAGAAGTGTGCCTGATGGGATGTTACTGCGTGTGGACTTTTTCACTCAGGGTGCACACAGAAATGTGTCTGCATTAGAAACAAGTGCAGCATGAGTAGCAGAGACAGCCACATTAATCACACGATGCGTACATTTATCCACTGCCATGGAAAGGATCAGGCCGTCTGGCTGCGTTAAATCATTTCACTGCACACCAAAGAGATTTGAGATGGACTTTTAATTATGATTGCTGATTCACTATGGGCATAATCCTTAATATGAACATCTGATGAGGTTAATTTTCTCTAATTGATGAATGAAACACTTAAACTTGTAGGCTTCAGTTTGTTGTTATGGATTGACAATTTTATATTATTACTTTTTGCTGAAGTACAAATTACAGTTGCTCCTTATCTATTATAGTTTTGAGGTCACTGCTCTTCCTTCCTTCACCTTTGTGCGGCTTTTTAGATTGGCTAATGGAGCTAGAGCAGGGCTAAGTGACGATTAAACCTTTTTCCATATACAGTGAAAGCCATTAACATGGACCTCACTAAATTTTGAATTTATGAAAATGAGGGCAGGGCTTGGGTTAAAGTTTACTTTTACATTGTGCCTGAACTAAAGCTTTTCTGGGCTAATAAATAGTATAAATAAAACTGCAGGGGAATGGCCCCATTACTATAAAAAGGAGAGTCTTGGAGCCCTTTAGAGTAAGGCCTTGTAAGGGAGGTAATGAAGTAGGGGGCAGGCTGGCAGAGTGCAAAGTCTAGGCTCTTTACCAGCTCTGTGACCTTGGCTTCTCCAAGCACTTTCCCCATCTGTGGAATAGACATAGTTATCTGCTCTATGGAGTGGCTCTGAGGGTTAGGCTTAATGCACGGAAAGAGCCTGGTATGGAAATGTTCCTTGGGTAATTGTTGTCTTCCTGTTTAAAACCCATCCCACTTTTGACTAAACAAGCTTCCTTGACTATAGAGGAGCCCAGTCATCTCATCTGGGGTTGTGCTTTTTCTGAATACTCTTTTCCTCATCGAAGAAAAACTGGAGTCGTTTGGACGGGTTTTCGGGAGCAGAACTGTGTATCCAGTCAAACACAGGGTTAGAAGTTGTGTACTTCAGGCAAGTTACTGATCATCTCTCAACTCTTGATTGGTAATTTATTTATTTTTACTTTTTTATTGTTTGTTTGTTTGATTTTTGAGATAGGGTTTCTCTGTGTAGCCTTGGCTGTCCTGGATTTGCTTTGTAGATCAGGTAGGCCTCAAAGCCACAGAGATCACCTGCCTCTGCCTCTTTGAGCGCTGGATTAAAGGCGTGCACCACTGTACCCGGATTTGATTCTTAGTTTATAAAAACTGGAAGTCAATCCCATTTTATTCTGTTTATGGTACTTAAGACTGAATAATTTACAAAGGATAGAAATTGAACCAGTTTTGGAAGCTGTAAAGTTTGATATCCAGGTGCTAGCATGTGATAAAAAATTTTTAAATTAATTAAATTTTAATGTTTGTAATTGTAAATAAATTTCCCATATGATATATTCTGATTATATTTCTGTTCCCTCATCTCCTTCCAGTTTCTGCCATGTCTCCAAACATCCAACTCTGTTTCTTTCTCCCCCTTTTTAGAAAACAAGAAGGCAAATAAAAGCAATCAAACCAGAATAAAACAAACAAACAAAAAAACACTAAAGAAAAAGCACGAGAAACACACACACACACACACTCACATAAAAGCTATGGGAACATATAATCAGAAACCCTATTATATAAGCAAAACCTTTAAAGTAAAAAAAAATGCCCAAAGCATTATGGGACAAAACATATCCAAGAGTGCCATCAAGTTTACTTTGTGTTGGCCTTTTACTGCTGGGCACGGGGCCTGCCCTTACCTGTGGTTGTAAACCTGTTAGACTATACCTGAGAAAAACCATTTTTCCTTTAGGAGAAGTTGTCAGTTGGAGACAGCTTCTGTGTTAGGATTGGGGGCTTATGTCTAGTTCCCCTCCTAAATTCTTGAAACCCCATTTGTCCTGTAGCTGTGCAAACCCTGTATATGCTGCCATAGTCTCTGTGACATCATATGTTGCTTCAGTCCTATTACAGCTGTAAGGCATGTTTTCTTGGTGCTTTCATTACAGCTTTTCTCATGGGAAGGGTTTTATGAAGACATCTATTGGATTAGTGTTCCAGAATCTCTAACTTTACACATTGTGTATTTGTGGGACTCTGTATTGGCTTCTCTGATGATGGCTGAGTGAGGTTCTGATCTATGGGTATAGCAGAATGTCTTTAGGAGTCATTTTATTGCTATGACCATTTAGCAGAACAATAGTATACTGTCTTCCCCTAGGTCCATGCCTGTGTAGTTTCAGGTTGTTGGCTACTTGAACAATGTGAGAGATAGGTTCCTTCACATGAAAAGGGCCTAATTCTAATCAGATAGTAGTTGGTTACTTTTATAACTTTTAGGCCACTATTGTACCAGTGTCTCATGCAAGTATGTCACCATTGTAGATGGAAGAGTTTGTGGCTGTGTTGGTGTTTGGCTTTCTCCTCTGGTATTGTATATAGTACCTTTGGGTACCATGAGCACTAGTCAAGGGGAGGGAGGTTCTGTTTACACCTTGGCTCTACTGCTTCATGTTCTGTGAGTTGTGTACATGTTGTCTTCATCAGCAGGCCCTTGCCATCACTTTGTGAAGAGCAACCATAGCCTGAGTTGTCTAGGGGTTTCCATGGGGCCCCCTTGGCCAGCAGCTCGAGTAGATGCAATCCATTCCTGGCAATGGAAGCTTCACTTTGTGGTGAGGAAGGACTAGTTGGCCCTCTGTTTCCACTGTTATTAAGCAATTTCATTTAGATTTCGTTCACATATGCACATATTTTAAGAAGTTTCTGCTGTAGTAATTTCCATATGGCCCTCAAATGGTCCTTAGCATTGCTTGCTCTTCCATCACTCCCTCCTTACTCCCCTATTTCTTCCCTTCATTTAATCATTTCACCCTCACTTGTCTCTCCATGACTATTTCCCCTTCCTTGGGAAATCCTCCTCATACCCAGTCTCTTATTCTGTACATAGTCTCTGTGGTTATATGGATTGTGGCATGCTTACTGAAAGCTTAAATACTAATATGCACATATAAGTGAATGATACCAGATTTTTCTTTTTGGGTCTGGGTTACCTCACGCAGGATGATTTGTTATAGCTGTAAATTTTAAACATCTGAGTAATATTCTGTGTTCAAATGTACCACATTTTCATTATCCTGCTAGTGTGATAAAAGTATGTATCAACTGTAAATGTTTCCTGTTGGGCTTCTAGGGTTATTATGAATATAATCACATCAGCTACAAAGAACTTTTGACTTCTCTTTTTATTTGTGTATCCTTGATCTCTTTCAGTTGTCTTATTGTTCTAGCTAAGATTACAAGTACTAATAATTTGTAGGTATGGAAAGAGTGGACAGCCTTGCTTTTAGCCCTGTTTATCATGGAGATGCTTTAAGTTTTTCTCTGTTTGGGTTGAATTTGGCTGTGGAGTTTGTTGTAAATTGGTGTTACTATGTTGAGATATAGTTATTATATTCCTATTTCTTTAGGACTTTTATCATGAAGAGATCTTTGTCACAGGCTTTTTGTGTACATAATGAGATGATCAAGTAGTTGTTGTCTTTATGCCTGTTTATGTGGTGAATTACACTTATCGATTTATATATGTTGAATCATCCCTTAGTCTCTGAGATGAAGCCTATTGGATCATGATGAATGATCTTAGTGATTTGTTCTTGGATTCAGTTTGCAAGTATTTTGTTGAGAATTTGCATGTATATTCATAAGAGAAACTGGTTTGTAATTTTCTTTCTTTTCTGGGTCTCTGTGTAGTTTAGGTATCAGGGTAGTTGTAGCCTTCTAAGAAGACCTAGACAATATTTCTTCTGCTTCCATATTGTGGAATAATTTGAACATTGGCATTACTTCTTTGAAGGTGTGGTAGGTGTTTGTGATAAATTTGTCTGGTCCTGAGATATTTTTGACTGGGTAACTTTTTTTAAGGTGATTACTTATTTATTTATTTTCGATGATTACAATTTATTCACTTTGTATCCAAGATGTAGCCGCCTCCCTCATTTCCTCCCAATCCCACCTTTCCTCCATCTTCTCCCATGTCTCTCCATCAGTACACTGATACGGAAGGACCTCCTCATGTTCCATCTGACTCTAGCCTATCAGTTCTCATCAGCATTGGCTGCATTGTCTTCTTCTGTGGCCTGGTACAGACTGGGAAACTTTTAATAACTGCTTCAATACTTCATTAGGAGTTATAGGTCTGTTTAAATTGCTTATCTGATTTTGATTTATATTTGACAGGTTATATACCAAAAAATTTACCCACTTTTAGGTTTTCCAGTTGGGTGGAATATATATGTATATATATATATGTATATATATGTGTGTGTATGTAATTATATATATAACATATATATTCATAGAGAATATATAAATTAAATTCATGTACATTATATATAAATATAAATACGTAAAATATATTTATATATAATATATAAATAGATGTAACTATAAGTCATAAAGAATCTGTGAATTTCACTTTATGTGGCCCAATCCCACTCATCTCCTCCTCCCCTTGTAGCTGCCTTCCATTGTTGCAGTCTCTCCCCCAACAGAGAGAAAAGGTCATTGTGGAAGCTGTAGTGTGTCAGTGTGCCCCACAGCAAAACCTTTGTCCACATTTCCTTGCAAATGTTCATTACCACTACTCACTTGTCTGCTACGAGGTCTCTGGTTTCTATTATCTATCAGTATTAAATTCTCGCTGGGACTCCTCTAGGACATCCTATTGTTGCTCCATGTCATGAAGATCCTCTAGTTTTGGATCTGTAGGACCATCTCCTTCAAGTGCTCCTGCAGTTCATCCATGGGGTAGATGTTGGGGTGGGCCAATTCAAAGCCCTGGACTTGGGCCTGAGAGGTGTCTGAGCCCTCCTGCTCACATGCCCCCCAGGCCAGCTCACCAGCAACCTCCTCAGCCAGGTCTAACTCTATCCTGTTGCTCAGGTGAGGTGTAGGGCCACTCTCCAGAGTGTTGCAGCTGATGAGGAACATGGCTAGTTCTACTGGCTCTCATGACCTCAGGCCCAGCTCTCTTGCCTGCTAGAGAGGGTGAGGTATGAAGGAGGGGAGGAGAGGATGTCTCCCTCGTCCACACCACTGCTCAGCAGACAACAGGCAGGGCTGGTTCCCCTGCCCTCACACCCTCTGGCAGGCTCATCTGCATCCCCTGTATCCAAGACCAGCCCTACTGAGCTCCAGCAGGTGAGAGGCAGGTACAGCTCTCCTGCTCCCATGACCTTGTAGGTGGCTACCTCACCTGCCAGTGGTCAGGGCAAAAAGGAGGTGAGAGGATCTTTCCCTGGCCGATGGCACCACATACAGATAAGAAGCAGGGCTGGCTCTGCCACACTTATGCCCTTGGGGCCAGCTTACCGGCAACCCCCATATCAAGGGCCAGCTCTACTGTGCTGCCCAGATGAGGTGCAGGGCCTGCTTTCCCAAGTGCTACAGTAGGTGAGGAGCAGGGCCAGTTCTCCCTCTCTGATGTCCCTGAGGCCATATGGCTTCTGCTTGCCGTAAGTGGCAAGGGGCCAGAGAGTGCGGCATCTTTTTCTTGCCTATACCACCACATAGCAGACAGGTGGCTGTGCCAGCTCTCCCATGCTCACGCTCTTGGGGCCAACTTGCCTATGCTCTCGCCACCAGGTTTTGTTCTATTCTGTTGTCCAGACAAGGTGCAGGGCCTTGTAGATGTACTGTGGCTGGCTAGGGGTGGGATCAGTTCTCCTGTTTCATGCCAGCTCGCCAGATGAGAAGTAGGGCCAGTACTCCTGCTCCTATGATCCTAGGGCCTTGCCTGCTGCAGGCGGTAAAGGGCAAAGGAGTAGCAGGGTATCTTTAAGGGGTAGGGCTAGCTCTTCTATGTTCATATTCTTGGGACAGCTCACCCGCAACTCCTGCAATGTTCAGGGCCTGCTCTCCTGAGTACTGCCGTTGGCTAGGGATAGGATCAGCTCTCTAATGAGCCAGTTTTGCACATCCCTCAAACATTTACATGTCCCTGAGTAGCAGCCCAAACAAGTGATGTCCACCTGGTTTTCAGTGGTAACAGACCTCTGCTGCTTCAGGGTCACGGACCCTCGTGGCAGCACTGGCCAGAACCCCACCATGGTCCCAGGTGGCATCTCCGGTTAGTCCCATCAAGCTGTTCCTCTCTACACTCAAGTCTCCAGCTCTGCCTCTCTTCATTGTGCCTGAATCCTTCTGTTGCTCTTTCCTTTCCATTTTCCCCACCACTTACCTGCTCCTTTTGATGGCATCCACGGCCTCTGAGTGTTGTCTCAGGAATGGTGTCAGGAGTTCTTTGTCCCACTCATGCATTATGGGGAAGGGGTATAATTTGTCCTTCTCCCAGTCCCCCACCTGCACCCCAGGGTGGCCATTGCAGGCTTGCTTTGTGTCCAGGCTGGCTCCATGGCACCAGTCTGGAGGTTGTCTAGGGATCTCTCCCTGCCATGTCCCAGTGGCCCCTTGCTAGGGTTGTCTGTCTCGAAATCACTCCTGCCCAGGGTCTCAGGCAAGATTCTTCTAGTCTTCAGCTTGCTCCCCATCCTGGGAACCCTACTGGGCCTGCCTGGTGCCAGACTGGTAGTCTTCTCAGGCTCACTTTTGTTTTTCAGGGTATCTTAAGTTACTAATCATTCAGATATTCACAGGTCAGAACACTGAGTCTAGACATAGTCTCGCTCCTCTCTGCCATCTACTGATGCACACAGCATCCTCACCTGTAACACCTCTAGGGGCAGGATGGAGTATATATATATTTAAAGTATGTCCTTATGACTAATTTGGATTTTCTTAGTGTGTCATCTCTAATATTATTAATTTGAATATTTTCTCCATGCCTTTTAGTTGATTTGGCTGATGGTTTATCAGTTTTTATTGATTTTTCTCTAAGAACCAACCCTTGCTTCATTGATTCTTTTTAATATTTTTGTTTTGATTTTATTGATTTCATCCTTGAGTTTGATTATTGCTTGTCTTCTACTGTTTTTGTGTGCTATTTCTTCCTTTACTCCTAGAGCTTTCAGGTGTGCTATTAGGTTGATTACATACGTTTTTTTTTTTTTTTTTTAATGTAGGCATTTAGTGCTACATAAAACTTGAACTTGCCTCCTATAACCATTTTTTTGTGTGTCATAAGTTTGAATGTGTTGTTTTCATTTTCATTCAATTTTAAAAAGTTGCCTTGTTTGTTTGCTTTATTCTTGTTCTTGTTTGTTTGTTTCTGAAACATGGTTTCTCTGTGTTGCCTTGGTTATCCTTGAACTTACTCTGAGACCAGGCTGGCCTTGTACTGGCTTCCTGCCTCTGTCTCCCAAGTGCTGGGATTAAAAAGGCATGTACCACCACCATCTGCAAATTCTGAAAGAGTTTTAAATTTTCTTCTTCTTTTTCTTCTTCTTCTTGAAAAAGATATGAATTCTGTTTATTCATCTGTACCAAGATGAATAAACCATGATAAGTCAAGCAAGTAAATGTACTTTAATTTCACATAAAATTTCATGTTAATTTCTCTTTTAACCATTTGAAAAATTCAGTAGTGAGATTTTTAATGTCCGTGAGTTTGTGAATGTGTTGCTACTGATGTCCTGCTTTAATCCATGGGAGTTGGGTAGGATGCAGGATACTGTCTCACTTTTCCTGCATCTGTTGAGACTTCCTTTGTGCCTAAATATGCAGTCAAATTTGGAGAAAGTTCCATAAGCTGATGAGAATAAGGTATGTTCTTTTGTATTTGGATGAAATGATCTATACATTATCTACTAGGTCCAGTTTGTATTTTACACTATTTAACTCCAGCATTTCTGTTTAATTTTTGTCTTGATGACCTGTGCATTGGTGAGAGTGAAGTATTGAAGCCTGCCATTATTATTGTGTGAGGATCAATATCTGATTTATAGCTATCACAGTGTTTTTCTTACGAATTTGAGTGCCCTTGTATTTGGCATATAAATACTTAGAACTGTAGTATCCTCTTCATGGATTGTTTTCTTTGATGAGTACATAGCATCCCTCTCTTTATTCTGATTAGTCTCTGTTTGTGGTCTATTTTTCCAGATATTAAAATGGGTCTATGTGCTTGCTTCTTGGATGCATTTTCTTGGAACATCTTGTTCTATCCTTTTACCTTTAGGTTATGCTTGTCCTTGATGGTAAGGTGTGTTTCTTGAATGCATCAGAAAATTTGATCTTCTTTTTTAATCCAAACAGTTAGTCTGTATCTGCTTGGGGTATTGAGATCATTAATGCTGAAACTTGACAATGAAACAAGTGTTTATTGATTCCTCTTATTGATGTTAGTGTGGGTTCCCCCCCCCCTCTTTTGGTGTGCTGGTATGGGATTATTTATTCATTCCGTTTTCTTGAATATGGTTAACTTCTTCATGTTGAACTTTTCCTGTAGGCTCTTCTGTAGAGCTTGATTTGTAGATAGATCTTGCTTGAATTTGGCTTAATTGTGGAATGTTTTTCATTTTTGAATCTATTCTGATTTATGGTTTTGTTGAATACAGTAACCTGGGATGGAATCTGTGGTCTCTTAAGATTTTAGAGTATCTGGAAACAGCCTTATAGATTTTAGCATCTCTGTTGAGAAGGCTGGTGTTAATATAACATGCACTTGTTCTTTTTCCCTTGCAGTTTTAATTTTTTTGTTCTGTATGTTTATACATTTTTATTTTGTTTTTATTTGTTTTTTTGAGATATTGTTATTATTTTGACCTGGATATCCTGGAACTTTCTCTGTAGACCAAGATAGCCTCAAACTTAGAGATCTGTCTGCCTCTACGTCTGAGTGCTGGGCTTAAAGGCTATCCCACTTTGTTACACTTAGTGTTTTGATTATTACATGTCATGGGAAGTTTCTTTTCTATTCCGGTCTATTTGGTGTTCTCTATGCCTCGTTTAAGTTATGAAAATTTTCATCTATGAAAATATTTTTTGTTGAGGATATTTTTGATCTGGCTTTGATCTGGCTTTTTTGTCCTTCAGTTCCTACTACTCATAGATTTGGTCTGATTTCATAGCATCCCAGATTTCCTGAATGTTTTATGTCTAGATTTTGTTGTTGTTGTTGTTTTAACATTTTCTTGACTGAGGTATCTATTTTTCTACTTTGTTTTCGGTGCCTGGAATTCTCTCCTCCATGTCTTATACTCTGTTAATAAGAATCACCTCTGAGGCTTTTAGTTTGATTACCTAAATTTTTCTTTTCCAGTTTTGTCTCAGCCTGAGTTTTCTTTAGCAATTCTATTTCTACTTTCAGGTCTTGAACTGTTTTAATTATTGCATTGTACTGTTTGTATTTTCACAGATTTCTTTAAGTTACTTATTCATATTCTTCATAAAGTCCTTGAATATATTTATAATAGCTGCTCTGAAATCCCTGTCTTGTACTTCAGCTGTATTGCACATCTCAGGTAAAATTGATAAAGGTCTTTTTGGTGCTTTGTCACATAAGAGGCTGAGAGAAGAAAGAAAAGGCTTCAGAGAATTGAGAAGAAGAGAGTCAAGCATCCCTATTTAAGATAACAATAGCCCCACCTCTGGGAAGGAGTTCCCTCCAAACATACATTTTTAAAAGTCTCACCTCTTAATGATATCACAATCATGTTGAAATTCAATTTCAACATGAATTTTGCACAGGATAAAAATTCAACCCATAATAATATCTCCTCCAAGATTCTCATGATGACTAAATGAAAGTACACATACAATGTGGTCAATTCTGTAAGAGTATAGTAAACTTATTTCTGCTGTTGATAGTCTTGTGATGTGTTGAAAGTCCTCTATTTCTTGGAGGATTTATTTTAATATTTTTAATATTGTGTGTGTGTATAAATATTCATGTGTGTACAGGTGTCCACAAAGGCCAGAAGATGGTTTTGAACCTTCTGGAGCTGGAGTTATAGATGGCTGTGAGCCATCTAATATGGCTGCTGGGAGCCTGACTTGGGTCCTATGAAAGGGTAGTATGAGTTCTTAATCTCTGAGTTACCTTTTCAGTCCCAAGTTCTCCATTCTTTTGACTCAATTCTTTCAGACATTCTCTTTCAGTTCATCCTCATTAATGGATGTACTCTAGGTATAATCTCCAACACAGATGATACTTTCAAATGCAAATGACAAATTATAGTGAAGTAGCAATAGCTATTTAAATAAGTAGGGTAAAAGGAGAAAAGAAAGCAATTTAAAATGTAAGCATAAAGGATTCAAGTTAGATATAAATTGCTAAACAATTAATTTTGTGTAGTATTTGTGTCCTTTACCAAAGGACTTTATATTGGCTTGAAAGAGATAGAACTTCGTACATGAGTAGATTGGTCACTGGCATATAATATTCATTTGGAGAGGAAACCAGTCCATGTTGAGATTACAACATTGCCATGTCCTGCTGAGAGACTATGATCTACCCTTCCTTTAAAGGCAGGCTTACGTACTTTGTAGAATCCATCACCTCAACAGACTTGGCTGAATTACTCTTGTGCCTGGCAAATGGGTGTTACTGATAGTAAAATGGATGCAGACAGACATGCATGTTTATTAAGAGCTCCTCAATAGGAGAAAATGTTTTATTTTTAAACTGAAAATCTTCATCTATGCTATTTTTTATAGACTCATGAAATGCTAGCTTTCCTTGCAATAACAGAGGAATTGTTTCTTGAGACTCTGTACCATGGCAATACAAATATATAGTCATAAACATTTTATAAAAACCAGGTTTTATGCATTATGTATGAACAACAGAAACTCATAATGATGATAACTTGTGGGGCTAAGATGGAGCAGAATTGTGGCTATGTACTTTTGGTTTTCTAGGACTGATGAAGGTAAGAATGTGTCATTAAAAAGTTGTTATGACTGGAAGGATGATTTGATGGTTAGAGTAGCTGCTGCTCTTATAGAGGACCCAGGTTTGGGTATTACATCAAAAGAGATCTGCTGAGCTCAACAAAAAGATACACTCTCAGGTTGCTAACAACCATCCTATGAAGTAGCTATAGTAAAGCAAGCAAACAAACAAAGCAAGCAAAACAAACAAAAATAAGTTTATATAGTTTAAGCAGTTTGTTCAAAGTTGGGTGGCTCTAAACTTAGAACTAAAACTATAGTGCTATGGTGGTTTGAGTAAGAACGACCCCCAAAGACTCACTTGATTACCATAGGGAGTGGTACTATTAGGAGGTGTGGCCTTGTTGGAGGAAGCATGCCACTGTGGGGGTGGGCTTTGGGGTCTTATATATGCTCAAGCTACACCCAGTGTTTTACAGTCTCCTTCTGCTGCCTGCAGATTAAGATGTGGAACTCTCAGCTCCTCCAGTACCATGACTTCCTGCACACTGCCACGCTTCCCACCATAATGATAACAGACTAAACCTCTGAAACTGTAAGCCAGCCTCTAAAATGAAATGTTTTCCTTTATAAGAATTGCCTTGGTCATGGTGTCTCTTCACAGCAATAAAACCATAACTAAGAAGTACCCAAATTAAGACTGGTGCTATATATTTTAAGAGTAGTCTGACCTGGATCTTGATTAAGAAATGCCAACATTTTAAACAAAATAGGAGGAACACCACCCCAACACAAGAGGCTACTGTATTATCCCAGGACTGCCTGTGTTTCAACTCTTATTTAAGGAAAACACAGAACATTTATCTTATTTCTTTGCTATCCCTGGATATTGGCTCACTCTTATGTCTTAAGTGTTTCTTCAAAGAGCATTACCAGGAAAGTACTCCTGCTGTCTATTCACATTATTTCACACCAGAAAGACCTGAAGTCATCTTTGTAACCATGCACCCCTTAAAATTTAGGGGAAAATGGAACAATTGGCAATCTCTGTTATACATGCTAAAAACATGATTGCTTCTAACTAAAGCTTTTATTCACAGATATATTCAAATAACAAAAGATCTTATGATGTTATGATATGCCTGGATCCACTCTCTATATCTTTTTAAGTCACATATTATCAAGGTTATGTATATATGTATGTAGTATGTGTAGTATATTGAAATATGCAAAATATGTGAAATGTCATGAATATTACATGATTCTACAGTAAATTCTGACCATCTGCAAGTGCTGATGCAAATTTTTTGCTCACGAAGTCCACTGGCTTTCCCCTTTGGCAGAAAGGCTTGCAAAAACCCCAGGATTTGTCTTGCTTACACCCTCACTAGATCTCAGACTTAAAGATTTATGTTGTCAAAATGTGCACTTAGAGATACGGCTTCGTAGAAAAAAATTCTCTAAGGCTCTGAGTGAGATTACTATTCAGCATGTGAATCATGGACAACTTTGGTTTAGAACCAGTTTTTCAGAATTCTTGGTCTAT
This sequence comes from Pachyuromys duprasi, assembly GCA_028658305.1. NCBI lineage: Eukaryota > Metazoa > Chordata > Mammalia > Rodentia > Muridae > Pachyuromys > Pachyuromys duprasi. The sequence continues at coordinate 88,273,964 of CM053743.1, read as the reverse complement.
TCTTATAAAGTTTACATGTTTACTATTTTATAAGAAAGAAAATAATACCCGTTTGTTGAAATGATTCTTGGATGTTAGTTGAATAGAGGTGGACTCGTACATCCTTGGCAAGGTGATTTTAGAGTCATTAGTACTTGGAGAAGATAAACACAGGACAGTTCTCTTGTTCCTATACATGTTCCTCATGCTACATGGACCCTACACTCTGCTGCAACCCAGGAGTGTCTGAAGACTTCATCTTTTCATTTGAAGCTGTTGAGGCAGAGTGTTTTGTTCACATGTTTGCTTCCTGCGTCCCTTTTTCCTGGATCTCACTCTTCATATTCTGGACTTAGTTTACCCCAGATCTCATCTGGGAGAAAGAAGGTACACTGCCTGTGTATCAGGGAGATCTGTTTTAAGTAGGCGTCAGTCCTGAGTTTTATCACACTAGTTACATGTAAGTAGAAAGAAACCATCTAAAGAAATCGACAAAAACAAAATCACAGCAACTAGACTCTACAACAGTCAATGCTTTAGTCTTTTGTCTCAATATTCCCAAACTCTGCCTGCTTACAGAGGTTTAGTAGGGTCAGCACCTTTCCTCAGCGACACTGTGTCTTTTCTTCTTGATGCTTCTTCTAGATGCAGGCTAGTGGAGGCTGGGGTAGTGAGAAGATGGGGGGAACTGTGATCACCTCTTTCTAGAGATCAGTATAGAAAATGTCTATCTCAGCTCTGAGAGACCTCTTAGTTATCTGGGATCCAACATATACACGATTCTTAGTGCGAACAGGAGACGAAGCTGCATTGTGCAGATTCTAGAGGAGCCCAAATAGGCGTAAATTAGCTTGGACTTGTTTCTAATGGGCCTTTTAGATATATAATAGGCGGAGTGCCAAATGGTAACAGGATTCAGAGAAGAGGCTTTGGGTAGAGAGTCTGAGTATTGTAAAAGTCAGTAGAGTTGTGTGCTAGAAGCAAGGACTTCATGTAATAAAATAGAATAGGAAAGTGGAAAATCTCAGGATCCTGGTCAGAGTCAGACAATAGAAGTCCATGTTGTATTGTTTATTTACTTCTGTATGTGATTCTGTATATGCACATATGTTTGTGAGTGTGTATGTACTTGACATGCATGTAGAAGGCAGAGGAGAACCTCAGGTGTTGGCCTTTGAGCTCTTTTTATAATTCCATAGGCCTGTTATTGCCTTGGAACTTGACCAAATAAGCTAGGGAAGCTGGTTTGTGAACACTGTGTTCTGCAGGCATGTGCCACTGTAACCAGGTTTGTATGTGGATTCCAGGGATCCAGGATCAAGTCCTTATTCGTGTGAGAAAAATACTTTACCAACTGAGCTGTCTGTCATTGTAGATTTTTTATTATAAAAATGAAGTCAATGTTAGTTTCTTTACTATTTTATGGAGCTAAGTCAGAATAAATTAGAAAGTGATGGATAAATGTATCTATATATTCATATTATGAAAACATAGTATAATTTATCTAGGGTGGGCACAGGTTTCCATGTATGGGAGGAGGCCAAGGTTAGGTGGGTCATGGCCTGGGTTCATAGACTCACTGGGACTGGCAGAAGTCCAAACCACAGGGTACAAGAGGGTATGATAATCTTTTAATCCATTCAGTGATTGGTTACTGAGGAGGTTCAATTTATCAGGAGGTGGGCTTCATGGGTAGCAGGTGAGACAGAGCCAGAAGTGGCGATATTGTTGTAGCAGGCAACCTTCTCCCAGCTGAGCCCTGTCTATATAGCTCAGATCATAGAACAAAATCAGAAGACTGTGTCAGGACCCCAGTTTCATTGTTGGGAGGAAGGTTAGTGAGGGCAGAAGCTTTTTTTTTTTTTGGTGAATTAGGCTAACATATCTAACAGTGGAAGAAAACAGAAATGATGAAGCAACTTCCATGCAGAATAATTCCACAGCAATGTGGCCAGATAACAAGTTCCATTTCATGTCGTGGTCTGAGATTGCATCTCTATGGCCTCTAGTGATGATGAAGGCTTG
>CM053743.1:88201474-88271460 GCA_028658305.1 Pachyuromys duprasi | reverse complement strand
TAGTGAAACATTTCAGAGAGCACAGGGAAACATAGAAATATTGTATTAAAAACATTAAAAATCCATTACACCCAGTGGAGGACATTGCAGCCAGCCCTGAGGAGACAGGATGAGCTGGGGTTGGATGGAAGGGGAGGAGGTCCTCCCCCGTTGGTGGACTTGGAGGGGGCGGGGAGGAGATGAGGGAGGGTTGGGGAGGGTGGGAGTGAATGAGGGAGGGGGCTACGCTTGGGATGCAAAGTACCTAACCTGTGATTGATAACAAAAAAAATGTTAAAAAAAAAAAGAAACCTAACTAAGATAGCAAGGCTTGGTATTCACATCTATCTTCTTGATATAAACTTGTTCTTGGCAGCAAAAAAAATAAAAATAAAATTAAAATAAAAAATCTAAGCCCCCCCCCAAAAATCCATTACAGGTCCTTTGCATATATACACACACACACACATATATATTATTGTTTCCAGTTCTGTGTTTTTATGGGATTTCTCTGTGTGTGATCATGTGTGTCTTTCATTTATATGTGTTTTGTTTGCTTTTTCTTTGGCTCACTTTAGTTTATTTGTTTCCTTTGCTCAATTAAAGTTTTTTTGGTTTTATCTTATTTTATTATGATTATTTGGATATCTGTTTTCTAAAAAGAAAGAAAAAAATGGTGTGGATTTGGATGGGAGGGTAGGTGGGGAGGCTCTGGGAGGAGTTGATGGATGAAAGACTGTAATCATAATATATTGTACTAAAATGCCTATTTTCAATAAAAGAAAAAATAGAAAAAATTAAGATGGTGTAATTGATGTGTGTGTGTGCATGTGTGTGTGTATACAGGCATGACTGAAAACCCTCTGTGGGACCCTGCTGACTCTTGCCATGATGTTCTCATGAGACTTTTCTTCTGTAGCTGATGCCTGGTTATGTTAGAAGTATTCAGATTAGCCTAGGCCTTTTGATTGCCTGAAAGGTTAGAATGTTATTGAACATGTGCTCCTGGTGATGGCTTCAACACTGGCTTCTCTTCTGGTGGCAGTTGTGAGCTATCAGTCATCTCCATGGTGCAATATGATATGCTATAGGCAGGGCCTTTATTATTCATGAATGGGTAGGGCATGAGACCTCAAGGGGAAATATAAAATATGGAATGCTTATCAGCTTGGGAATGTTTATTTCTAAAACATATAGGATGTGGGACTTCTGATTTTATTAAGCTTTTATCTGCACCTGGGGTTGGAATGGAATTTGAAATAAAGTAGGAGAAAAAGACTTAAACAGTATTACCCACACAGATGATTCTCATTATGTTTTGAAATGTTGAGCTATATTCATTTTAATGATCAGCAAAAGGCCAACTTTGGTACTTCTGAAAGTCCTTCTCAGCAAGAAATGGATAAATAATTGGTTCCTATTTTGTTCACAGATGTACTGCCGCTTGGACTGGGTCAGACAGCCACAGAATACCTGCTTCAAACTACCTTTCATACCATTCTGGTTGGAAATAGAACCATTGGAGGCTCATCTTGTTATCTTCCACAAAAGGGGAAACAAACCAAGACTTTGAGAAAGCCAGTGGTCAGCAGTCAGTTAACAAAGCTTGCAGAGGAAGTCCCCCAGACAGTGTGCCCTACTTGCCTGACGTCAACAGCAATTGAACCCATCCCAGTCTCAGCTGCTCCTTAATCAATGCAACCCCTCCAAGTGATGTGGACCAAGACATGCATTGTCTTTCAAGTTAATTTAGTGCTTACTATGTATGACTCCCTGCACAAAGATGGAAGAGAAAATGGGTAGACAAATAAGTTGTAGGGCCTGCCTTCAATGAAGCTACAATTAGTTTCAGGATACATATTTCTTTCTCCTGTTCATAATTAACATTTTCTCTAGTACAAGAAACAAATGAATGAAAAAGTATATTCTGTAAATATTTTAAGCTTCACTAATGAGGAACAAAAGAGAACATAGCACAACAGCAAAACTCTGGGAAATTTACGACATTTTAATCCTTTATTGTTTTATTATTTCACGGTGCTGAAATAAAACTATTTTATTTATTCCCTAAATATTCAGTAAACTTTAGAGACACAATGCTTTGAGTTAATTTCAGTTCACTTTTACTTTTTCCTATAGGTGTAAGTTGTCTGCTGGAAGACCCATATAATTATACATTTCTTGTGACATGAGATGGTAGTTACACTGGTTGTCTCTACAGCCATCTACATGCTGTGCACTCAGGACACCATTCTGAGTGAGATACCAGTGAGAAGAAAGGGAGATCTAGATAAAACTTGGGGGTTGGGACCCATAGATCTAAGACTAGACAGAAAGCAACAAAACATCTAGCAAAGAATCTTAACAATCTGGCTGAGCAATTTTAAAAGTATTCATCTGTTGTCTCCATAGCTTGAATAACTATACAGTTTGCTAAAAATTTATATATGTCTTGAGAATAAGTCATTGCTTTTCCAATGCTAAGATGTTGATATGGTTAGAGACACTGGACATCTTATATAGTTTCTGTGACCTATTCAATATGGATGAGCCAACAACAGCCATCTTTGTCTTTAGTAATGTCAATGTAATTGAAAATGTGCAAATGCTTTTTAAAACATCATCAACAGACTTCTTAATTAAGCTGCCAATACAACCTGTCAATAACACTATGTGCTGTTTGAGAAATGATTAGGGTTGCTTGAACCTTCTTAAATAAACAATGCTGCCCTATATGATGCGTTTCACGTGTTCTTTGAATGGGACTCTTCATTGTTTACTTGATGAAAATTCTTATGCCATTTTCTTTCTTCTAATTTTAAGACATTATTACTTTATTCTTCATTAAGGAACAGCTCTAACTTAACTAGTAGCTTCAGGTATAGGACTGATACTTACAGGACAGGTTGTCTCCCTGCCAAACTCCTGGTCATGAGGAATTCTTAGTTATCAGTTCGTGTTATGCCAATCTGTGCATGCTGACTGCCTGCTTTCTCATCTGCTTTCTACTTAGCAGAGCTTAGTGAAAACTGGATTTCTATTCAGTGAACATACATGAACAGGAAATGTAAAGAAGCCTTCACCACTATGCCTCTTTTTAAAAATGTATAGGGAGGGGATCCCCCTAGCAGAATAGTACCTTTATAGATTTGTACTTTAATGTCAATATACTGAGAAAAAGAAGAAATAAAGTGAGTATTTTTTTAAACAGTTTAGTCATCAGGACCTCATCAAGAGTGTTTTGGTGTCACAGTTCAGCCTTGTTGTTTATACCAATGTCTACTTTCTTCTGCCCCTGGCCTCCTCCACTTTTCTTCTGAGAAGAAGTTCCCCCTTCCTTTGGGCTTGCCTATTGTAGAGCATTACTTGCTTCTTTCCTCCAGAGCTTGTGGGAAACAAGCTCTTCATGCGGTCCCTCTCAATTGTCTTGTTTATGCCTTGTGCCAGCCATAGGCAATAACCCTCACCCACTGCCGAGGAATCCATCCTGCGCAAGTCACAGGGGCCTCCTAGCAGAGCTTCCTGAGGTCTGAGCTACCACTCTTCCACTCTCCACTCTCCAGTGACATTTCAGAAAAATTGCTAACGTCTTGTGTGTGTGTGCACGGACAGTGTGTAGAGTCATACACATCTGGATGAAGTTCAGACTCATTGTTTTAATATCCCTGAACGACACACACACTCTAGCAGATAAAAACCTAGGAAATCATTGTTGCTGTGAGAACAGGAAAAGTGCAGAGTAATTGGGAGAAAGCAAAGTTGGAAACAAACCAATTTGAGTTGAACCTTTAGCCTTCACCTCATAATGAATTATTTTTAAACTTTCTTTTTTTAAACACAGTCTGACACCATGTGATAAATCAAAGCCTGATGTAATTGACCCAGAATTGATCCCCAAATGTCTTTTGGGGGAACATGCTTTAACTCTGGTTGTTGATTCTGAGGAATAATTGCCACCCTAGAAAGGTAATTACATATGCCATTGTTTATACACATAATAGGCTCAGGATACATGTTCTGCACAGAAGGGGAGAGAATTCTGCCTGCACATCAAGTGTGTGCAGCATGGAATGTGTCAGGATGTCCCAAGAAGCTTCTGAACTACCCATTGTTGCTGATTTCTGGGCAAGCGCATGAGAGGGAAGGGAGTCCTTAGGAGCTGAGAAGGTGATAAGCCACTGAAGACTGGAGCCCAAATAAAATTCTTTCTCCTTACTCAATTCATTTACCAAACACCTCTGAATCTGCTTCATTTAGCTGGTCTGGTAGAAAGACGTTTTCCACGTGTGGCTTATGTTTGCTAAAGAATTTTTGTACGTCTTTCCCTCAAGGGCTGTTCATGTTGTGGAAGTGCATAGTAAGAATCCTTCTCTTCAACCTCCTCCTAAATGCTCTGGTCTGACAACCTCTTTAGGTACACCAAACAGATGGTTATGCTGGTGGCTAATGCCTTTCCTCTCACTGTACTTTCTGGTAAATACAAATGGAATATAAGTCCCAAATGACCAATTAAAGCACTTCATGTATTTTTTCCATTAGCTGTATGACAATAGTCATCCTAAGTAAATTCAACGAAAAGCTAGTCTGCGAATGTCTGCCCTACCTAGTTGCACAGTTGCAACCTTGGTTTTGTTTTACTTTGTTTTGTCTTTTTTTTTTAAATCAAAGTCCCGGAGAGCAAAATTTTATGATTTTCTGTAATGTCATCCAACAACAACAAAAAATCACATATGTATTCCAATATGGGAATGAGCATTGTCTGAGCTGAAGTAATTCATCCTGGGTTATTCTTTGCCACAGCGTCCAGCAAATTGCATGACCTGCTTGTTAAGCTTGACAACAGTGTTTTACCCAACAAAGGCCTCTGCAGTGCTGAGCAGCATTGGAATGTCAGAATGAGCACATTTCACACACAGATGTGCAGCCATAATAGCCTATAAGAAGGTGCATGTGGCAGGGAGCAAACGGGTCAGGTGGGGGGCAGGGCCAGGCCTGGACATGGCTTGGTGCATGAGGCTGGGGGCTGGCTGGAGGGGGAGGCCAGCACTTAGCAGCAGGAACATGGCCCCGCTGACCACATTTAATCAGCCCTCTGTAAACAATTCAACATTTTCATTGTTCTCTAAAAACTAATAAAGAGAAACAAGCACTTTTCATTCATCTTGAAGTAATTTTCTGTCAGGTTGGAGTCCCCTGTGGCCTCCAGCTTGTGCAATTCTAGCTGTGTGATACAACAACTATTGCAATTTATTTTACAAACTCTGGTCATTCACATGTCAGTTAGTGTTCACCAAGCGGCATGTGAGACTGTGCAGTTAACGAGTTTTACAACATTTCTATCAAGAGAAACTGTTTAGCATAACTGACTCTTAAGGAGTTATTATACCTCTAAAAATCCATTTTAAGGGGCATTATTTAAATAAAATAGAAAAACGGTTCACTGCCTTTTAAAGGGGCTACAAAAAAAGTCCATCAGCTCTGGCGCAGTAATCCTCAGCTTAAAGCGCTCTCGAGAGCACTTCTGGGAATTGTCAGCATAATGAAATGCTTTGTGAAATGTCCAGATACATTCCTCTCCTCAACAATTTTACTGCACCATATTTATTTTCTATCCACTTTTTAAAGAAGTGAATTACTTTTTGAGAGGATGACTCTATGCTGTGTAGATTAACCGAGCACATTACTACCAGTGTGCCAGCAGAAGTGATGCTTCTGTTTGCCATGCTGTCTCTGTGCTGTCAGCAGGTGGGGAGGGGCAAAGAGAAAGGCCACCTTCTTCTTTAGTGCTATGGCTCCAAAGGGTGAAAGCACAGTAACGTACATGGAATTTTATATTTTCCTTACACTACAGTCTCAAACATATGAACAATTTTGTAGCTAATGGTATCTATGAATGTTTTCTTTAAATTTACAAAATGGTCTTTTTTCTTACCCCAAATAAATAAATTCAGGAAAACTCATACACATGATAACAATGCAGAGCCTTAAGGTCTGGCCCATGTCAACAGGGTATGCTATTGGGCATTTTATCCCATGAAGAATAGATTCCTCACATTCACCGAGATGGCCAATGACCCCAAACCAATTAATGGCTAGAGTCTACAATAGCCACAACACATAGCGCAGCGCTGAGTTCATTTGGCACATTCTATTACCTAGCAGGGTGGAAGCTTTCACCTGTACTATAAATACACAGAAAGATGAGCAAGACAAAGGAAAAAGTATTTTGCTATAATGAGAGATATTCCATATCTTTAGGAGCTGTATCTAGAACACTGAACATTATCATTTGGCAACAAACAGTCCTTTCATTTCTTAGAGCAACGCTTGTGCACATGACTTTAACTTTCTGAAGGGCTTGGGCAGGTGTTCTTATGTCCATTAGCTGTATCTATCCATAAGAAGTATGGCAGCATCCATAAAGAAATACAATTTGCTGTAACTCATACTTTTATCACTTCCTACAGACATTATTTCATCCTGGCATGTTAATATTTCCAGCATGATACTGTCATTATGAGAAACTTTACTTTCTGAAGTTCAAATGTTGAGGAATGAATTTTTAAAATTTTCTAAGTGCCTTAGATTTGAGGCAAATGTAACTTTCTCCAATATAAACTCTTTTACCTTTTTATTTGTAATATTTTGTAGCACTCTAGGCAATGTTGAGATTTCCTGCTATGAACACATCTGAAAAATTTCAGCACATGTTGACCAAAGAACTTATTCATTTTCTGTTTCCAATTTTATACAAACTTTAGAGAGCATATCATGTCATGCTTTTTGGCCATTTGGTCCTCTGCTGATAAAAATAAGGAGAGAGTGAAAAGAAAGTATTTCAATAATTTGAGCTTGAGTCTGCTTCATGCAGTAGTTAGAGCTTCTTTGTTCTCCAATACTCAAAATTACTTTGGCAGACAGAATGTATTAGTGTTCTATTGCTGCCATAACAAATCACCTCAAATTTAGTGGCTTACACCAACAGATTTTTATTTTATAGTTAGCCACTTGTTAACAGAGCTGTGTTCTTTCTGAAAGTTCTAGAGACGACGTGTCTCTTTAAGCCTTCCCTATCTTTTAGAAGCCACCTGCCTTCTTTGGCTTGTGGTACTTTCCTACACACTCAAAATTAGCAACAGGGACAAGCGTTCTCAGGTGGCCTCTCTCTCAGCCTTTCTTGTTACCACATGTTAGTCCAACTGGAAAAGAGTCTTAATTTTAAGAACTCCTGTGATTAAACTGAGACAATAAGGAGAATCTGCAATACTCTCCCAGTTCAAGGTTTAAACTTGATGACTTTGGCAAAGTACATGCTCTCATGCAAGACATATTTGTATGAGATTTAGACCTGGACACCTTTGAAGTGTCATTGGCGAGTTTACCTCAGAGAGGCTTTCAGAGTTACTGTCCAGGCCAGGATTTGGAAGGTTTGTTCCAGTGGTCTCCAAAGTTTTAAAACCATTCACACAATGGCTTGGGGACTTGCTATAGCCCGATATATCTAAATTGTAGTACTATTAATCTTCATAGTAAAGACTCATTTATTTTGTGTGTATGTGTGTGTATATGTGCAATTTTCTATTTTATCATACTGTTACAGTCTTATAGGTATATGTGTTTCCTTATGGAGAGGAAGAACAAAGAATGAGAGATTGGATTACATTGTGGTAAACATGGCTTTTTACTCTTTCACAAAATATATAAGTCTTCAAGGTGAGAACAGATTGTTAAAACTTTCCAGTAGGCTCAGATGGTTTTGGGAAATGAGTAAGAAAGTTATTTAATGTTTTTCCATACACTCTCACCTCCATTTGTAGTTGTAGAATGTAACATTCCCAAAACTTCCTGAAAGTTGAGACCTTCAGAGCTGTTGCTCTCAAAAATGGATTTTGGCTAAGACATGCTGACACACCTCCGGAATAAGAAAGGGTTTCTACTGGTTGAACAAAAGTAGGTTGCCACAAAATGTGTATCAATTATGAAACAAGCCAGTGAGTGTTTGCCAACTGCCAGGAGTGCCCTGCAGGCAGTCGGGGCAGCGTATTTTTATTAAATCTGCCTCAGGCCACTTCTATTCTTTTCCTGAAAGGTGGACAGATAGTTTTCTCAAATCCTTCCTGATAGTTTCCATCAGTGATCTCAAAATAGAACTGATAACATGTTAATGATTACTGTCCAAAGAGGTTAAACATAACAACTAAGTTTCCTTACTGAAACCCAACCCAGGGTTCAGCAACAATAGGGAATCTGTTTTATTTGCATTTAATTTGTACCTTCACACTATTATCTCCCATATTTTAGTTTCAGGAAATGTGGTCTCAGGCTATTAGAACCGCATTTCATGTTGCTGCCACACTGTTATTTGATCTCTATGGTTGGAAATGACTTACTGAAAAAATAGAGCTAGCATACTTTATTTTAATTATACCAGTGCAGTGTCTAAATAAAAAAATGTACTTTATATTTAATGTGGAGCACAGATTAACAGTTTTATGGGACATAAAATCTATCTATATCATTTTCTATTTACACACCAGTTGTATATCTTTCTCTGGGAAAAGCAAATGCCTACGGTATGAGCATGAGGAAAGAAAGCATGGAAGTTACAATCACACAGGCAGTAAATAACATCTTAATTGGTCTGGAATGCCGGAGTTTGATTTTTCTTTGCTTGCCTTTTATTTATTGATCTCTATAGCTTATTTATCTTCCCGGTGATTTGTGCGAGTCTATCTTCTTTCCTCAGTAAGCCCCTCTGTGGTGGTTTTATATTGTAAATCCCATCTGGGGAGAGAAACGCAGCGACTCCTGGAGGAAACCATCACTTAAAAGCTTTTGTGGAGGTGAAGGGAACTTCTCAGTTTTTATACTTTGTTTTCTGGGGAAAAAGAAGGGAAGAAGAAGTGCTGCTGTTAGGAAGGTGCCGCCAGTGTGTGCTTCGGTAATTCTTTACTCGCCACTGTTTGGCAGCAGTGAAACACAACGAAGGGTTCCGTGTACACAGGGAGATGACTTTTAAATGTTTTTGTGCATGATTTAGCTTCAAGTGAGGGAAGCAGATGGGAATGGATTGTGTGCATCTAACACATCATATGTAAACCTTGAATTTTCCTCTTTTGTGTGCATTTCTACAGCTCCATTCCTAATATCTTTTTAAAGTAGCACTTTAGGATAAACTACACTTCAAATGACACATTAGCTCCGTAGTGCAGTTGAGAACCGGCAAATGTTAACCATTCCCAGGGAAGCTGGCTGGGAGAAATAAACACCCCCACTCTTTCTAGCATGTAGATCTCCACAGCTGAAGTCAACCCTGGAAAATTAGTGACTTTGTTTTAACTGCTGACTCAATGATCCTCTTGTACTTTGTCAAATCAGCCCTTCCAGCATTCACTTGCTGTGATTCTCTCCAGTTGTCTTGATCTCAGAGTATTAGAGGAGTGCTATGGAATATCTCTTTTGTTGATAGCTGAGGGAGAAGGAAGTTTACAGACAGCATTGCTATACTTAAACTATCCAGTGGATGCTTTGCAAAGTGACTCAACAAACATATTCCAAAGACGAGCCTCTGACATCCCATCATCACCCTAATGCTACCTTAACTGCCTTGAAATGAGCTAATGAAACTGTGGGCAGGCTTTCTAGAGAGCATATTTGCATGTGACATAATTAGTGGTAGGCAGATCTCACTACATCCAGGGGGAATCTCCAGACAACTGCTTTGTCGACTATTAGTGCCTAATTTCTGAATGTCAAATCCCGCACATCTTAATTTCTAGAGAGTAAGCTCAATTGAACTTGTTCCCCAGTTATGCAAAAACTGCTCAGATAAAACCAAGTGGACACCAATGTAATGAATGTGGTTATTAAATTGTTTCAATTGAAAGAACCCTATTCTTACAGCATCATAATGGGAACAATTTATCCCCACTGATCGGTCTGTCTCTCTCTCTCGCTCTCTCTTCTTTTCTGAGCTCTCTTTGATCTTGAAGCATATTGCAGTGGTGTGTCCTATTGAAAAGCGAAACTGGGGCAATTTTAATGCTTTTGTACCTTACCAGTGCTCTATTTTTTTTTCACTGTTTAAAAATAGCTGTTAATTATAAGTGCAGTTTAAATGTCTCAAGTGACCCAGAAATGCAGGTTGGAATGAGACAGATTGCATGTCTCCTATAAAACAGATGTACTTTCCAGAGCATTCTGCATTGAGCCTTCTTTAGGTATCCTTCTCTTGGGCTGTCTCAGCCAAGTATTAGCTGGTCTAGCATTTGCTATACAACCATACACACTTGACGGAGAACAGAAAAGTGGATTTTTTTTCATGCCACAGTGAAAAGCCTCTTGTATATCAGTCACTACTGTGATCACGAATGTGGTGCTGGTAGTGTTAGTGGAACAAGAGCCTCTCCCCAGCTAGGAAGAACATATGATTTTCTAGAGCTTCACTCGACTATTTAAGTCAGTTAAAAGGACACTGCAGTATTGATAACCTATCTACTGGGCTCTTTTTTTCCAGCTTGATTCAGTACTGTTCTAGGGCAAATTAACTCCTTACTAGTTTTCAAAGATCTTTGACTTCTTACCAGTTCTAGATACTTGTATTGGAGCTTATGAGGTTTCAGGTTTTAAGGGTTAAATAAGAGATATACTAACCAATAAAACTAAACACAGGCTTATTTGACTCTCATCTTCCTTGCTGAGAGTCCTTCCAAGTACCAATAAATTTGATACTTACTTAATTATGTATAGTTATACACAATAGGTTTGAAAATTTTTCTAGTTAATTCAGGTCCCAGCAGTGATTTCAGACTTGAGAGGAGAATAGAGTTTCTGCTGGAATTTTGATATTTTTAAAAAATATTTTTACTTTGAATCATACGTATTGTGTACTGCTCGTTTTATGTCAACTTGACACAAGCTAGAATTATCAAAGAGGAAGAAGCCTCAAAGAGAAAAGTGGCTCCATAAATCCAGCTTTAGGCATTTTTATTAATTACTTTTGATGGAGGAGGGTGCAGCCCATTGCGGGTGGTGCTGCCCCTGGGCTGGTGGTTCCTGGTCCTATAAGAAAGCAGGATGAGCAAGTATTGGGGAGCAAGCCAGTAAGGAGTGTTCTTCCATTGTTTCTGCATCAGCTCCTGCCTCCAGGTACCTGCTTTGACTTCCTTTAGTGATGAACAGTAATGTCGAAGTGTAAGCTGCCTAAGCCCATTCCTCCCCAACTTGCCATTTTGTTCATAGTGTTTCCTTGCAGCAGGAGAAACCCTCACTAAGACAGTACGCTTGTGCATATGTGTGCTTATGAGCTGGGAACTGAACTCAATCAGGGGTGGACTTCTTTCTAGCTCATTGGCTTGATGATCTGACTTAAACCTTTTTGGTTTTTGTAATATGCTCCAAAGCTTTCTGAATCTGAATAGTTGGAAACAGAGGGAGTTAAGATTCACCCCTTTCCTCTCCTTGAATTCAGATCTCATGGCTCAATCTCCATTTCAGTAGGGAAAAGAAGAAACGTTTATTTGAATTGGCTTCCATATGCTTCAAACTGGGAATGCCCAATAGAGCTTTTCATTGTCATAGCCATGGCACTAAATATAGAAGGGTGAGGGCATAGGGAATGATTTTCCATGTTATTTTAGGAAACTTGTAGATATTTAAGTCAAGTCCTAGTATATGTGCACATCAGCAAATTCTACTCTAATCCATAAATCAAAATTAACTACTTGATTTGAATCAATCATAGTACTTTTTCATGTACAGCAGTATATAATAAACCTAACGTTTTCATGTGTGTACAATAAGCCCACCTTCTCATTCATCTGCATTTCGGAAGCACACCAAGTTTTCAGGCTTCAGGTGTGTCTTCACCAGTACACAGCCCAACCCACTCCCAACTTTTCTGTTTGTGTGTCTGTGGGTTTTTTCATTCCACACTCATAAACCTCACGTCAGTCCCAAGGTTGTGCAGATTACAACAAACTCTATTGTGATAGTTTAGAAAACACATTGAAAAAATTTCTTTAAATCCCAATGTGTGGATTGAATAAAAATGTTATTACAGGTTCATATTTTAAATGATTGAATCCAACTGATGGGACTATTTTGAGAGCAATGGAGACTTCAAGAGGTTGGAGACCTACTGGAGAAAGTAAGGTGACGATGGGCAGATTCTTAGGTCCATATTACCACTTTCTGTCTTGTTTTCTGATTTCTTGTTGCCCATGAAATAAACAGCTATCCTTCACCATCTATTCCCACAGCTTAAAATCATGACCAAGTGACCCTAGATTGTGCTCTCTGAAACTGTGAGTCAAGCCTTTACTCCATTAAGCTGTTTATTTCAGGCATTTAGGCACATGTTGAAAAAGTAACTAGTACACCACACCTTTGACACAGATTTCATGAACTATTAAGATATGTTTCTCTATGGACACTGTGTGTGTGTGTGTGTGTAAAATTTATATCATATTGTTTCTAAGAGGAGTTATAGTAATTCTTAAATCTGTAGAGATTGGTGTATATAATGAATAAGACTGGAAATTCTGTAGAGCCTTGTTGTATAGGCAGTCTATTGGTAGAAATAAAAAAAAAAACGGTGTCTTCTTATAGACACACATAGATGGTGGTTATGGGTCTTAAGTGGACATTGAGATCATGGAATCCAGGCCATACTTAGAGTATGGATAGAGGCTATGTGACAAGATGGACTTTATTTAGGGATAGCTTGTTTTGAGGAGGTCAGTATAATAGAATTGGAGTAACTTAGGTGGGTAGGCAGGATATTGGAATTATCTGGAGGAGAAGGAGGAGAGGAGGAAGAGGAGGAGGAAAAGGAGGAGAAAGAAGAGAAAACTCAACCAGAGAAAGCAATGAAGTAGAGCCAGATAGATATTTAAGCAAGAAGGAGCCTCAAATGTCAGATACCAAATAAAGATGTAGTTAAAAAACAAAAACAAACAAAAACCCCTAGGTAACTGACAAGTTACTAGATACCTTGATTGCTCAGGAGGAACAACTGACATTCAAATGCACAGATTTAAGACCATGAAGACAAAAAGGGGCTGCAGTAAATAAAGATTTTTTTCCTTCAGGGTCCAGAAGAGGGAACAACCATTATCAGAGACATAGGAAGAGGGAATAGGTGAGGAAATTGGAGAATGGCTTCTCTGAGGTGAAGCTGACTTTTGGCTGGCAGACATTGAGGGATTGTAGGCTTAGATTTTTCACCAAACCTACTTTATTTAGGGTTGTTAAGTGCCTTTACTTTCCTTCCAAGCCCCTGGAATCTTAGGTAGAAGATTAATAGGGAAAAGGGCTATAGACCTCTTTTATCAACTTCCTGCTTATCAGCAAAAGCTGAAAGATTCAGTAGGACTGCCTGGAGAAGCTTTATGGAATACTTCTATCTGTGAAGTCAAGTGTCAAAGCACGAAGAGCAGCAAAGCAATGTTGATCTAAAAAAGTGGTGTCTTACTCTGCCTGCTCCTACATATATGTCCTCTCCCCAAAGTCCATCCACAGATGTTCTCAGCTGGCCAAAGTCACGCCCTTTGAATGAGAGAGCAAAACACCATGTGCCCTCTCACAAGCCAACCTGGGCAAACCATTGCGCGTCTAGCTTGCAGCAAAACAAGTTGATCAAACTGAGTCCAGAAGCTTCTACTTCAAGGTATGGTATGTCTCCAAATTTGTTGTAACTCTCATTAGCTTCATCCTGTGGATTTTATGCTCTTGAGCATCTAATGTCCTCACACTTGGTCAGACAGGCTGTCTGATCTGCAGACAAGATGGCTCTACATAAAGATACACACAGGGTGATTTAGTATAATATCGACAAGTTTCTTCTTTTTTTCTTGTACCTTTTGATGATTAATTATTATTTTGCAATGATTAATGCACACACATATGTTAGTATGTGAGTGTGGCATGTGGTGTGTGTATACATGTGTGCATGTATGTGGAGGTTGGCGGTTAAACTCAGGTATCTTTTAGGAGCTGTTCATCTCGTTATTAGCACCACAGTCTCTTAGGTTAGGCTGACTGTTTTGCTCATCTCCATTTGTCCAGCACTGGAATTGTAAGCACAAACCATCATGCCTACTAACTTAGGTATCTGTGTCTGGCCTTCATATACTAACCTCTTAAGCGATATAGTATAATAGTGGATATAGACAGAGATTTCTGAATCAGAATGGCCTGTTTTCAGTCCTGAATTATTTATTTTTGCAGTTCCATGACTTGGTCAAACTGCAAATGCATTAGAGTTACAGTCAGCTTGCCTATAAAGATAGATAATTAAAGAAAATGGTTATTACTCTCTCTTTCTTTACTTGTGAAAAGAAGGGTTAGATTTCAACTCTATAGACTTTTTTTTCAGACAGGGCATCAATATCCTAGGTGGCTGGTCTCAAATTCAGCTTAAGATGACCTTGAAATTCTGATTCTCTTGTCTTTACCTCTCAAGTAAGTGCTGGGATTATAAGCATGTGCCATGTACCTGGTTGATGCAGAGCTGAGGATCAAAGTGTCAGCTCTGTGCATGCTACACAAACACTGTCAACTGAGCTACACCACAGCCTGATCTCTAGGGAAAAGGGTAGGAAATTTTCTATCTTCCCATTGATTCTCAGTTTTTCTCCTGGGGCCATAAGTCACCTGCTGACTGAGCAGTAAGCTTGTTTATTTTCTTTCTATCTCTTTTTTCTCATGCAGAATACAGGCATATATAGTTTCCCTGCTGTGAACTACATTTTACTTTTATGTTTCATTCATTTATTTAATTAGTTGGTTTCATTATGCTATTTTCACAATGTATGATCAACCCTAAACTTTAGAAGTAGGCTTAATTCATGTGGAGAAGCCTTAGTTATGTAGAGATAGATACATTAAAAAGCCCATTTGAAGCAAGATCAAGCCACATATTGCAATTATGATTTTAAGATTAAAACTGACATTTAAACATACATAGATGTGATCTTTGGGTTTTATTCATTTGCGGGGTTCACACTTAGAGAGCCAGTGATCAATACCACAAGCAATCCTACCTGACGAATGGTGGATAGTGGTAGTTCAGTTAGTAGAAGCTGCCTCTCTGGCCAGCGGAATGGTAACTTTTTCAGTATTGCTACTGCCAGCTATCCAGGGATGGGCCATCCCCGTTGCTTTGGGGTGCAGGTGTTCTCTTTCTTCAGTTTTTGTCTGTTGGTATGGACCCGCATATTTGTCCTTACTGCTGAACTCACTTCAACACTCGTTTCTTTCCCATGGTATCAAATTCTGTTCCTATTAGTGGATGCAGAATTCCTACTTTTTTAAAGCTCTATGATTGTTTTAGCCATGTGCAAGAGCAAAATATTAGGAAACTCTTCCTTTGAAATCAGAAATGGCATGAAGTTTAATAATCTCACAAGTCCCACCCTCCCGCTACTTCTGCCTTGTCTAGGTTGGTAGAACTGATCCTACCTCTGCTTGGAAGGAAATGAGGTATTTGGTTAACTTAGTACTGATTTCTCCCAAACTGTAAGGCCTACTCTAACAGAAAGCATCTCTGAACAAAGGATTTTTCTTGCCTGGTAGTCACATCTTCCCTTTGTTTACTAGCTAGGCAATGTTGTGACTGCTCCTTCCTTGGCAGAGGCTCCCTGCCATCTTCCTTCTGTGCTATGCCTTTGTTTTTCTGGATTGCCCCACCTGGTTTTCTTTGAGATCTTCCTGTTAGCATGACACTCCATGTTGGGGTTCTGTTACTCTCTATTTGACTTGTACCTCTTAGTATCTGCCTTAGTTAGGATTTCTATTGCTGCAATGAAAAACCATGACCAACAAGCAAGTTGAGGAGGAAATTTGTCTATTTAATTAGACAATTAGACAAATTTCTAATTAAATAGACAAATTTGTCTAATTAAATAGACAAATTTCCCTTTTGCTTCAAAAGATAAAATTAACTTCAACTGATCACTCTTTGTCTCACTTTCTCTATGGGTACCAGAGGTGATAAAGAATCAGAGAATACAGGCACCATGCATGTTGTTTCTATCCAGGTTTTTGAGAAGGTGGGAGACGGGCTTAATGGACCCCAGTTCTAACCCTTGGCTTATATTTCCACATTGCTATTCATCACCAAAAATATTCAAACAGGAACCCAAGCAGGGCTGAAACCTGGAGGCAGGAGCTAATGCAGAGGCCATGGAGGAGTGCTGCTTATTGACTTGCTCATGACTTGCTCAGCCTGTTTTCTTATAGAACTCAGGAACCAGCCCAGGGATGGCAAAACCCACAATGGGCTGGTCCCTCCCCCACTGATCAGTAATTGCCAAAATGCCTTGCAGCTGGATCTCATGGAGGCATTTCCTCAACTGATGTTCTTTCTCTTTGAGGACTCTAGCTTGTGTCAAGTTGACACACAAAACCATCCAGTACAGTATAATAAATATTTGCCAACTTTCTAATTTTGGTCCCATCCTGTTTTGTCACCCACACTGATTTAAGAGCCGCATGGAAATCCATGTCTTTCTTCTGCCTTTACTTGGTTTTCTTATTCCTAAGGGCACTTCAGCTTCTTTATGTATCACTCCTTTTTTCAACTTTGTACCTTCTGTTCCCTTAGTTGTGGAGCACCCTTCATTCTGTCATGCACCAGCTCCTAGTATGTTTCCAATACCATGAATATTCAGAAGAAATTTCGTGGCTGTTACTGGTTTATGCTGAAAGATGAGAGATTCCAGCACTGCACATCCTTTGCTTCTCAGACACATGAGAACATCAAAGAAAATATTTAGATAGCAATGAGTTCAATAAAATAAATTAATATGTCAATCATAGGATAGCAGGTCAAGATAAATTTAGTTTGGTATTTAAATATCTCTATTAACCAATTAACTGGAAGGCAGTATGCCTTTTCATACACATGAAATTCTGAATTCTAATGGAACTCTTGTCAATATTTATTTCTTCATGCATTTCCTTACTTGTTTTTATTGCTGTAAAATGCACATAAGAAAATACACTATCAATTATCTGTAAGCTCAGTGATAAAGTACATTCATATTGTTGTGTAACCATCGCCACCTTCCATCTCCAAAACCTTTCCATCTCATAAAATGGAAATTTATAGCCATTAAATGACTACTTTCCCTCAACTACCCTGTCCTCAACAATCCTGGCAAGCCCCTATTGTCTGTTTCTATGATTCTGACTACTTCAAGTGTCTCATATAAGTGAATCATGCAGTATTTGTCATTTTCTTGTGTGTGGCTTATCTTACTTTGCATAATATCCTCAATCTTCATCTATATGTTTAAGCATTTGTCAGAACTTCACTATAATTATTTTAATCAAGTGTCAGCATATTTTCTTATCCTCTGTAAAATTTTATCTCTTTGAATGGAGTAGAAAAGCACTTTAATTTTGATTTTGTCATATAATAGTTAATTTCTCACTATAAAAATACCAAGATGATTGAAGTTGTCATTTTTCTTTTGGACATTTTGATAACTTTCAAATGTGCTCTTAATGACAGTTTATAGTCACTTAAATTTTTTCACTAGTTACAATGTTTAGATTATACCTTTGTGGTGCTCTGTGTGTGTCTTAAGGTTTACAGACTGGTAAGGTGGGATTTCAATGTTCTGAGTCTTTCAGGGCAGTTTCTTTCTGTTTGTTTGAGTGTAGTATGGCTGCCTGCCAAAAAGACTGATTAAGAAAGAATTCACGCATACCACAGAGGGCCTCGAAAAGACTCTACCTAGCAGGGTATCAAAGCAAATATTAAGAAACATAACCAAACCTTTGGCAGAATGCAGGGGATCGTATGAAAGAAGGGGGAGTTAGCATGACCTGGAGAGGACAGGAGCTCCACAAGGACCAAATATATCAGGGCACAGGGGTCTTTTATGAGACTGTCTCTCCAACCAAGGACCAAGTATGGTTATAACCTAGAACCCCTGCTTGTATGTAGCAAATGGTAGCTCAATACCCAAGTGGGTACTCTAGTAAGGGGAACAGGGACTATTTTGGACATGAACTCAATGGCTGGCTCTTCGACCTCCCCGTCCCCCCCCCCCACCCCCGAGGGAGGAGCAGCCTTGCTAGGCCACAGAAGAGTACATTGCAGCCATTCCTGAAGAGACCTGATAAGTTAGAGTTAGATGGAAGGGGAGGAGGTCCTTCCCTATCAGTGGACTTGGAAAGGGGCAGGGAGGAGATGAGGGAGGGAAGGGTGGAATAGGAAGGGAGTGGGGGAGGGGGCTACGGATGGGATACAAAGTATATAATCTGTGATTAATATAAAATAAAAATGTTAAAATTAAAAAAAGAAAGAATTCACACCAGGCCACGGTGGCACATGCCTTTAATCCCAGCACTTGGAGGCAAAGACAGGGAAACTGTCTAAAGAGTGAGTTATAGGACAGCCAGGACAACACAGAGAAATCTTTTCTCAAGAAACTACACAAAAAATTAATGGAAATGGTAAATCAGCAGTTTCTTAAGCTTATGGGCTGGTTGATATTAGGTAACTGTGATAAGTTAACTTCAGTTAATATATTAGCATCACAAAGATCTGATACACTAGTGGCAGGCAGACTATAGTTAATTTATGTAGTGTGACAAAGAAAACTAGCATTTAGAAACAAATTGGTAATTATTGAAGTCATTTGTGCATCTTTCATTCTCTTGGTCTTGGAGAATTAGCTTTTCGGTATCGCCTAGGTAACAATACTTCAATTTTATCCAAAATGATTACTATAATGACAGCAAAGATCAAGTACCATTAAATATTGACATAGTTTTTCTTTTCAGTTTGAAAACTCAAAACCCTTTCTCTTTCTTAAAGGATTATCTGATATTTTATGTATCAGAACTTGTATTGATAACAGAATAATTTCCAGACACTTAAGAAGCACACAATAATTACATTTAGTATCTACTAGGTGCCAACATTTGAGTGTATTAGCTAAATTCTAACACCAGCATCGAGATAGAACTAATTATAATAAACTTCTATATATGTAGAAACTGAAATCCATAGAGGGTAAAGGTGTGCTCAAGGCAATGAGATGGTCAGCGACAGATTTTGGACTTGAACATGGGTCTATGTAACTATTAAAATCATTGTAAAGTTTCACAGTGCCATGCTGCCTTCTCATTCCACGCAAACAAATGATGATCGTTTCTAAAAGACATTGATGTACTGTGCTTAAATTTTTCCACAGTTAAAATGTGTAGATTATACCTTTGTGGTGCTCTGTGTGTATCTTAAGCTTTACAGACTGGTAAGGCGGGATTTCAGAGTTCTGGGTCTTTAAGGGGAGTTTCTTTCTGTTTGTTTGAGTGTAGTATGGCTGCCTGCCAAAAAGACTGATTAAGAAAGGATTCACACCAGGCCATGGTGGCACAAGCCTTTAACCCCAGCACTTGGAGGCAAAGACAGGACAGATGATAATGATAGAAAACATTGATTTACCAAATGTCCCAACAATTTATAAAGCATGAGGAATGCTACAAAAGCCTCATAGAAGTAGGAAATGACTCAGGTGAATTTTCTAGTATTAAAAAAGAAAAGGTCCAGGTAAAATTTCTCATATTAAATTATGTTTAAGGGAAAATAATTACACCTTTTAGTTCTATAATCTGGTTTCTTTTTTTAAGATTGTAGAAATTTGCTTATGACTAAAACACTAATAATTCAAGACTTAAAACCAAAACTAAAATGTGGCCAATGGGAATATTTCCATTTCATAAAAACTAGCAGTGTTCAGCAATGTCCAGAATCACAAGGGAAACATTGTTATGTCCCATTATTTTGAGTCAGAGTTAGGAACTTGTAGGCTTAGAATATTCATCAAACCTACTTTATTTAGAGTTCTTAAGCAGCTTTATCTTCCTTCTAACTCCAGACCTTAGGTAAGAGATTAGTAGAGAAAAGGGCTGTAGACCTCTTTTATCCATTTCCTGCTAATTAGAATTGATGGGTCTTCAGGGTGGGATGATCAATCCTAGCTTAGATGGTCAAACTTGATGGACATTGAATGTAGGAGAAAACAAGCAACAGGACAGGAGCCTACCACAGAGGGCCTCTGAAAGACTGTAACTCACAATGAATCAAAGCTGATATTAAGACTCACAACCAAGCCATCACCAGAGTGCAGGGAATCATATGAAAAAAGGGGGAGTTAGTAAGATTTGGTGAGGACAAGAGCTCCACAAAGAGCAAATAGATCAGGGCACAGGGGTCTTCTAGGAGACTGTTTCTCCAAGCAAGGACCATGTATGGATACAAAGTATAACCCCTGCTTGAATGTGGCCCATGGTAGCTCAATACCCAACTGGGTACCCTAGTAAGGGGAACAGGGACTATTTCGGTCATGAACTATGACTGAATGGCTGGCTTGTCGACTGCCCTCCTCCCCCCCCCCCCCGGGAGGAGCAGCCTAACTAGATCCCAGAAGAGGACATTGTAGCCAGCCCTGAAGAGACACGATAAGCTAGGGTCAGATGGAAGAGGGTGAGGTCTTCCCCTATCAGTGGACTTGGAGGGGAGCAGGGAGAAGATGAGGGAGGGGGCTACGCCTGGGATACAAAATATATGACCTGTGATTAATATAAAAATAAATAAATTACTTTAAAAAAGAGTTGATGGGTCTTTAGAAGATTACCAAACTCAATTGTCAGGATACCAGCAGTCCAGTCCAAAGGTCCACACCAAGCAGCAACACAAAGTCAATAGAAGCTGACAGACTCAGTTGGATAGCCCGGAGATGTTTTCTGGAATATTTTTCTCTGCAAAGTCAAGTGTGGAGGCACAAAGGTCAGCTCAGCGATGTTGATCCAAAAAGTGATGTCTTACTGTGCGTAGACCTCTATATATCTCCTCTCCTCAGAGTCCACGCATGGATGTTCTCAGCTAGCCAAAGTCATGACCCTTGCAAGAGAGAGCAAAGCATCATGTACCCTCTCACAAGCCAACCTCCAGCAAACATCATATACCCAGTTTGCAGAAAAACATCACATGACGAAACTGAGTCTTCAAGTAAATAAGAAACTTTCACTTCTGGAACTGAATTTAGCTTATTCTGAGTTTTATAAAACACATGAGAATATAGTGCATATCAGACATGGATATGCTATTCACAGAAAGAAAAACCACTTGACTAGAAAAACCTTTCCTATTCTTTGTAGAGTATCCCCTCACAATTCACAAGAACACAAGGTATCAAGGTTAGGATGTCTTATTATTTGGATCACTGGGGAGACAGGTTTGACTGATTAAAATAGTATATAAGGGAAAATATAACTTAAAATGTGCCAATGAGGCATTTTCTATGCAATTGGGAAATACACCTTTGCAACAATAAGTACACATAATATGTCTTCTCAGTTATCCCAACACATTTTAATCCTTCTTCTGTGATAACCTTCCTGTGAACGCTTGTGGGTTATTCTCATGGCTGTTGGTCAGCTGGACATTTTCTGTTAATAATAACCTGGGTATAGTCCAGCAAAGCCAGAACCTGCAGGATCTTCAAATGATTCATGATTCCTCCTAGCACAAGGCAGTTTTATAAAAGTGAAGTATCTCATTTCCGTGTTAGCTCTCCAATCTTTTCTGCAATCTTGTGTTAAGTCTTGATGTGTGCTCACTCTCCTTTTCTCTTGTGGAATTGAGCCGCCTTTCATAAAGTGGAGATGCTGTATAAATATCTTCCTAGCTGGCCTGTCATTCCGAACTCCAATCTGTTTTCTTCACAATGGGATGTAACCTGCCTTTCTAAAGGAACCATGCCTTTCCACTCTCCCATTCAAAAGTAAAATAAAATGTGTGAGGACCATGTGATTAAGGACAGAACCAACATTTGCTGAGTTCCTTGCTGAACTGCCTGCTGCCTGAGCCTTCCATATGCTGTTTTATTTGATCTAAGAAACAGTAAATCCGCAGCATCTCCATTGTCGTGATGATAAGGATCAGCGCTGGCCAGGCTCCTCTGATGGTACTTTCTGATCTGGCTCGCGCGTAATCAGGAGCTGGAGGATGTGTTTGTTGTTCTGGTCAGGCTACATGCTGACAGATCATAGCTAGTTAGTGCAATGGAAAGCAAGGGTCAAAGGTCTCCAGAGCTGCTTTGTTGCTGGGGACTAAGGTGGGAACCATGTGGATGGCATATGGAAGGCCGGAGGCTGCATAACTCAGATCTCAGGTTGGTGGGCTCTGCCTGGTGACTGATGACACATTGAGCAAAGGAAGAGCAAGCTGTGCGTTTCAATCACCTCGGTAACTGGTAACTGGATATTATCTTAATATTCTTTGTACCTTTCCTAACTTACTACGCTTACTTTTTAGTTCAGGTTGTTATGGCAAACCAAGACAACCCAGTGTCGGGTCCCAGTCTGGCTTGTCATGATGCACAGGTATAGGGAGGCGATATAGGATAATTCAATGTGTTGTTGTAGAGGGGAGCTGCCAAGATATGGATCCTTGTCTTACTATAGTTGCCTTTTATAATGGTGGGTAGGCCATTCAAATAGAGACTCAGGCCTTCCCAGCTGTAATGTTAGTGATAACAGTATTTAAGTACACAGTGCTTGGCACATTGCTATCTCTCAATTACTACTGCTGCTGTTTTGTTTGGTTTTTTTTAAAAACAGCAACTGTAACAAATATAATCATTGTTAAAATAAGGATTCCAATAAAAATAAACAACTCTGTAACTTCAAGGACAGAAGCTTGATAATATCCTCCTAACATACCATGTTATCCTAATTCATGGATCTAGTACTATTATAAGTCAGGATTTTTTTTCCTCATTGAAAAGTTCTTGTGTATGTGTGCACATGTATGTTCATGTATATGTGCATGTGTGCACATGCATGCTCAGGTGTATGTGGATACACACGTGTGGAAGCCAGAGGACAAATTCAGGTGTTATCTTCAGGAGTGCCATCAATTCTTGTGAGATAGGGTCTCTCACAGGTTTGCAGCTCACTGTCTAAGCTAGATTGGCTGGCCAACAAGCCCCAGGATTCTTCTGTCTGTGCCTTCCAGCACCGGGATTGCAAGCAGGCTTCACAAGTGTGGCATTTTAGATGAGTTTTGGCTTGAACTCAAGTCCTCATGTTTGAGGGGCAAATATTTTACAGATGAACTGTATCTGCACCCCTATTTCCTCATTTTAAACTCAGTTCCTGAATGCTATAGGTAGGTTCCCAATTCTCTTAAACTACCTTTGGAAATAATTTTTCTTAGAATTTCATATAGGGTGTTCTTCTTCTTCTTCTTAAATGGTCCAAATTTCATTAGAATTTTGAAGGACATAGAATACAGATTTCACCCACACAACAATCTCACCTCAATATATCTTGCCATCTTAGGCAAGTCATTTAGAATAAGTTTCCAAGTTTTTTACTCTTATTTTCAAATATTTATTCCACAATGGAATGAGGCATGTGGAACTAACCATATTTTTAAAACAATCCCTTGAGGGGCCAAAGGGATGGCCCAATGGTTAAGAGCACTGGCTGTTTGTCCAGCCTGGGTTTGGTTCCCAGTTTTCACATGGAAGCTCACATCCACCTGTAACTCCTGTCCTGGGGGATCTGACACCCTCTTCTGGCCTCCTTGAGCACTGGCCTCATGTAGTGCTCAGCACTTTGCATGTTCAGGCAGGCAAAGTACCCAAGCACATGAAAATAAATAAACCAATTAAGAACCCAATTACTTGACAAAGGGAATTTGAAAGACAGTTATTAGACTGTCTGGGGAAAATGATAAAAGGAATGTTGACTCAAGCTTTTATTTGGGGTACTGTTGGAGGACAAAGATATTTTTATAGAAGTTAGCTTTGTTTTTCATGTGTCTGTGTAATTCTTGTTCATATTAATATTTAATGAAATAACTATTGTTATTTTAAAGTTGATAAAGATATTCTTTTTTTAAACTAATGCATATATAGTATGAAGTTTTCACTGTTGGGCCAGTCATATCAGTAGAAACAGGTCTTATCTGATGTCTTCATAGCTCACACAAACCAGAATGGTTTCATGCTGAACCACACTGTACCCTCTATAAACCCTCTCTTCCTGTTTCAGAAATGACAACCAGGAACTCCAGGTGCTGTGCAAAGCTCTCCATTACCAAACGCTCTAGACCAGAAACTTCCAGAAGTCATTCAGAAGGTCTTAAAAACAAAAACAGATTCTGTTTTGTTAGAGCTGTGTGGATCCTGAGAGTTTGTCCTGAGTAGACAGTGGACTGCATCTCCTCTTCGCAGTGCTCACCCATTTCAGAAACTCCAGAGGGCTTGTAGCAGCCAAACTGAAGAGAAGCTGAAATCCCATAACAAACCCATGAACTAAGTAACCTCACAGATCCCAGGCTGTGCTGAATTAACACTCACCAGGGAAAGTCCAGTTCTCCACTGATCCTTACTCATCATTATTGTTGTTCTTTTTCCCATTTTTATCTTTTCTTAAAAAAAAACTTTTTTTTACAATCAATATATAGAAATTCAAATCAAGCTTCAAAAATCTAGTGATTCAAAGACACTCTGAAAGAGATGTTGATCTTGAAATTTGGTTGGATTTAGGGTTATATTTACAAGCAAAAATTCTTTTCTATTTTAACATGATCGGGTTCCACAAATTGTGTCATGTATGTAGGAGATATATGACACAAAATGTGTGGGTGTCAGCTTGGCATAGGGTAGGGATGACAGTTTGTACAAGGGGATAGATAGTCCCCAATGTGGGTCTCAGGTCTGTGAATTAAAACTGGTCATATTGTCCCTGTCTTTAGGGAAACAGGTTGGTGTGGTTTCTTAATTTCTTTCCACCCATCAGGGTTTACAGATCATTGTTAAAAAAATCAGTTAAATACCAGTCCACACTGTCCTTGTTATTGAAGACTTTAACCAAATTGAGAATTAAATTGCAGAATTAATTAACAAACCTTGGAAAGTATGTGAAAACCATTGGATAAACTCTATAAAAGAAACAAAACAAAACACTTTTGCTTGGTTTGATTTTATTTATAATCTGAAAAATGTTATAGTTCCTTTAAAAGGCTTAAAAGCAGTTTCTGGAGAAATTAATTAGTGATCTTTACTATCATGGAAATAACAGTAACTTTTATGGCCTCACAGGGGCCTGGAAGAAATGACTAAAGGATTGTTCTGAAATCCTATCTCTATTTTGAAGGAGCTCTGAGATGTCACAGCATCTGAGGAAAGAGCGTTTGGCTACATTCTTCAACCCAGTTGAAATGGGGCTGATTGGGATTGAGTTACGTGGAAGAAATCTCTCTCCCTCTCTTTGGTGTGTGTGTGTGTGTGAATGTGTATTTGAATGAGCATGTGTGTGTGTGTGTGTGCATGTGTGTGTCTATCCTGTGTGTATGTTGAGAAGAGTCCCAAAGGGACACACATCTCTGATGCGGCGACAACACCTTCAGATCCTCCTTTCCTTCCCTTGCTTCAGTGGTTAAAGCTGCTGCAGCAGCAGCTCGTCCATGACCGTTCACCACTGACCATGCTCACAGTCCGTGTCAGCGAATCACTGCACGATTTTTGTTTTGTTTCCCCTGGTTCTTGTTTGCTTGTGTTACAATGTGGACAGAATCCCAAGTGGTTTTCTTAGGCAGCAAAGCATTAGGCTGAGCACTGTTTGAAGTCACAAACTCTATCACTAAGCATTGGTTAACTGATATAAGGATTTAAGTTTATTAAATAAATTCAGGATTTATATTGTTACATTTTACACACACAGATAATGCTTCTCTCTCTCCTTCATTAGTGTTTATAGGAGATTGGCTCCTAGATATCAAAATCTATAGACATGTAAGCCTCTCTTTTATATAACAGTGTTTGCATATACCCTGAATACATCCTTCTGTATAGCTTAAATTATCTCCAGATTACCTATATTCTGTTTAAATAGTTTAGTGAGTAATGATAAGAAGTAAAAGTCCATACACAGTTGGTGTAGTTAAATTATTTTCCTGAATATTTTCCAATTTTGGTATTTGGGCCCACAGATGCAGAACCCAGAAGGAGGGATTATGGTCATGGGTCTTCACTTTTTATTTCAATTTCCATGCTTGGTGGATTACTGAGGTAGAAACTTAGTGGGCTTCTCTTGGTGATGCTTCCTCTGTTTGAGGTAGAAGGGTCTTTAAAAAGGGAACAGTTTTAAGTTGAAGCTAAGGTCAATACAAGATCAAGGCAAGGTGATGTGGTCCATGAACTAGGATTTTTTGTACAAGTCGTACTAGTTGAATTGAATAGCAGATTTCTTAGGGAAAATGTGACAGAGTGCATATCCCCAAGAGGAAATGTGCTCATCAATGTTTAGAGATGATTGTATCTGAATTTCCTAGAGGCATGGTCAGCAATGTCCTGACATCACTGCTGAGACAAATGTGGCCACCTGATTTCTTTCCTTCTATCATCCTGCTCAAGATTAAGTTGCTCCAAACGAGGGAGCTAAATACAGGGAGAGGCATTTTCAACAAAGGGTTTGTCTCACAGGACTGGGAGCTTCTCAAACAAAACTCAGTTCCCATCAGAAGAATGGTCAAGTTGTCAAAAAACGAAAACCCCACATGTATAAAGTTGAGAGGAATAAGCAGAGAAGAGAGTGTGGTTTTCTGTTTTTTTTTTTTTTTTAATTTTATTTTCTAGAGGAGCACAGATCGAGTCTACCACTTAGTTTCTTTGCTTGTCCTGATTCATTGCCTCTAATTGCATTACTCATGTGTGCAACTTTGAAAGTGGGTGTCGTAGTACTTCAGGATGCTATAACTGAATATTGTAGACTGGGTGGCATAGAAAACAATTTATTTCATGCAATGCTGGAGGCTGGGAAGTTCAATGTCAGGATGTTGGCAGATCAAGTATTTGTCAGAGTACTTTGCATGATTTCTAGGTAGGTGTTGCTGTTGTGTTAGTAGGTTTACGTTACTGTAATATGTGAGTCCATTAACTTATACATAGAAAGCTGTGTTTAACTCAAAGTACGGACATTGAAATCCGAGATTGGGTGGCTCATGAGTTTGGTCACTGTGGAGGGTATTAGATGGTAGTAGTGGCCTGTGTTTGAGCAAGGGAGCAGAGGACTGAGAAAACTAAGGACTCATGATTTCTTTCAGGGTCATACTCCCAGTGACCTAACAGACCACCCAGTAAGGCTGTCCTCTTAGAGAGTCTACCTTCCAGCAATACTGCATGGGCAACCAAGCCTTAAGCAAATGTGCCATAGGTGGCAGTCAATAACTATAGCAGTTTCCTCTTTGCATCCTTATGTGAGAATAGAGGCTGTCTTTAAGACACTAATCTCATTCACGAGGGATTTACCTTTATGCCTCAGTCATACTGAAAACTAAGATTTCATCACAAAAATGTTGTGAGATATATGAATTCCATTCAAAATACTGAGTATCATAACCAAGGAGAGGTTGATCATTTGTTTAGTTGGCCTTATTTTGTTTCCTGTCTAGATTTGTTACAAATGTAATAAAAACCCAGTAAGAATCTGAATACTTTGATAATTCTTTGACAAGCGATGTGTTGTTTAGTAATTTCAAAATCATTGTCTTTTTGCTCATGCTGGACATATATACCCACATGTACACACACCATGCACACATACATTTTGGGGAAGCATATACAGACACATAGTGGAAATATGAAAACAAATATGATGGTTTGCCATGTGCCAGGCCTGTGTGTCATTAAAGGCTAGAAAGGAAAAGACAGGCTTGTGACTTGTGACAAGTCTTTTTTTTATGTTTAATGTTCAACTTTTTTTTTCTGGCTCACAATACTTTTTATTTATTTATTACAATTTATACACTTTGAATCCCAGTTGTAGCCCCCCTCCATCATCCCCTCCCAATCCCACTCTCCCTCCATCTTCTAGAAAACAATTTATTTCATGCAATGCTGGAGGCTGGGAAGTTCAATGTCAAGATGTTGGCAGATCAAGTATTTGTCAGAGTACTTTGCATGATTTCTAGGTAGGTTGCTGTTGTGTTAGTAGGTTTACGTTACTGTAATATGTGAGTCCATTAACATATACATAGAAAGCTGTGTTTAACTCAAAGTAGTCCACTGATAGGGGAGGTCCTCCTCCCTTCCATCTGACCCTAGCCTATCATGTCTCATCATCTGCATTGTCTTCCTCTGTAGCCTGGTAAGGCTACTCCCCTACCCCTCAGGGGGAGGTGATCAAAGAGCCAGCCACTTACACCCATCAGAATGACTAAGGTCAAGTAATCAAGTGACAACATGCTGGAGAGGATATGGAGAAAGGAGAACCCTCTTCCATTGCTGGTGGAAATGTAAACTTGTACAACCACTTTGGAAATCAATCTGGTGCTTTCTTAGACAATTAGCAATAGTGCTACCTCAAGATCCAGCTATACCACTCCTAGGCATATATCCAAAATATGCTCAAGTATACAAAGACATTTGCTCAACCATGTAGCAGTTTTATTCATAATATCTAGAATCTGGAAATAACCCAGATGTCCTTCAACTGAGGAATGGATACAGAAATTGTACATTTACACAACGGAATACTACTCAGCAATTAAAAACAAGGAAATCATGAAATTTGCAAGCAAATGGTAGGAACTAGAAAAGATCATCCTGAGTGAGGTATCCCAGAAGCAGAAAGACACACATGGTATATACTCACTTCTAAGTGGATATTAGACATACAATATAGTAATATGTATTGAACAGTTACTATTTGCCAGACACAATGCTTCTTTATAGAGAAAAACTCATTTAGTTTCATGAAAGCCATAGCGACCTAAACTATTATTATACCAGCTTTACAGATGAAAAAAACTCAAGCTCAAAGGCATTAAGTAATATTTTCCAGACTTATATGGGTGATAAAAGTGGAATATGCATTAAATTCATAACCATGTCATCACCTGGTTTTTCTTTTGTTGATCTGTAAAAATTCAGAACTGCATTAGGTAGGTGTTATTCTTCACTTGTTTTCATCACATGGAACTTCTCCTCATGTTAAGTCCTTGCAGCACTGGCTTCTGGGGAAGGCAGTTATTGTAGAATACCCTTTCTTGGCAGACATAGAAAAGGAATCATTGGTTTTAGAGCTTTAGTAAGATCGAGGTATGTGGTAAGGTGACTTGGGAGGATAGTTAGATGAATAGTATCTCCTTTATAATGTTTGTGAAAGAAGAATCAGGATGTTGCCGGCAGGATAATGGGTGCCCCGAGAAAGAGCTTCCAAATTGCAAATTAACACAAGGCATAGGGACACAAGCAGAAGAGTCAGACTTGTGCAGCAAGCCAAGAAATGTATTCTTTCTCATTGAGAACCCAGAAAAAGGTCAATATACTGCTTTCCTTGTTTCTTTTTAAAATTTATTCATTTTTATTAATGACAGTTTATTCACCTTGTATCCCAGCTGTAGTCCCTTCCCTCATCCCCTCCCAATCCCATCCTCCCTCCCTTATCTCCTCCCATGCCCCTCCCCAAGTCCACTGATAGCAGAGGTCCTCCTCCCCTTCCATCTGACCCTAGTCTATCAGGTCTCATCAGGACTGGCTGCATTGTCCTCCTCTGGGGCCTGGTAAGGCTGTTCCCCCCTCAGGGGGAGGTGATCAAAGAACCAGCCACTGAGTTCCTGTCAGAGACAGTCCCTCTTCCCATTACTAGAGAAACCACTTGGATACTGTGCTGCTGTGGGCTACATCTGTGAAGGGGTTTTAGGTTATCTCCATGCATGGTCCTTGGTTAGACTACCAGGCTCAGAAAAGACCCCTGGGCCCAGACTTTTTGGTTCTGTTGCGCTCGTTGTGGAGCTCCTGTCCCTTCCAGGTTTTTCCTGTCTCTCCTTTCTTTCATAAGATTCCCTGCACTCAGCCCAAAGTTTGGCTATGAGTTTCAGCATAGCTTTGATACACTGCTGGGTAGTGTCTGTCAGAGGCTTTCTGTGGTAGCCTCCTGTCCTGTTCCCTGTTTTCTCCCTTTTCCATGCCTGTCCCATTTGCCTTTCTTTCCTTGTTTCTTGACTAAGAAAGACTCTTTCTATGATAAGAAAAACACAAAGGATCTCTTGATTAAAAACTCCTGTAAAGACACTGAATATTCTATGTGGCATGTAGATCCACAAAGTGTACATGGCCACAGAAGGCCAGTACAACTGTTAGGAGAACCAGGAGTCTGAGGATCCGTGCAGCCAAGATGAGAATAGGAAGGCATGGTTTCTCTGATGGACCAGTACAGCACTGGACTGTAGTTCATCAGAAGGTCCTACTGGAGAGAGGCAGGTGTTTGGAGATTAATATTGTCCTTACCCCACCAACTGACGCAGGCACATTACATCGAAATGAGGCACAAACCTCTTACAAGTATACATTAAGAAGAATCATAAATTAACTGATATTGATTTTGCGTCTTTTAAAAGTAGGGTTTGAGGCAGAAGCCATACTTTATAAAACTAGGAGTGGTGTTATCTCCCATGTATTTAAGTATTGCCTGAAGTTTTCTTGTTCTTGATACCAAAGAACTTACCAAGCCTTTCCTTAAAAGTGTCATAAAAATCCCATGAAGCAGAAAGGAAATATCTGATGATTAAATTTAAGTGAAGCTAAGTCAAGGGCATGACCAACTCTGTAAATCAGGGCGTTTCTCCCTTTGCATGGTTCTGACATGCAGGAATTCCAGGGTCCTTGGTTCAGTTAAATGCCAGTCCCAAGACAACAGGGTTCAAATTTCAGTTGCTATGGCATATTAAGCACAATTAATTAAGGTACTCTTTACTGCTGGCTCGGCCTATACATCATTCTGTGATCAGTGACCAGTTGCACGTTTCACTCACCTGGCACTATTGGTCACTGCATATGTCTGCATTCTTCAGCTCATCAACAGACAACAAAACACATAGTTTGGTTGTCACTTGTCTCATAGTGACAAATATACCCGAAGCTTACAAAACCGATAATTGGAACAGCCAGGGCATTGATTGAAAGAAAAATTAAGACAGACCAAGAAATAAGTGTGACGACTCTGAGAGTCACTGTGACAACAAAGAAAATGTTTCTCAGAAACTGACTGTAGTTAAGAAAAAAAAAACAAAAACAGAAAAACAAAATAACAACAAAAGACAGAACACGTAAAACATGAAAACAAAAAGACCCCTCTGTGTAAAAGGAGCTTTTAGAGACAATATACACATTTAAAACAAGAATAAAATGTTAGACGCTGACTCAGAGTGTAATGATTCAGTGAGACAAAAAAAGGCATTTGTTCCATATCCTGCTACACATCGAGAAAGGCAAACACTGCTTCAATTACCCTTGATAAGATGTTTTACAGAACTGTAAGTGCTTTAGTTCTCAGTGTTCTAAATTTTAAAGTATAAAATAAATTTTAATCTTCCATCAACTTCTTTTTCTATATATTTATAATTGATGGTAAGAGATTTATAATTTTGACAGAAACTTTTAAAGGTCACAGAACAATCATATTCTCCACCATTGGTTACTAAGACTGCTTACATATTTTTTTGCATGCTCTGTCCTTGTCATGGTTCCTTACTAGTGCACTAGGAGAGAAAGATCTGTTTAGTAAAATGGTTCCTTCACTTATACTCTTAAAATCCACCTCGAAACATCTCCATCTAAAAACCTGCACACCTAGAAATCCTCATTGCAGGTCTCTGGGTGAAATACTTCCCTAAAATTGGCTTCTCCTCCTACAGAGAAAAAGAGAAAAAACACTATGAGCCATACCCCAAGGCCCTGGGAGTCCTGAGTACAGGCTTACTAAGTGCTTTCCCTCCAAAAGCCTCCAGTGCCCTCCTGCCTGCCTGTGTTATTTAATAGTCCTGCGTGGTTGTCACTGCTCATTTGTGGTATTGTTAGCACATCATCTCATAAGTGCACCAATGGTCATTGTGTGCGATGCACACAAACCCAGACACTGCACTGTAGTCGTTACTACTCACTCTGCCTGTCATGCTTTATGTGGGAATTTGCCTTGAGGGACTCAAAACATCACACACTTATATTAACAGAGAAGATAACAGATTTGTTCTTCTTTTATTGACTCTAGTGTTCTCTTAGATCATCAGAAATGACTGCATGAAGTTTAAGAATATTTCCCCAAAAATGCTTAATGTGAAGAAAAGTTGTATTTTTCACACATGGTGTTTGTTTATCAGAACAACCTTCAAGTATTTTAGAGAGAAGGAAGGCATAAAATTTTTAAGTAAAAGGCATTATAGGTGCAAAAGTATATTTCTATATGAGGCCATCTCTGCCTATATGAAAAGGAGAAAAAAAGAGAAAAAAAAGGGAATACATATCCAAGGCTTTTGCAAGACTACAAAGTTTATTTAATCTTTTCTTTTGTGAAAGGCATATAGTAGGTGTAGGTGGTGTGTGTGTGTGTGTGTGTACAAATATGTCTGGGTACACATGTATGTAATGAATTAATTTTTTATTTTATAAGCTTTATTATAAAATCTTGCAAATAAACATCACACATCAAAATTAACCTGACCCAAAGTCTGAACATCTCAGTAAACTTCTATACAGTAAAAATAAAAGAAAAGTTTTGAATGTGGAAAACTGCGTTTTAAATTCATAGGGCCTTTTTATTCCAGGTACACACAATTCCCAGGTCTAGGTGTGGTCCTGTAGCATCTTGCCAACTTCTCATTTGAAAAAGAATCTGGATTATTATTTCTATTATGGCACAATGATGGAGCAGATTAAACCAAACACCCTTTAAGGTGTACCAACTGATCTATTTATTGGCTTTTAGTTGCATTAATTGGAAAAGTTTATACCATGTCCCCATAATAAATCTACTTATGCTTTCAAAATAAATGAGATTGAAACTTGAGACACTCTTCAACTCTTGAAGCAAGAGATTCCCGAAACTTTTGCTCCTGGGGATGGTAGCCCCCCAAAGACAGCCCATAATTTTATAAAATGAGAAAACAGTTTTAAGGTTGGTACAAAATCGTAAGGTGATGGGGTTAAGTGTTGGCTTAACTGATACTAAATCCACATTTTATGTTGCAAGTAATCATAAAACGAGACAAACTACATCAGGACATAAATCCATAGGTCTAGGAAGTTGAAAGAATGGATACATCTTAAAGAAAGACATGAGGTGGTCTTTGCGCTTTCTCTAGCATTTTCACTGTTGGTGTTTTCCAGACTGTGCTCATGGAGGTGAATCCAAGCAAAGTGTCACTTCTAGAGTAAAGCTTAGGACTGTGAACATGGATGGAACATGCAGGCTAAAGTTTTTTAGTCATCAAAAGTGTCTGACACTCAGAATCTGTGGGATTTTCCCCATTTGTGTCCCTGGCCATGTGTTGGGACATTCCGATGTAGGCTTAAAATTCAGGAAAGCTCAGCAAAGAATAGCAAGGGTCAGAAACTCCTCTAAGTAACTGGGTGCTTGGATCCTAGGTCTGCAAAGTAATCTGAGCCTCTGACTGGGCAGCCTCTATGCTTTGGGAATGAGAGGCATATCTTAGGGTAAAAGCCATGCTCTCAAATAGAAAACACGTTTAAATAGTGTGGTTAGGTTAAAATAATCTTCCAGGAATTTATCCAACTGCTAAACCATATTCAGCATGCCTTAAAGATATATGATAAGCTAGTCGTGGTAGGAGATGCCTATAATCTCAGTGCATGGGAACTTGATGCCAACCTGACCCACAGAGTGGGTTTCAGGCCAGTCTGAGCTATAGAGTGAGACTTTATTTATATAAAAAAAAACAACGCTATAATTGTCAACAAAAATCCTCCAAACAAAATCTAAAGCAATACCACATAACAAACCACTAATAATATCTGTCCTGGCTATTTTTTATTATAAATTTGACACAACCTAGAGCCACATGGAAAAACGAAACTCAATTGAAGAATTGCCTCAGTCAGATTGGCCTGTGGCCATGTCTATGAGAAATTGTCTTGATTAATGATTGATGTTGGAGGGTCCAGCCACCTGTGGGCAGTGCCCTTTTTAGGCTATTGGGGCTGGGCTGTATGAGAAAGCTAGCTGAATATGATCCAGGAAACAAGCCAGCAAGCAGTTTCTCCATTGTTTTGTCTCCAGGTTATTGCCTTAACTTCCCGCAATGACTTTCCTCAATGAAGGATTATAATTTGGGAGTTAGTTATAAGATGAAGCAAATCCTTTTTTCCACAGGCTGCTTTTGGTCAGAGTATTTTCATAACAACAACAAGAACAAATTAGAACAATGTATACTATATAGAAAATTACATCTTCAAAGTACTTTTAAAATATTTATATGTATAAAAGTAAGTGATAAGATGCTATATTGTAACTTAAACAAAGAAAAAGTCAATCAAAACAGAGACTGAATTGGTCAAGATTTAGCAGATAAAATTTTATAAGGCCTGTTGTGGTTTCAAAGATTTTAGAGAAATGGCGGCCAAAGGAATAAACAGAAAGGAAATCTCAATAAACAGAAACTGTGGAGAATCAAAAGGCAATTGAAGCTCTGCAAAATGCAAATTTCTGGGGAGAAAAAATTTCATTGGGAGGGTCTACTATTCTACTGGTCAGTAAAGGAGAGTCAGTGAATAAGAAAACAGAATAGAAATTACTGAAACCAAGGAATAGAGAGGAAAACCAGAGAGATAAGAGAAAAACAGAGTCTCAAGGTCTGTGGAAATCATCATGTCCCTAAATACACAAGAACGTTTGAAAGAGACAGGAGGGAATAGGCAGAGAACAAGCTGTTGAAAAAATACTGATGTAAAATTTCTTATTCTACGAGAAAATTCTTCAAGACCTTGTGAGGAGCATGGTGGGAAGGGGTGGGTAAAAGAGACAAAGGAAAAAGGAGAAAAGGAGCTAAAGGAAGGGGAAGAGATCACGCATCCTCCACACAGTAGAGAACACTGATAAGAATGCTGATGGACGTCGCATCAGAAAAATGGTGCTCAGCAGGCAAAGACATGATTTCTTAAATGCTCAGAAGAAAAACAACATCCACCGTCAATTCAGTAAGCACTGAAGACAGGCTGGCTGTAAAGTAAGAGTGCCCGTGGGCAAAGAGCTTGCTGCTCAAACATGACGACCTGAGTTTGGACTCCCAGAACTCACATGTAAAAGCCAGGCAGAGTAGTATATTCCTGTCACATTAGTTGAGCAGAGATAGAAGGATGTCTGGGGCTTGCTTGACACCCTAGCTTAACTGGTAAGATTCTCAGGCAGTGGTAGACCCTGTTGAAAAGGATGAAGAGGATGGCGATGGAAGAAGACAATTGAGGTCAGTGTCTGGTGTGCACAAGTGCACACACACAACCACACACACATAGATGCACCTACACACGTGAAAAATAGTCCCCTCAACACACATGACTTATAAGTTAAATGTGAGAAGTTTCACTATTAACAGATCTATAACAGAGGATATGCAAAAAGAGTGGAAGAATCTCTTGATGTGTTTAAAAATAATCTTCAAACACAAAACAAAACAAATAGCCACCTATTTAATACTAAACTTAGTGGAAAAATCTGAACAAATTTACCATATAACGAAGACCAAAGCAAGGATATCATTTTCATAGATACTCACTTTCACAAGATCTCACAAGGCAACATTGCATTAGAGTCCTTGCTAGTACAATAGACCGAATCAAGCAAATAATTACAAAGCACTTAGCTTAGCTAGCTCTCCATTGTTGTACTAAAATGACATCACCAAAAGCAACCTTGGGGAGGACAGGGTTTATTTGGAGTACATGTCCATATTTTACTCCATTATTTAGGGAACTTAGGGTAGGAAATCAAGGCAGTAACCTGGAGGCAGAAACTGATGTAGAGGTCATGGAGGAACACTGAGGTTTCTTTTCATGGCTTGCTTAGACTGCTTTCTTATATTACTCAGGGCCACCTACTCAGTAGTACCACAGTAGCCTAGGACCTATTACATCAATCATTAATCTAGAAAATACCCTATAGACTTACCTATAGGCCAGTTAGGTGGAGGGGGGTAGAGGAGGAATTTTCTCATTTTCTCCAAAATGACCATAGTTTATGTAAAGTTAACAAAAATATAATCAGCATGGCATTTAAAGATTGACACATTAAAAGCCAACTCAGATGTTATAATACTATGTTTTAAAAATTACATAAAAATCTACCAGAACCTATAAATGATTTAATAAATTCATGGGATACAAAGTCAATATATAAAATAACCTGTATTTATATATTATCATAAAATCCTTTGAAAATAAAATTTTAGCAAACAATAATAGTATAAAAATCCATAAAGTAAATAGGAAAACATTTTGAAAAATATGTTGAAGAACTTAATTTTTAAAAAAGATAGTAAAAAGTTTTTTATACTAAAACAGTACATATAGTAATTGCCTAAAAATTATGACATTTGTTTCTTGTTCATAGACAGAGACTTACTTAGTCAATATTGCAGGACTGTTACTTCTCCCCATATCTGCCTAGAGATAGTCAGTATAGTTTTAACCTTACAATGGCCACCTCCTCCTTTTGAAGAAGATAGACAGTTTTGTAGATGTGAACTGGTCTAAAAGAAGAAGATAATTTGTAACAGATTAAGGTTGAAGGAATGAGAGGATTAAATTTCAAAGTTAATATAAAGCAATGGTGACCAAGACAACTCATTACTGGCATAAGGTAAAACTACCTTGAACTGAAGCCTAGAAAACCTCCAGCCAAAAGTAACCCTCCCTTCTCTGTGAGGCTCTTGTTTTACTCTCCATTTTCCCCTAGTAATAGCTGATTAACACACTTGTTACAGGGCAATTTCTTTTCTAAGTATTATGCTCAGTTCGTCATAACTAACCTATATAGTGACAGAAAAGTGTGTGCTTTGTAGATGAAGAAACAATGGCTACAGAATCTATGTCACTTGCCTGAGGACAGGACTATCATTTCAATTCAAGGCTTTCCAAAGACAACACTCTACCCCTCAGAAAGAGGCTGGTTGACATCATTCTAAAAACATTTTGTGGTCCACTACTATCATCTGAGTATTTGGTATTGCCTTCCTTACCTTTTTTCTTGCTCTAAACTCTTCAGACACAATTATAGACATGAAAGTTGTGGAACAATGGCTCAAGGGAGCTGTGTTTCAATTAGCAAATTTGAAGGCAGTGTGGTCAGCTCTCTAGATTCCAGCATACTCTTTGCTTTCCCTTTTTTCAGTGTAGTTTAAAATGTGCTGATTGAGAACTGGTTTGCTGACTTTTGCACCAACCTACCCATCAAAAAGAAGGAGGCAGTGGGGAACAGTTAGGAAGAACATAAAGATATTCCTCTCCATTTTTAAAAGCCTTTACTGGCAGTGAGAGAGCGAGGAAGACGAGGTGTTCCAAAGGGGCCTTGTGTTTCATGGCTTTAAAGGTACTTAGTGTGGGCCAAAAAGTTATTTTTCTCTTTTGCTTCTCTAAATAGGGACAGACAAATTGTCCTGGAAAACAAAGGCAAATTTGGTTCCAGTGTCTGATTCAGTGTAACCCTTGGAAATTGTTCTCAGATTTGTTTCATTGGATACCTGTTTAGTTAGAACATTTTGGATGTGCGTGAAATTAGATAGTTTCCGTGTTCACCGGCTTAGTAAAAATTTCCCTTTTTTTCATGTTAAAAGAGCTAGTTTAGGGGTAACTTTGAATTTAATAGAATTTTTGTTCAAGAATACTGATTAAAAGACATGTACATACCTTATTAGGATGGCTATCTGCTTGACAAAATTGAACAAGTATCTTTGGAGATTTTTAGAAAGAAAATCTCAGTTAATCTACTAAATTATCTAGAGTAGTAATGACACCATATGGTGGTAATGTGACCTCAAAAGAAGTTCAGGTTGAGGAATGCATCTCATCTCAGGAAAGAGAGCTTCTTATGTCAGGGCATCGGTCAACTTAAAAAACACGCTAAAAAAAAGTTTAAAAACCTTGTTAGGGTTTCTGTTAGAAAGTGAATTTATTATCTTCTATGTAACATCTATCTATCATCTATCTACTCTCTATCATCTATCATCATCATTTATCTTCATCATCATCTACTATCATCTATCTATTGACACTAGAATAATTATTGTAAAAGTAAAAATTTGCTAACAGCAAAGTGAGAATTATATGTGGTAGAAGATAGACAAAGCTATTTATTGTAATACATTAGAGCATCAGAGTTGTTCTAGATTTCAAATTACTATTGTTATATTAATTAATATTGTTATAAAATTAATTAATATTTTAGTGAAAAACTTGACACTGTCGTCAAGTTTCCTGCCACATTAGATGATTGTGCAGTTTGTAGTGTCTATATTCAGAGACTGTTGCACTGAGTCTTATTTCTATATTCTTGATTACAGAAGTAATTATTTTACTAAATATTGAATATAAAATCTAATTATTATAAGCATACATTAAACCAAGTTTGTAACAGAACTTAAATAGCTTTGATTTTAATTTTGAGATCTCCTTGATCCTTTCTCCCAGAAATTAATTAATATCATTATAGTGCTTTCCACTGAGTCTGTTATGCTTTGAGCACAATTATATGCAATAATGGACAGGAACACATACACTTCTTCTGGGTACTAAGAGACTACAGCCTTTGCATGCCATGTAGGTTATTTCCCATTGAGTTGCTAGATCCTCAGCTTTATATGTTTCTCTTCTAATGTTGTAGTCAAGAAGGCATTCAATAATATTTGTTGGATGGATGAGTAAGAGCTTGGCTGTATCTTAGTGTCTAGAAATTATAAAACTCTTGCTGAGACTAAGTCATGACATGGGTATACTTCCTTCATTGATACATTATTTAATTCTCACAAAGTGTGAACATAAGAGAGTTTAAATATCCGGACCCTGTACTAGCTAAAAGCTAGCAAACTGATGGATGTAAATCCACCTCCCTCATTCCCTGGATCTTCCTGAAGCTGCTTCATTTCCTGTATTCTGCAGGATGTTTTTCAGATCATTTCGTTCAACTTCAGACAAAGGAGTGTGTGTTCCCTACAGCCTGGAGAGAGGGAGTAAGTAGTCCCTGTCCTCCCTTTGTCCCATGTGTTGTCTGATGCTCTAGATTGAGGCTTGTGCTGTGGATTGATGGGTTCCTGGCAATTGTTCACAGCGAGTCTCTGCCCTGCAAGTCTTCCCTTCTCTTCCCATGATTTGTTACTGCGCCAAACTTACATTACCTTACAGGAAACAGGATTAAAAGTTTGCCCTTTATTGGGCCTTCAAAACAATTTCTATCAGATTAAAAGGGGCCACTACTTTGAAACAAGGAGTGGTAAAATTTTAGCTTATTTTATGAGCTATTATGGATAGTAACACTCCTGTGCCTAAAGGACACATTAAAATGATGAAAAGTTTCAATCAGTTTTTAAATGGAAAGTGTTTTACAGTTTTTGCTTAAACATATATATATATATATATATATGTTATAACATATGTTATATATATATAACTTCCAGTGTGGATGCAGCCTACCTAACCTCCCTTTGGATGACTTATAAAGAATAAAATGTATACTTATTCTATAATTTGAGAAATGTGTTGCAGTGGTCGCAAATACAGCTTATTCAGCATCCTTTCCCTTTTAAAAAACTTTTGCTAGCAAAAATAAAAAGTTTAGATTTTCATACCTCCGAGAAACTCCTTGAAATAGATTTTTAAACAGTAATCTATTGCCAGAGGGAGCAAGACTCCTCAGTCCTGGTCTCACAATCTCAGCCTGGAATGCAGGTTGTGTAAGGAACATGATTGACAGAGGCAGGTTTAACTTAGTGTGATGGCTAAGGGCATTGAGCCAGTGAAACACCACTGGAAAGGTGCCCAGCGGAAACACAACCACATGGGTAGACTTCCACACCAAAGAGTTTTATGGAACAGGTCCAAAAACATCTTCTGTAAGAGGAAATGAAAGAGGAAATAACTTGTTATTCCAAAAGGGTCAGAGGTTTGAGGTGAAAGTTGACACAAGGACTGAAAAGAACGAAGCTGTGAAGGTGAGGAATGGCAAAGCGGGAAGGAGAAAGTGGAGGGGGAAGTAGAAATAAACTCACAGAAACAGAGAGGAAGTGGGGACCCTTTGGAAGGTAAACACAACACAATGGAAAAGGCAGGCTTGCCAAGAATAACAGCAAGATAACTAAAGGACAAGGCTAACGTAGATGTGAGGGAAGAGAGAAAACGCTGAGCTGCACTTGCGTAGAGAACATTACAGCTCAGCGCTTCATCGCTGACAACATAAACAGGAAGGGAGGCGCCCTGCAGCCATATGCACAGACGTTCCACCCTGTGGTACTTGTGTTATCACTCAGGTCCTGTTGACTCAGGGACAGGGAGATGGGTGGGGTGCGAAGGGTGTTTCTGTCTCTTCGCCGCATGGATTCACCTCTCTATTTGTCAGAAGGCTACAATACCAGGATATTTTATTAATTTCCTGAATTGTGCTGTTTTGTAGTGCTAATGTCTATAGTTTGATGGGTTATAAAACTACATCATATATCCATGTCATATAGAAGACCGTGTTGGACATTTTTCATGCTGATGATGGGCTGTCTGAGAGACAATGTCGGATGACCTGGCTTGTGCTGAGTGGCGAAGCAACCACACACATCGTCCAGCCCTGTTCTGTGAGCAGTTAACAGAAAGTACTATGTGCTTTGTTTTAGTTCTTCAGCATTCCAACACATCCCCCCAGGATAAAAGTGTTCAGAAGACAGAGATATTCTTCTGGGAGACAGGAGTCATAAAGATCACAAGCAAAAAAAAATTCAGGATATTTTATTAAAGAGGCCCAAATCTGACTTCTAAATTGGTCAAATAAAAGTGATACTAGGCTTTCTACCCAAAATAACATTTATACAGATGTTTTTTTTAATAAAAATCTTTTTTGTGTGATTAAATTCATGAATCTTACTTTTTAAATACTATGTAGTTAAAATTTTTTCTTGAAGAGTGTTTTTTCTGTATTTAGAGTTATAATTCTAGCAGTATATTACTTCAAAAATATGTATCAATATACAAAGCCCCAGGAACTGTGTGACTAATCAAATTGTCTATTGTTTTATTTTCTCTTCTTGGTTAACTTTATAAGTTTGATCTCATTTGGCCATTTCATATTATTTTATAAATTGTTTCTTTCCTGGGCATAGTATTGCTTTTATAGCAGTTCATAAAATAATAAAAATTTACATATTTCACATTTGCTGGAGCAGTTGGTGACACATACAGTATAAGAGCAACTTAACCTTGGTTCTCTCACTGTTATGAGAGCCTGAGGATTTATCATTGTTATCTCCATGAGCTTAAGATGTAGAGGAAGAAAGGTGACGCTTGGATGGATGAGCTTCTTTCAGAGGTGGTGGGTGCATTGGGCTTATGCGATAAGAAGATGCCCTAGAGCCCTGGAGATGCTGTCTGACAGAGGAGTAAGCCAAGAGGAAGGGGGCATGTGACAGGCTACTGTGTAGTGTCCACTGGGGCCTGGAGACACTGTGACAGAAGGAGCACACGACTTTCCAATGTGCCAAAGGGAGCGAAGCAAACGAATGAATAGCAGGTGGAGTCTTGAAATTGAGGAGCAGTAACCTAACCCTCTAGAAGTAAAGAACGCTGAAGAAGGACTGACATCTAGTTCTGGGCAAACAGAAGATGCGTCCTGAGGGTGGAACCTGGATGGAGCCCATTATAGGTTCTCAGTGGGATTGTCATTCACTTTTGGATTGAGAATGTAGTTCTCAGACACTGGGTCAGACAAATACTCTCTTTTTTTAGGGGGGGGGCATCTTAAATTGAGATTTGTTTTATTTAATGTTAATTCCATAATGTGTTTCATAAGAACAATACAGATTCTGTATGTGTGGCTCCAGACATCCACTGATACAAACTAGCTTCAAGTTACAAGTACTGAACCGAGAGCCAAGGAAGAGGAAGAGGAGGGAGGATTGAGAGGAGGGACAGAGGCAAGCACACAGCCAGCTTCCATACCACCCTCAATGCTGACCTACGTCAGAGGAGGAGGGGTCAGCAAGAATGAGCAGTCAGGGGCTGCTGAGCTGTCACCAGCCCCATATCGCGGCAGCACTTCACCAGAGCTCCAAGCACTCTTTTCCAGCAAAACCATGACAACAAACTCCCCTGAAACACATCAAGCTAATGCCCAAATTAAATTCAAACGTTGGTATGCATTTAATTTCAACAATTTTTTAAAAAGGAAAAATGACAGCACTCATACCTCTATCCTGTGATTAATCCTTCTTAGATGCATCACTTAGAAGTCTAATGGCTTTCAAATGTCATTTCTATTTCTTTTTCTTTTAAACTTTTTTTAATTAGCCTTATATAGAATCTTTGTGAATTTCCCATCATGCATCTCAGTCCCTGTCATTTCATTGTCCGTTGGTACCTACCCTCTGCATTTGCAACCTCCCCCCCCACCCAAAAAAAGAAAAAATTCTCAATGTGATGAGTATTGGTATTTGGTCTTCTTTAGAAGTCCGGTAGACTTCTTTGCTATAGTTGTCTAGTCCTAGTGTTTTGTTTTTTGTTTGTTTGCTTGCTTTGTTTTGGGCTTTGAGTGGGGCTGGGAGATTTTAAAATCTTTTTATTGGTTTTTTGTGAATTTCACATCATATACCCCAATCCCACTCTCCACCCTTGCAACCTCTCCATCAACTGAGAAAAAAAGAATCTTGCTGTGGAAGCTGTAGTGTGTCCCAGTATGTCCCACAGTGTACCCTTTTGTCCACTCTTCTTTGCTTGCAAATTTCCATTATAATGACTCATTGGTTTGATAGGA
Source organism: Pachyuromys duprasi (assembly GCA_028658305.1). Classification (NCBI taxonomy): domain Eukaryota; kingdom Metazoa; phylum Chordata; class Mammalia; order Rodentia; family Muridae; genus Pachyuromys; species Pachyuromys duprasi. Next base: position 88,228,659 of record CM053743.1, on the reverse strand, counting down.
GGCCTCCGGCTTCTGCTATTCTATCAGTCCTGGAACGTCACTGGGAGTCCTCATGGATATCCTGTTTTGGCCCTGTGTCATAGATACCCGGAAGTTTTGGATCTGTAGGACCTACCTCTTCACACGCTTCAGCAGTTCATTGATGGGTAAATGTTTGGGGGGCCAGTTTAAAGCCCTGGGTTTGGTAGTAGCTAAGCTGGTCAGCCCACCAGCTCTCTGGCACCACCATCACCAGGATGAGCTTTCCAGCACGGTTCCCCTCCCTGGCAAGCTCAACCAGTGCTGCAGCCAGCATGGGGTCGAGCCAGCTTTCCTGTTGATGCTGTCAAGTCTTGCTCTGCACCTTGCCTGACAGCACAGTAGAGCTGACCCTGGTGGTGAGGGGAGTGGAGGCACTGGCTATGAGCCTGGGAAAGCAGGCCCGCACTTGTCTAGCCTGAGGTGGTGTGAGCGAATTGTCTTCTAACTTGCCTCTTAGCTCTCCTGGCGTGGGCATGGAAGCCGTTTCCATTTCTAAAGATAAGCTTGCCACTTGTGGCTGGACACAATAGAGTAATGCTTAATAAACCTCCATGCAGTACTGTTAGTGTCCTAAAGACCCTGAAAAGCTGGGACCAGTAAAATCCACAGAAATTCATTCTTGCCTTGAAGAACCTTTGAAACCTGTTTTTAAGAGGGGTGGGAGCAGAGAAAAAGGAAAAGAAAGAAAACGACAAGGCAGAATTTGAATCCTGAGATCAAATGTGAAAGTCAAATTTGATGGTTCTCAGCTACAAAGCAGGAACTTCCAAGGGGAGGGGATGGGGAGAGGGAGCTGGTCAGAGATGGCTTCCCTTGGAAACAGTACAGCAGAAGGGGGTGCTTAGTCTACCGTTCTTTTCTCCTTGAAGGAGGAAGAAGAGCAGGAGGGGGGTCAGGAATTGTATTTGAGGATAGTATTGGCATATTTACATACTTTAATTTTCATTTCTAGTCTGTAGATAACTTTTGAAGCATGATCTTAATACAAAATCTTCAAAAGTATAATCTAGCCCTCATTATTATTTTTTAATAGTACCAGGACAGAGTAAGACAAGATTCTAAACCCTGAGTAAATTCTAATGCTTCAGAATAGCCATTCTAACTGTATAGGTGTTCAGTGAAATGCATAATTTGGGATTTGGTGAGTGTTGGAGTGGCTCCATTAAAGTAGTTTTATGATGTTATTTGTGAGTTAATTAGAATACAGTTATTTACTTATTTATTTTAAAGACACTTTGGTGTTGAAGAAACAAAATAGAAGTGGCTGGAGCTGGTCACCTAGAAAGAACTTGAATAAACCAATATGCAGAACATTCACCATGACTTTTAGTAGAGGGGACATGGAAGCAAGAGCAGAGTCAGACGGCAGATGCACTGTGCCACCCCATAATTACGCACCTAAGGAAAATTGAACTTTACGCTGAGCATTCTTGATAGCACACTTGCTGCTTTCTTTTAGAAAAGGCTGCTCTAAGCCAATTCATTCATCAATGAGCTTCATCGTCATATTTAATCAGCTGGCATATTTTCTTGCACACAATACCAGCTCAATATTTGCTGGATGCATCAAGTTAAAAATAAGACTTAGATTTGTGTGTGTATGAGAGAGAGAAAGAGAGAGGGAGAGTTAAATCTTTCTGTTTCTTCTAAATAAATACTAAATTATTGAAAAATATAGAAAAATATGCATATGTTTAAAATTCATTTCCAGTAAAATCTCTGGGATGTTGAGGTTACATTAAAGACCCTATCTGCTGCAGGGCGTGGCTGTCATAACCTGCCCTCTATGTAGGGGCGGGGCTTCTCTCCCAGAGGCCATTCACTGTATAATCCAGACATCTTGGTTCTGCTGTCCCTTTCTGCCCTTTCCCCTGTTCCTGCTCTCTCCCTCCCTATTCACCCCCATCAAGGGCTCCTCTTTCCTTCCTCCTCCCTTGCTGCTCCCAATAAACCAAATATAGCTTCATCTCATCATTAGCTCATTCCTTTTCAGTTAATCAATCAGTTACATTAAATACAAGTTATATCCTTTGAGTAAGACAGGGCAGAGAGAGATAGGTGTGCCTCTAGACACCAACACACTGAAGAAAATGCCATTTTCCTACTGTGCAAGAAAAAGGTGAACTGTGAAAAACAGGTGGCCAGATGGTTGGGCTCTGGTCCCATCCTGAAAGCATCTACAAGTACACCTCTCCCCTCCGTTCCTTTATAATCACTGGATGTAATTCAAACCATTTCTTTCCTTTCTTAAAACAGCTTTTCGCTGTTGTCATGCTCTTACTTCAGTAAGATGTCATGAGAGAAAAAGTCTTCATGAAGTCATTTCTTCCTTTGGCTTCAGAGTAAAATCAGCTGCCAGGATGCTTGAGGGGAAGTCTGCGGGAATGGCAATTACCTTTTAATGGCATCTTAAACACATCCTTGTTTTATGGGTTGTGTTTGGAATCCACTTCCTCATACTGTAGGTTTTAGTAATATTTAAAACTATGTTTGAATTTTCATGCATTGTGAGCACATAAAAAGTGGAGGCTTATCACAGACTTTTTTTTATTCTATGCAAAATTGGAAGTAATTGGTTTAACAACATCCGATTGAGAATTACAAACAAACAAACAAAATTTCCGTATCAGATTTGAATGTCTTTTCTGGGTCTCATTTAGGGATCTCAGATTCTGAGACACTCACCTGCAGTGGGTAGACACGGGAGGTCCTCCCAGCAGTCCTGTGGGCCAGAGGAAAAGGGGAGTCACCTGCACCTCTATGTTCTCCTTCCCAAGGCATAACAACTTGCCTTCCAAGCTTTAAGAGTGAAGGAAGAAAGTGGGGGGCTAGTTTCCTAAAAATGACACAGATTTGTTCTTTCCTGCTAATGAGAGCAGACATCTAGAACCTGTTCGGGTTCAACAAAGCCATGCTCCCTCCAGGCATCTGAGGAAATCAACTTCTTCACCTTCCCTAGCTTCTGGAACTCCAAACCTTGCACCCTTTGGTTTCTGGTTCTTTCCTCATCTATGTGAACAGGTAGCATCATGCATCTGTGCTGACTACTGTGTTCTTGTCTACTACTACTACTCCTACTATACTTCTCCTCCTACTATATTACTACTACTATACTATAGTACTTCCATGCTATACGACTTCTATACTATGCTACTATACTAGTACTATACTATACTAGCACTGTGCTATACTACTATTATACTATATTAGTACTACACTATACTACTACTATACTACTATTATACTATGCTATAGTACTTCCATGCTATACAATTTCTATCCTATGCTGCTATACTAGTACTATACTGTACTAGTACTATGCTATACTAGTACTATACCATGACTATACTCTACTAGTGCTATACTATAGTACTTCTATACTATACTAGTACTGTGCTATACTTCTACTGTACTATATTAGTGCTATACTATACTCCTCCTATACTATACTAATACAAGTACCATATCACTACTGCTATACTATACTACTAATATACTATACTACTAGCACTATACTATAGTAGTGCTACACTATATTACTATCCAATACTATTATGCTATCCTAGTTCTATACTATACTACTAGCAATATGCTAGCACTATATTATACTACTAGTATACTATACTAGTACTCTACTACTACTATACTAGTACTACACTACTCCTATAATATACTAGTACTATACTATACTACTACCACTATACTATACTAGTAGTACTATACTATACCAGTATGCTCTACTAGTAGTACTACTATACTGTACTAATAATATACTATGCTCCTACTATTATACGAAACTAGAACTATACTTTACTACTAGTACTATACTATACTAGTACTATGCTATGCTACAAATAGTACTATACTTTACTAGTACTATACTTTGCTACTAGTAGTACATTATACTAGTTCTATACTATAATACTAGTACTACTATCCTACTACTATACCACACTAGTACTAAACTGTACTACTAGTATTATACTATGCTAGCACTCTCCTATACTACTACTAGTACTATACTATACTAGCGCCATACCGTACTAGTACTACTATACTAAACTAGTGCTATACTATATTACTACTATTCTACTCTAGTCTGCTTTTGTCTGTTCTCTCAGATGGCATTGTTTTCTTCTGTGATCCACTCATAGTCTTTTATGATCTCCTTGTGATTTCATTTTGCATAAATAACTCATTATAATTCACCCCAAGATTAAATGAAAACTGCATTTACCTTAAAAGATTCCATAGATCAAGCTATAGATACTTGTTTATAAACTATATCCACCCATTACAACATTCTTCTGGCTTTTGTCATATGGGTAAAATATGGAAAGGCTTCTTACTATTTTTCACTCTTTTGAAAATTTATGATATAAAGCCAGTTTGGTTTAATGAAGAAAATGCTATTTCTGTGCCACACACATAGTTTTGTATTTTGTAAGAATTTATGAAATATATTTTTGCTTGCCAATGGAATTCTATAAAGACTAAACATCACTACAAAATCTAGTTTTGAGGTATGAAAGTATAGCCATTCTACAGGTAAAGAAACTGAGATGCTGTGAGATTACATAGCATCCATACAAGGAAGAACTGGTGGAACTTAGTTTTAAATTCCTTGCTTTACCTAATACACCTGAAAAAAAAAAAGAATGAAAGCTGAGGCTTAATCCTAAGGTGATGAGTGAATTAATTTAAGTGCCAATCTTTATTAAGACCCTCTTGATCCATCCAGCACTTATTCCTGAGCACTTCCTGGGATTTGGGACTTGTGCCAAATTCTGAAGATACCAAGACAAAGAAAAAAAAAAAAAGAAAAAGACCACCTTTGCCCTGGAAGCGTTTCATTCCAGTGTACGAGAAAAAACTGGGTGCTGCTAAACAAAATTAGAGGAGAGCTTTGACAGAGAGGAGGATTGCAGTCTATCTGGGTTTCAAGGTGAAGGACATTTTAAAAAGCACAAGGCATTTCAGACAGTGATTGATTACAGTCAGCTGTAAAGCAGCATGTGTACTGAAGACGGTGCAGGGTAAGTAAACAAGACTAGAAGTCTGCTTACTCCAGAGTGCAGCAAAGGCTAAAAGAGGTGACAATGAGAGTGCCAAAGATGCAAAACTGAATGGAAAATGAGATGTAAGCAGGAAAGAAAGGAGGAACAGCATGATGAGGCAGCATGCCTTGAGAAGACGGGACCAGTTTGTAGGATGAGTGAAAAATCCGAACAGAGTAAGGAATTGACAGTCAGAGAAAAGGCAGTGTGAAGACAAGTTCTAGAGCAGAGGGATGCAGGGCCGAGCCTTCACTTGACTTCCATCTTCATTCTCCAGCAAGCAGGCACCCTTCTTGTTCTAAAGTCTTCTTCAGGATGACTTTTGTCTATAACAAAAACCTAACTGAGGGCAAATCCTAGATTCCCCACGTAGTAAGTTGAAGAGTATAGCCTGTGAACTCCAGAAGAGCTAGTCACTTCTCAGTGAGAATTGATGAGGCCAATGCCACTTCTATAAGTGCTTTCACAAACATCTTAGGTAAGTAGAAGGCAAGAGAGGGCTTCAAGTGTGTTTCCAGGACCTCAACGACCAAGTTAGTGCTCTCTAATACTCATTCCCGTTTGTATAGACTGAGCTAACAACATCTGAGGTGAGAGCTGAAGAGGAAGACACCTTACAGGCTTACCTTCTTTCTTTTTGTGCAGTTCAGATCTAGTTATAAAATGAAAAGCACAAATTGGCACGTTTTAGGCCTTCCCTCCCTAGGATGCAGTATATGGCCAGCTGTAACTCAAGGACACTTCTTCCAATCTCCCCCACGTCCACAGTGCCAATGGAATGGTATTGGGAATTTAGAAATTTTAGTTTGCTACTGTACCTTCCTCAGTGCACTGCTTTCCTTTGTGATTCAAGGTGGCTTCCTTCCATATCTACTTTTCATCCAGGGGTGAGAAGGTGACATTCATTCTTAACCTTCTGAGAATGACTCAGAAGCCACTGGTGTCCCTTCTTCTCACCCTGTATTGGCCAAAGGTCTGGTCAGATGACTACACTGTGAAGCTGTCATTTTCCTGGAAGAAGGGATATTAGATAATGACTATTTTCTGGCATAGGCATATTGTATGAATTTTATCTAAATACAGTATAGTTCATGAAGGAGTTATGTATCTGGGCTTCTCTCCTTAGTTTTATTTTCAGAGAATTAAAGATAAATTTGGTATCTTTTAAAAACTGTAATCTTTGGTTCCTGTCCAGATATCTTATTCCTTTTGGGAATTCTACTACACATGAGACTTTCCCACATTGCACATGAGATCACAGTATCAACAAGACAGTGATAGAATGGTGCTGCTATTTTTCCCTTGGTTCTTTCTTGTCCTCAAAGCGTATTTAGTCATTGAAAAGACGGCCTCCCTCTCAGTTTCCAGTCACATTCTTATGAGACACTTAGATATAAGTATTTTCTGCATTGTTCTTATTGGACACATTTTTGGTAGCTAATAGAAATTGAAACCTTCTTCCTGTTACCTCTGATTAAGGACATCATTACTTTTTATAAACATGGAATTTCAGCAGATTCCTCTTTTATGCCACTTTTACGGAGGAGTTTTTTTTTTTTTTTTGTCTGGAGTTCTTACATAGTTGGGGGTGGGAACAGCTGAAGAAGCACTTTGTAACCAGAATGATTGTCAACTTCTGAAGATCTAGTTGCTCTGCCAGGCAGATCTGTTCCAGTGGCATGAAGGTCTATTTCCACATAAGCCAGATGTGACCAAACATTTCCAAGACCAGGGCAACAGTGCTTGCTCATGATTTCCCTTCATTGTTCTAACTCTTAAGTTTTTAAATTTTTTTCTGAAAGACCTCAAACTTAGGTCTCTGACGATTTCTAACAGCTGTTTTAATATACACAGCACATATAGTCTAAGAGTGTTGCCTCTCTTAGGCATTATACTAAACCTCCCCTTTAAGAATTGTAAATATTCCTGTTCCGTAGGACAGAAAGTCTCAGAGACTTGTCAACAGTTAAAGAACTGGTTGTTTACATAGACAGGGCTCAATATTATCATTATTTCCAGTCTATCAATTAAAGATTTATAAACGCTGACTATGGATATTTGATGCTGCTTTAGTCTGTACAGATACTAACAGCAGAACTGAGATTCAAGCCCAACTCTTAGACCCCTGGCTGCTCTTTCTTCACCGTAGTTCACATGAAATAGCACCTGTACAACAGGACCATCACTGCCTAAGAGGGCATCCCCCGAGGCTGTTACCTGTGCTTCCTTTCCTTCCACAAGGCCAGGTGGGAAATGCTGACGGAATCTCAGCAGAGCAGAAAGGCAGCTGCGGCACATATGTTGCAGCATAAGGAACTATTGAAGTATCGTCTATATTTCATATCCTCATTCAAATCTCCACTCTCCCATTCACCTGGCACCATGAGGAACATAGCTTTCTTTTCAAGAGGATAATCTGATTGCTACTTTTGCATCAAAAAAAGGAAGAGGTTCATATATCCTGCCTGGATGGGAGCATTTTCCAGCCTCAAAGCTTATAAAAATATTGTGGCATGAACAGTTCAGCTGAAACAACAGAATGCTAGGAAAATGAGTCTACAAAATGTGCTTGAAATATTAGTCATCAACATGGCATAAAGCAGAGGAGGCTTGTGCCTGAGAGCTAAGCACACGTTCATCTGCAGGATCAGGTGGAGGCTGTTGGTTTGTGCTCTGCAAACTCTTAACTACCTAAATCTGTCCACTGCTGTGAAGATTAAAGACCAGGAAGTATATCACCATTCTTCTGTGCTCTCTGATATTCTCTCAGGGGTGATAGCAGAAGTCTCTAGGCTACATATACACAGAATTTATACAAAATATACTTTATATGATATATTTTTATAAAAATGCAATTTATTTATAATTCAGTGATACAAAACTAATTTGTTCTGTGTGTGTGTGCATGTGTATGTAGGAACATATGTGTTTGGGTAAGGGAGTATGCATGGGCACATGCTTGTTATGGTAAGAGGTCAATCTCGGGTGTTATTTCTCAAGTACTTTCTGCTTTTTTTCCCCCTGATAGAATCTCTCACTGGCTTGGAATTTGCCAAATAAGTTAGGTTGGCTGGCCAGTTCTCCCAGAAATGAGATTACAAGTATCAAAAATGCAAACCCCAATGGCTGGCTTTTGGGGGGATATAGGTTAGTTCTGGGAATTATATTTGTAAGGCTAAAACTTTATCAACAAAACTATATCCCCATCCCAAAGTTTGTTTTGAAAATAACCTGGAAACAAAAATCCCCTCCCCCATTTTGGCTTCAGTAAAGTCATGAAAACTAAAACTGTAGATAAAAGGAGAAACAGAAATATTTTAAAACTAGCTAATGGCATCAATTTGGTGTCATGTAGAGAGGTGATTTGTGGGTACAGAATTCAGCTTTCATTTAAAATGATGGTTGAAAATATTTTTGGAACAAAGAAAATCTCTTGGGAATTTTTGCAGAACTCAGCCCAAATTGCCCAGTGTTTTTATTATTAGGAAGATGAATCATCCTTATCTGTTTAAGAAGACAGTTTTAGGATCCAAATATATATATATGTGTGTGTGTGTGTGTGTGTGTGTGTGTGTGTATGTATGTATGTATGTATATTGTGTGTGAGAGATTTTAGTTTAAAAAAAATTCTGTAACTTGAGGGAGTCTCACTCTCGCTGCCAAGATAGACACTGTACAGTGCTGTGAGAACTTCTAGGGCCATTTTTTGGCATCTTGGAAGCTCCCAGCAATGACTAAGGGGTCCAGTTAGCCAACATCCACAGAATGACTTGAAATACTTTTAAATAGTAGATTCAGAGAGCTTGAGTGAGTTGGCAGCGTTGGATTTTCAAAAGCATTCTAAACACTGGGGATTGATATTCCGCTTTAATTAGCAGCCTCATTGATCCTTGCTCTGCTGAGTGTGTTTTGCAGTGGAGGGTACACACCTCATTTAAATAAACGGCTCCTTCCCTAGTCACCTGTCAACACAGCACATTTCCCAGATGCCGGCAGGTTGGCCATTTGTCAAGGCGCCAGCATTTGGTGACTGTTGGTAATGGATTTTCATGTTTGTTTTATGAAGAGTTTCATTCAAATACTTTAAGAAGTCTGGCACCATGTAAGTGAACACACTCAGCATGTCACACAAACCATGAAGCAGCAAGCTGGAGTGAGGTGTCAGCAACCTGCTTGTGGTGGTTGCCGAAATTCCAAGAGGCCTGGTCTGCCTGGCTGAGCAAGTTGTCTGTTTTTATCAAAGGCAGGGCCAGCTCTGAGAGCTGTGAGAAGGTGTTATAGTTATGGGCCGAGGCCTGCTGGAGTTGAAGAGTGGGGCATATCCCCACAGGGACCCCACAAACCCTGGAGCTGAAAATCCTATCCACCGTCTTGATTTTTGGCCTGTTCATCTTAGTTTAATGGCTAAGACCTCACGCTTTCTCTCTGTCAGGTATGTGCATAAACCTGGCCTCAGGAGATGAGACTCTGCTGCATTTCTTGCTTTTTACCTGGCAGAGAGACTGGCCAGCAGCTTCCTGGGAGGCTCATATACACAAAAGCTTCTTAGTGTAGCTTGGGGAAGAGGAAAGGGAGCCCAAGAGTTGGCAGATTTGGCCCATTAAGCAGTAACAAACCAAAGCACATGGAACCTCACATTTTCTCCCTGCTGCAACAGTTGAACATAGGAACATAGGCATGGCAGGCAGGAGACACCTCATGGAGTGTGACAAATGAAAAATTTTAAAACGACATTTACTTTTACAGGTAAGACATTTAAGTGGGTCTCTTTTGTGGAGCATTTTCAATTTTTATGTCGCCTAAGAGACTTTTGCATTTCTTACAATTCTTCCTCACATTAAAAATGAATTATAGTCTCATCCATTTTCAGAAAGAATTTTGGAAGACTTTTTAAAGCAGACAAAGGCCACATGTGCCCTGAGATACTCCAGTAATGTGAATGTTTCTCTTCTTGATTGATAGACTAGTACTGATGACAGAGGAAAAGAAGTAAAGCGTCTAAATCTTTGCAAGGATCTACTGTTTGCTGCCACTCAGAACTAGTTTCACAATTTCTCCCACTGGTTAATATGTTTCTCAATATTTGTTTAGGAAAAATCCCGTGGTCAGAAATAAAGAAACAGTGGTAAGCCACTATGTCAGATGGCCCAGGCATTCCTGTGATAAACAGAGAAAGAGCCCCCACCCCTACCCCAAGCAGCAGGTGTGGCACCGACTTTGCTTGCCTTCACTTGCTGAAGTTTGTCAACCACTCAGAGGCTGTTTTGTAACCTGCATTTCTCACACGGGTTTCTATGAACCCATCCCTTGTGGTCCAGAGCTCTGCCTGGGGCTCTCTACCTACCCCAATGCTCTTAGATTGGCCTTTGACCTTCTCTCTTGCCTTCTGTTATATGGTCCATGACTCTTTTCAACAGATTCTTTAAAGTATTCTAACAAGTCTTTGGAGAACTGAATCTAGGTTTCATTTTATGTCCAACAGGTACTAATTTCATATTTGCTGGCTGAATGAACTGAATTTATTCGTTAGGCCTCTGTGATTTTGTACATCAGGGAAGAATTTGAGAGGGCATATATTTCCTGTAAGGCAATCCTAATGAGGACCAAACTGTTACCAGAGTTTGGTCATTGCATATCTGGCCAATAACAATGGAAGTGATGAGAAAAGGTGTTATTCTGGATTAATTTGGGTTGCAGTGTAGCTCCCTGTGACTCCTCTGATAATGATCACCTGCAAATCTGTCGATTGTTTAGTTTCACAATGTTGACATCAGTGCTGGGGACACTTCTAGGAGTTGCCCTGTCCCCCAAACTGTAAACAGTCATGGACCATATAACAGAAAAACGGAAACCATGTCTTCTGGAGACAGACACTGTCTTTCCTTAGAGAGGACCACTTTTATCTACAAGGAGAAAAATTATAATTCATGTGTTCTTCATGTGCGGAATCTGAGTTAAGTTCATATTCTAAGCATCCCATGATACGCTTCAGCTATATCTATATCTGTATATTTTGAGATAGGTTCTTACTCTAGGCTCACCTGGAGCTAGCTATGTAGAGACAGGCCTCAAACTTTCCAAACTGCAACTGCCTCTGTCTCTCCAGCACTGGGATTAAAGGTCTGCGCCACCATGTACTGAAGAAATTAAGAAGGAAGTATGACATGACATAGCATTTTTCCTGGAACACACACAGAAATTTGATTCTCTTCTCTACAGTTTTCCCTTAGAACTTAGAAGGTTACAGGCATTGTTCAGATGCTGGTAAATATTTAGTTGAGTGATTATAAATGACGAAAGCTTGCGGGTTGTTATAAACACTGTGCTCTCCTTAAAGATCTGAACTTCACTGTTGATGCTTGATGTTAGTGGGTTTGATTTTGGTCTTTATTATAAAAGGATGCAGTGGCTTGGATAGGAGTACCTGGCACAAGCTCATATTTTGAATGCTTGGCCACTATGGTGTGGTATGATTTGAAGGGATTAGGAAGTATGGCCTTATTGGAGGAAGTGTATCAACAGGGTAGGCTTTGAGGTTTTCAAAAGCCCAAGCCAGGCCTGGTGGTTCTCTCTTCCTGCTGTCTGCGGATCCTGATAGAGAACTGTCAGCTCTTTTCCAGCACCATGTCTGCTTGTGTGCTTCCATGCTTCCTGCCATATGATAATGACTAAACCTCTGAAAATGTAAGCAAGCCACAATTAAATGCTCTCTATTATAAGTTGCCCTGATCACGGTATCTCCTCACAGCAACAGAACACTGACTAAAACAAAGAATAACATCTAAAATAAAATTTTACATAAGATGGATATACAAATAAAATAGTTTTTTGACAAAAGGAGTTTTTCATTTATTAACATTTTAGATTTTAAATTTTATGTCATATGTATGACTATTTTGCCTGCATGCGAGTACATGAGCCATGTGAATGCCTGGTACTGTGGAAGTCAGAAGTAGGTGTCATATCTGGAACTGGAGTTAAGGAGGCTTGTCATTTGCTATGTGGTTGCTGCGGACGGAATCTGGGTCTTCTGCAAAAGCAGCATGCGTGTGCTGAGCTATCTCTCCAGTCCCATAGAGGAAATATTTCAAATTAAACTTATGCTCGTTTAGATGGACAAATGGGATGGACATTGAATGTAGGAGAAAACAAGCAACAGGACAGGAGCATACCAAAGAGGGCCTCTAAAAGAATCAATATAGCAATGTATCAAAGCAGATATTAAGACTCACAACCAAGCCTTCAGCAGAGGGCTGGGAATAATATGAAAATAGGGGGAGTTAGTAAGACTTGGGGAGAACAAGAACTCTACAAAGACCAAATAGATCAGGGCACAGGGATCTTTTACGGGACAGTTTCTCCAGCCAAGGACCATGTATGGATATAATCTAGAACCCCTGCTCAGATGTGGCCCATGGTAGCTCAATATCCAATTGGAGACCCTGGTAAGGGGAACAGGGACTATTTCTGTCATGAACTCGATGGCTGGCTCTTTGAACCCTCCCCCATACACGCCTGGGAGTAACAGCCTAGCTAGATCCCAGAAGAGGACATTGCAGCCAGCCCTGAAGAGACAAGATAAACTAGGGTCGGATGGAAGGGGAGGAGGTCCTTCCCCATCAGTGGACTTGGAGGGGACCAGGGAGGAGATGAGGGAGGGATGGAGAGAGTGGGAAGGAATGAGAGCGGGGGCTACGCCTGGGATACAAAGTATCTAACCTGTGATTAATATAAAAATAAATAAATTACATAAAAAAGAAGGTACTTAATTCCAGGAATTAATGTTTATCTGAAGATTTACAGGAACTAGCCCCAGGCTGGTTGCAATGTTCTGGCCAGAGGTGTGTGTGTTGGGGGGCGGGGAACCCTCACATGTTATCCCTAGATAACAAAAATGTTCAGGGGAGATCAGCTGCCTCTCTGTCTTATCTGCATGTTAGCTTTTGACTAAACTTGACTTCTATCCCAGCAGCATACTCATTTCCCAAGTTTGGCTTTCAACTGGTGAGCAGATGCAAATTGACATGGAAAACATGATAGATATTGGGGTCCATAGGAATATTGTGACCAATGTCTTTTGGGCAACAAAGAACAAACTTATGTGAAAAATAGAATGATTGGCCTGTTCCCACTCAAAACTTAGTCTCCCCAACTCTTACCTTCCTAGAACATGGCGACTTTAATTGCTCAAATTATTTTTAAAGACTTTAAAAAATTTTTAATTTTATAGTTATTAGTAACAATAATAAAACAAGCAAACAAAAAAAAATTAAAATCCAAGATTCAGAATGGTAGCACATACAGAATCATCAAGCCCTAAAACGCAATGTATTTCTGTCTTTTGCTTTCCCCATACTTTATCAAGGAAATATTGCTGAATCCAGAAGCACCTTTCCTCGAAAACTCAGGATAATCATAAATGAAACTGATTCCTGTTTTGTTGAGAAGACCACCACAACAACAAAGAAATCTGAGTCATTGATAACGATATGTAATTTCTCATAATATCAGGTCAGAGGTGTTGCAAACATTTGAGAAATGCTGATGTGTGGGAGATGTGTGGGCACACATTAGACATTCATCTGCATTGACCACTGGCCATATTCATGGAAGGCTGTTGCCTTTCACATTGGCCTAATCCTTGCCCAGCTCCTCACCATGGGGCACACTTGCATTTCTGCATGAGTCTGAATGCTCTACCACAGTTAGAATTCCAAAGATCATTGGGAGCAGGGCTTAGGAGGCAGGAAGTCAGCAAGCAAACCTCATTAGTGAGTGAGACTTTATCTAAACCATTCATTCATTTGTTCATTTGTTCATCTCCCGTTATGATGGTTGGTGTTAATTGTCAACATGACCCAGTCCAGGATCACCTGACAAGAGAGTTTAATGACAAAACTGTCTAGATTAGGTTGGCTTGTGAGTGGTTTCTTACTAGCTTAATTGAGGTGAAAGGCTTACCAGGCATGTGGGTGGCATAGTTTCATGGGCTCTGGATGAAAATGAGGCAGCTGAGCAGAGGCATGCATTAATTCACTGCTCTGTGCGTTTCACGATGATTGTAACATGAGCAGCTGCTTCAAGTTCCTGCTGTCTTATCTTGCCTGCAATGACGGATTGTGAGCCACACAAGGCCTTTCTTCATTAGGCTGCTTTTCTCAGGGTATTTTATCAAAGCAGGGGAAACCAAGTTAAGGTTCTACCCCAATATCTTTTCTTGAGTACTACAAATTAAGAGTTCCTGAAGCTTTAAGAAAAAAAAGACCACTTTATTAAGGGAAATTGAAATTCCAAAGAAAGTAGGACAATATAGTTTGAAAAAATAGAAAGAAAAGTGGTGTGGTGTGGAGGCAGTCAGTGAAGGTTTCTGTAGTTGACAGGTTTATGGGTTGTTTGACAATAGGAATATGATTGCTGTTCATTGCTTTGCTATATGTTCATATGTATAACACAGTTGCACTGGTGTTCAGATAGGATATAGCTTTGCAAAGCATCAGGAAAAAGGCAAATCTAACATGAAAGAGGAACATTTCTTGCCTCTTTTAGATTGGCCTTTACTTCATCTCGTCTGGTAATGAGTGACGAAACTCATCCCAAGTGAAAGCAGAAACACAAATGATGTCAGCTTCTCTTGAAACTTTCTGGTCTGCAAGAACTCTGAGTTATGGGCAGATTTTATTGTACCCAATAATTTAGGGTTTATTTGAACTTGAGTCAGTTGCCAAATAAATACTTAAACTTGGAGCTGGAGCCAATGAAGCTCACTCTCCCCTGTCTCTTCCTCCCTTTGTCTTGAGAGTGAGATTAACTGGGAGGCAAGAAAGGAATGAGAGCCCCAAATGTTTATAGATTTGAGGTCACAATCAGCAATCTGTTTTTGTTTGTGTTTCATTTTTCATAGGGCAAAAATCCCCACTGTAACTTTACTTCTGTCTGTCCCCATACTCTCTTGGGCTTTGATGATACCACAATGCTCAGGTGTTATTACTCTCATGAGATATGAAAAGAATTCACAATCACTTAATTATTAATCACTTGTAATTGAAACTGAAGATGATAAAGGATGAGAAGAGAGATGAATGAGATGGGGGAGAAAGCAGGCTCTGAGAAGTGCTCTGGAGTTAACCCTTTACTAAAACAGCTCTTTCGACCTACCTTCCTGGCTGCCTTTCTGACACATCTCCCTGGCTGTGCTTCTGATGGAAGAAGGGCAGATGCACAGGTCAAGCTCGGTCATGGGAGTGGGGCTCTGTTTCCTGGTCTAGCTGGAGGCCCAATTCGAACATCAGGTAAAAGGTCAAGTAAGGTCAATACAAACCAGCCTGGGGAAGCAGCAGCTGCTCTATTGCCTCCAGTGCTTTTCAATTTAGAAGACTCAAGAAAAGCAGCTTCTCTCTGAATCATTGCTTTCCCAGGCTTACGAATCCGAGAATCTCTTGTACTTTCCACTGCTTTCCAAACACGGCTTTGTTTCAGGCTTCCCTGCACACAGATTGCAGTGATGTGGGCAAACAATTTTGACAAGATATGCAGCTTTGAGAAAAAGCACTTTCGGTTTACACGGACATGGGCTCTGAAAAGGTGGGAGCAAAAGCTGTGATTTCTAGCCCCTGGCCAGGGAAACCCAGACTGGAACACCTTCTGCGTGGTAGGATCATGGTACTCGGTGCGGTGCTCAGTGAGGTGCTCACTGACTACTCAGTGACAACATCCAGGTTCTTTTTGGATCTTATCTTTGGATTTGCAACAATATTTAGTTACTTGTCTGGGTTCTAGGATAAAGCAAAAACATCTCACTTAAAATGTTTTATTTTTCTCTTAGCAACATTTTCTTTGTATATGTGTGCAGTTAGTGTGTGTGTGTGTTTGCACATATATGTGCAGGTGTGTGAATGCAGGGGAGACCAGATGTCTCTGTCCTCATTTTTTGAGGCAAGGTCCCTCAGTTGAGCACAGAATCCATTACTCTAGTACAGCCACTCTGACTGGTCAGCTTACTCCAAGAATTTTTTATCTCTGCTTTTTTTTTTCTTTCTGAAGTTACAGGCACTTTGCCCTACCTACTCGGCATTTATATGGATCCTGGCCCTCCTGTTTGCCCCACAAACATTTTAACATCTGAGTATTACTCGTAGCTTTTATATTTGGTTTTTAAAAATGTTTAGTGAACCAACCCATGTGCAGCATGCTATGGAGGAGCGAAAAAGAAGTGGAAGATCCTTCCTCTGCCTTTGAAGAAATACACACTGGATTGTTGATGAAAGCTAGCAAAAGTTCATGCAAATGCAGAGAAAGGCTGTCTGAATACTCCAACAAAGAGGAAACTGAGGTTTTGTAGCAGGATCCCCTAGGCACTTATTTTTTATTTTTAAATACGGCTTTTTGCCATCTGTTATGCGTCCTTTTCCCATTGGCAAATCTTTTGATTTCCTTTCTTTTTATACAGAGACAGTGTAATCATTATTACCTGTCCTTTCTCAGCCTGTTGCCTTCAGAGTGCAATGATTGCAATCGAGGTGGGCGATGGTAGGAAAAAAAATCTTTGAAATAAGAGAAAACTCAGGTGAATTTGAATTTAGGACTTTTAAAATAAACTGTTTTGTTGTCTGCTTCTGTTGTTAATGCTCAACAAACACACAGTAATTTACTGAATACTGAGAACATATAACAAGTTAAGATAAATTTCAATACTGTCTTTTGGTCTTGAAAGAAGGCTAAAAAGAAAATGTTTAGCTCTGGAAAGGACTCAGGAAAGAGGTAGCTCAAGTCTGAATGTTTATCAGTCTTGAACAACACACTGGACAACCAGGGCTACCTAGAGAATATGAGCTTTGGGGTCAGAGATACCTGCATTTAATCCTGTAATGTTATGGCTTATCTACTTTAGTGACTTATCTACTTTCAATTCCAATTACCTCACCTGGTTATGTACAAGCAATGAAAAACATGTGTGTAACAATTGTGGCACAAAGTAAACCCCAAAGATGTGTAAAGATACCTCATTTGCTTAATTTTAATGTCTATGAGCATGCTAGGTGCAAAAGTGCAAGATCTGGAAGGAAAGCATTTATTTCTTATGGAAACATCTCTGCTTATAACAGTAATACATTTGTGTCCATTCTTGACCAATGAACTCCACCTGGGAGCATTTTGTTGGGCTCCCCTATGCTTCTGTGTGAAGTTCCCAAAAGGTGCAAGTAGCCCGGGCTTTGGAGCTAGGTTGATAGACATGCACTATCTTGCTGGAGAGTTCTCTTAGCTGGTAAACTAGTTACCATTTTTAGCTCTCATTACATCTGTAAAATGACAAGATGATAGACTAAATTTCAAGACTATGTTTTGGCATTTCAAGAAAGAAAACACTAACTTGTTCTGATTTGATTTCTTTCTGGGCAAGGATGTGGCTCTAACCGTTACCTCTATCTTCAAGCTTGTTGTCTTCAGAGTAGTGTCTTGACATGCCTCCCTAGAGGATTCTGCTCACTGAGTGTTAATAGTATTCATATTTTGTCATAGAGAGCCCTTCCTTCCACCTGAGCATCTCTGATACTGTAGGAAGTAATTATCTTAAAGGCCATAAATTTCATTTTAGGGTTACTTTGTTGTAGGTTTCTTTTTTACTTTTAATTGCTTATATATTAATTACAGTTTACTCACTTTGTATCTCAGCTGTAGCCTCCTCCCTCATTCCCTCCCAATCCCACTCTCCCTCCCTCATTTCTTTCCATGCCCCTCCCCAAGTCCACTGATAGGGGAGTCCTCCTCCCTGATTGTCTCATCAAGTGAACTGGGGTATAAAAATGATGCCGAGAAGTCAGGACAGGTGAGACCCGAGGTAGGGAGAAGAATCTCAGCTTACACAATCAGTGTAAGAGAGAATAGTTGACACCCGAATGCCTGTTAGAGGCCATGTAACTGTTCCTACCCCCATCCCTCCAGAGGTGGGTAAATTGCTCCCTGGCAGTAAGATTTTACTGAATGCTGACACTTGAGTTGAATAGGTCAGCCTACATGTGGTTCTGTTGAATCTTATTTGGTATATCTTAGTGCAATGCTGAAAGAGCTCTGAGTTTATCCATCTTGACATTATTTGATGATCTGTTCCTTACCTCATTTTACGCTTCTGTCTTTTGTGCATCTTTTTTTTTTTTTTTTACTCTGAAGGCTACATTTGTTTGATACTTTGTGGTTCAATTTAGAAATTCCTTCTTCCACTCATGTCTTGCCCCCATGACAATGTCAATAGTTAGGACGGGGTTATAGCTCAGTGGTGAGGCACTTAGCCACACACAGAACCTGGGACCATATTCCCAATACTGGCAGCAAGTTCTGTGACTGTTGTCTTTGTTAGCATTTTCATCCTTTTAAGTTTCATTTCTGTCATTAGCCAGAAGCTACTGAGGCATCATCAGTGAAAGTCCATGGAGCAAGTCTGTGTACTATCTCAAGATTGACAGAAGCTAGAGCATAAACTGACATTAAAATCTGTAACTTTATGACTACTTAATAGCTGGAGAACTAAGAACAATGTCTTAGAATCTGTGTGATTGCTACTACAAAATGACTAAGACCGGTAACAGGAAACAAATGTCAGGTGCCAGGAAGTTGGCTCAGTTTGATCTGAGTTTAGATGTCCAACACTCAAAAAAGTCAGGATGGCAGCATGTTCTTGTAATCCAAGTGTTGGGGATGCAGAGACAGAATGACAGCTGGAACTTTCTGGCTAGCCAGTCTACCTGGATTGGTATGCACCATGTTCAATGAGAGAGCCTGTCTCAAAAAATAAGGAAACTAAGTAATTGAGGAAATTACTCCGTTTCCACACACATATGCAGGACATGTATGGCCAAATACACAGAGGGGAGGAAGAAGAGAAGAAGAAGGACAAGGAGAAGAAAGCATCACAGCAGCAGTGTATTTGAGGTTGTGAAGTTCATGAGTGCTGCACTGATATCTGTAATCTCTGGTGAGGGCCTCCTTGCTGTATCATAAATAGCAGGAAGCATCTTGTGATAAGACAAAATAAGTATGCCAAGTCAAATGTTTCTTCCTTTCTGTATAAAGCCACCATTGCTATCATAGAGACCTCATCCTCACGACCTCATCTAATATCATTACCAAGGCCCTATGTCCAAATACTTATGAATTGCAACATTAAATTGAGGGTCACATTTGAACATAATTCCACATATGGGTTCATGAGTCACCTGAATCATTTCCTACTTCTGCCAGAGGCGTTCCTACTTTTGTTGGGCTGTTTCCTTTCAATGTGCATTCTGCCTGGAAAGAATCAATAACACTATCATTTCTTCCCCAGCTCTTTATTCTCTGCTGATGTGGCCATTGTCACAAAGGACTTCTATATTATTATTTTCCTTTGACTGCATTATCAGACACTTTGGCTGGGTCCATGGTGCTGGTGGTTTCTCCTGTGCTATAAAAAGGCATCATACCATGGGACTGTTTCTTTTCCCAAAGGTTGTGAGTAACTGTCTGTGGACAGCATCAGACTTGCAGATATTTGTTTCCTTATTTTACTTTCTTACTTGCTAATACATTTTTCTTTACCTAAAATCCTTTTTACCTTTTACCTATTTCTGAAGATGCATGCTCCTCACCACTGATCATTGCATTGTCCCTCGTAAGCTAATGGTGGGGAGGCATGTTTTAAAATATATTACTTTTGTTTTCAACACTTATAAGCCCTGAGCTTTTGGTTGATGCAATGTCAGTAGGTTGTTCCCTGGCAAATGTGTTGCAGAAGTAGCTAGAGTTCCCCTACTCAGGGCACACAGCCCAGTGCTGATTGTAATGCTGGCTATGGAGTCAGAGTCAAGTGTCCTATACATTTAAGGTGTATGGTATTACCATATCTGAATCTCAGGAACCTGTGACCATGTTATATATGTGCTATGGTCTAGATGTTAGTGTTGCCCATACAAGAAACAAACCAAATGTCTTTATCTTAAAATCTAACTTTTGAGATGGCAGTAAGGTTGGGAGGGTAGGGCTTTGGGTAGGTGATTAGGTTATGAGGGCTGCTGATACTTTATTTTGGACTTTCCAGCATCAATAACTCTGAGCAAAATTTTCTGTTTTTGTTGGGTATGGTGACACATACCTTAGTCCCAGCACTGAGGAGGCAGAGCTCTGCACATTCTAGGCCAGACTGATCTATACTATGATTTCCTGACCAGCAGAGATACATAATGAGACTTCTTTCTCAAAGTTTTCCTACATTATTTTTATAAATTGTCTACTTTAAAGCATTTTATTATAATAGTTCAAATGGATGAAGTCATCCGTTGGTCAAAGAGGACAAGGCTTGGTTGGTAACCAGCTTATGTTCATGAGGAGATTATTCTACATTGTCCAGATTGTTTAGACTAATGACACACATCCTTTTTAAAAATATTTATATTTTTATAAATTACAGTTTATTCACTTTGCATCCCTACTATAGCCCCCTCCCAAACCCACCTTTCCTTCCTCATCTCCTCCCATGCCCCTCTCCAAGTCTACTGATAGGGGAGGTCCTCCTCCCCTTCCCTCTGATCCTAGCTTATCAAGTCTCATCAAGACTGGCTGCAATGTTCTCCTCTGTGGCCTGGTAAGGCTGCTCCTCCATGAGGAGGAAGTGATCAAAGAGCCAGCCACTGAGTTCACACACATCCTTAAAAGTAGAGAAAGGGATGATACCAGGAGAGGGATATGGACCACATGAGAAGAACTTGACCCAGAAACGCTGGCTTTGAAGATGGAGAACAAAGGATATAAACCTAGAGAGGGGGTGGTTTCTAGGGTCCCAAAGCAAGGAAACAGATTTTCTGTACATCCTCCAGAAATAATACAACCTTACTAGCACATTTATTAAAATAGCGTATGTGTGGTTATTGTATGCCATGTGTGTGTATATCTCTTTGGATGCACAAGCCAGCTATAGGACATCTAATATGGGGACAAGAAACAGAACTTAGGTCCTCTAGAGAGCAGGCAATGCTACTAGCTCCTAAGCCATCTCTCTCTAGCTCCTGGCACATTAACTATGATCCAAAAGTCCTTATTTCTGACCATAACAAATGTGTGCTGTTTTAAGCTATAAGTTTGTGATACTTTGTGATAGCAGTAACAGAAACGACCTAGTAGGTAATAGAAGTGATAGTTTTTCAAAAGTAAATTCTGGGTAGAAGCCAAAACAAAAGTAGATAGATTGTACCAGTCAGAACCCAGAAAGAAAGGCTTCCCAGCTTAGTTCCAACTGTTATAAATAATCATAAATTAAGCTTTATTTCTGACTCTGACTTTTTCTTTTTCATCCTCTCTCTTTCCTTATTCAGAAAGTGAATTACAGGCTTCCATCAAATATTGTAACCTTTATGCATAATCATTTATAAAAAGGCATTTGTGGGGCAAGAAACACTGAAATGTCATGAAAAAACAAACCCCAGCATATTTAAGAATGATTTCAACAAAGGTAACTTGCCACAGAAAATTAGGATCAGTCAAATACTGTAAGAGCATAAATTTTTTTTTTCAGTATGGTAGCTTAACCTTGAAACTTGACCATTTAAATGTATTCATGTCTTTTAAAATAATACATGGGGGGAAAAAAGAAATAAACTATTGAGCCATTAAAAATCACAGACGGGGAAAGTATGCAAAATTACAAAGCTTCTAATTTGAATACCTAATTTGCATGTGCATATTATAGGGTATAGTTCATTCCTGATTTAGTAATGAACATTCTCAGTATATAAGATGATGCCCATTAATCTTAGGCTTTAAAATAGATGTTGATTCAAAGGACAGTTTTTATTAGTTTTCTTAAAACCTCAGGCTTTTAGAGATGCTTGAGACACCAGTTAGAAGCCTTTGGCATTCTGAGCTCCAGACTTGTAGACAGCAAAAGTTCACCGGTGTGTTATATTGGCAAGGGATGCAAACAAGAAATGTAAAAAGAAGTGTTTTTTTTTTTTTTTAAATATCTTGGAAGTGAAGTTTAGGATTTCAGCCCAAGGCTTGTATTAAAGAATAATACTAGTAGAAACTAACACTTTCTCCCCAAAATTTATAACTATTTCAAACAGAAAGATTTTGTTGTTGTATAAAATGAAGCGTGAATATTTTAACAGTTTCTTATGGGATATGCTGCACTGTGTCTTATGATATAGGCACAACTTTTTTTTTCAAGTCAGAAAGTCTCTGCTCACATTTCAGACAAAGCAAGTGAAATATATGTGACAAGTACAATTTTTTTAAAAAGACTGAACATAGTGAATTAAAAAGAAACAATGGCTGCTGTCAAAAGGTACTAATGAAGTTACCTAAAAATGTTACTTTTTAGAGACAAAGAAAAAGCAAACCCAAGGGAGGCCCAAATTGTATCTCTGTTGTCTGAATAAAAAGCTCTTCGTGGCTGTTGGCAGCCTTCTAGTGGTCCTCAGGAACATCACATGGGAGGGGTCTCTTCATCCATCCAGTGATAAGTAAATTAGCAGAAGCAACTAAAGTATACAACAACATAGTATACAAATTTGGCAAGCTAATGTTGCTTGCCCTGTTTCCTCCATCTTTGTTAAAATGGTTCACCAAGTTGCTGTTGAGGGCAGAACCTACAGGCTTTCTCTGCTATCTCGTAGGATGGGTAAAACTTTGGAAAACATTAGAAGCATTGTTAAGTAACTTATCTCCACAGTTCCTAAAGGAAGCATTGCGGAAAAACACACTCTAAAATGCTTACAACTAAATAGCATCCCCCTTCCTCATCTCCTCCCTGTCCTACCCTCCCTCCCTCTTCTTCTCCCATGCCCTTTCCCTAGTCCCCTGATAGGGGAGGACATCCCCCCTTCTATCTGAGCCTAGCCTATCAGGTCCCATAAGGACTGGCTGCATCATCTTCCTCTGTGGCCTGTCAAGGCTGCACCCCCAAGGGGGAGGTAATCAAAGAGCCAGTCACTGAGTTCATGTCAGAGACAGCCCTGTTCCCTTATTAGGAAACCCACTTGGAAAATGAGCAATCTATGAGCTTCCTCTGGACAGGGCTAGGTCCTCTTCATATCAAGTCCTTGGCTGGAGTATCAGTCTCTGCAGCCCCCTCTCCTTTGGACTCAGGGTTTTTAGTTCTGTTGGTCTCCTTGTGGAGTTCCTGTCCCCTCCAGGTCTTTCTCTATCTCCTGCCATAAGGTTTCTGTCACTCTGCCCAAAGTTTGGTTATGAGTCTTGCTATCTCCTTTGATACCCTGGTGGCTAGAGTCTTCCAGAGGTCCTCTGTGGTAGGCTCCTGTCCTGTTACTTGTCTTCTCTTACTTCTGATGTCTATCCTGTATGTCCTTCTGAATGAGGATTAAACATCTTCCCTAAGGTCCTTCTTGTTGTTTAGATTCTTTAGGACTATAGATTTTAGTCTGTTTATCCTAGATTATATGTCGAATATCCACTTGTAAGTGAGTATTTACTACGTGTGTCTTTCTGCTTCTGGGTTACCTCACTCAGGATGATCTTTTCTAGTTCCTACCATTTGCCTGCAAATTTCATGCTTTCCTTGTTTTAAATTACTAAGTAGTATTCCATTATGTAAATTTTCCACAATTTCTGTATCCATTCTTTTATTGAGGGACATCTAGGTGGTTTACAGATTCTGGCTATTACAAATGAAGCTGCTACAAACACAGTTGAGCAAATGTCCTTACTGAATGCTGGACATTTTTTGGGAATATGCCTAGGAGTGGTATAGCTGGATCTTGAGGAAGCACTATTCCTAATTTTCTGAGAAAGCACCAGGTTGATTTCCAAAGTGATTATACAAGTTTACATTCCCATCAGCCATGGAGGAGGTTTCCTTTTCTCTACAACCTCTCCAACATGCATCATCCCTTGAGTTTTTATCTTAGCCATTCTGATGGGTATAAGGCTAAAAAATCTCAGAGTTGTTTTGATGTGCATTTCCCCAATGACTAAGAACACTGAGCATTTTTTTAAGTGTTTCTCTGCCATTCAATATTGCTCTATTGAGAATTCTCTGTTTAGCTCTGTATCCCATTTTTAATTGGATTACTTGGCTTGTTAGTATTTATCTCTTTAGTTCTTTATCTATTCTGGATATTAGCCCTCTGATATAGGGTTGGTGAAGATTCTGTCCCAATCTGTAAGCTTCATTTTGTTCTGATGACAGTGTCCTTTGCTTTATAGAAGTTTTTCAGTTTCATGAGGGCCATTTAATAATTGTTGATCTTAGAGTCTGGGCTGTTGGTCTCTGTTCAGGAAGTTGTCTCCTGTGCCAATGAGTTCAAGGTTCTTCTCCACTTTTTCTTCTAACAGTTTTAGTGTGTCTGGTTTTATATTGAGGTTTTTGATCCACTTAAACTTTAATTTTTGGAGCATGATAAATATGGACCTATTTGCATTTTTTACCTGTAAACATCCAGTTAGATGAGCACCATATGTTGACAATACTGTCTTTTTTATTGTATGGTTTTGGCTTCTTTGTCAAAAATAAAGTTATCATAGGTTTGTGGGTTTATTTATGGGTCTTTGATTTGATTCCATTAATCCACCATTCTGTTTCTATGACAGTACCCTGCAGTTTTTATTACTATTGCTCTGTAGTATAGCTTGAGATCAAGGATGGAGATACCTCCAGACGATATGTTGTACAGGATCATTTTGGAAATTCTGGTTTTTTTTTTGTTTTTCCATATGAAGTTGAGAATTGTTCTTTCAAGGTCTGGAAGGAATTGTGTTGATATTTTGATGGGAATTTCATTGAATCTGTAGATTGCTTTGGGCAGGATGGACATTTTCACTATGTTAATCCTACCGATCCATGAGCATGGGAGATCTTTCCATCTTCTGATATCTTTTTCAGTTTCTTTCTTCAGAGACTTGAAGTTTTTTTCATACAGGTCTTTCACTTGTTTGGTTAGAGTTTTACCAAGGTACTTTATGTTATTTTTGGCTATTGTGAAAGATGTTGTTTTGCTATTTTCTTTCTTAGCCCATTTGTCTTTTGTATACAGGAGGGCTTCAGATTTTTTGAGTTTTTTGTTTGTTTGTTTGTTTGTTTTTTATCTAGCCACCTTGCTGAAGGTGTTTATCAGTTGAAGGAGTTCTCTGGTTGAATTTTTGGGGTCACTCATATATATTGTCATATCATCTGCAAATAGTTATACTTTGACTTCTTCTTTTCCAATGTGTATCCCTTTGATCTCTTTTAGTTGTCTTATTGCTCTAGCTGGGACTTCAAGAAATTTGTTCAAGAGATAATGAAAGTGTAGGCAGCCTTGCCTTATCCTTGATTTCAGTGCAATGATTTAAGTTTCTCTCCATTTAGTTTGATGTTGGTTATAGGCTTGCTGTATATTGCTTTTACTATGGTTAGGTATATGCCTCGTATTCCAAGCTCTCCAAAACTTTAGACAAGAATGGGTATTGAATTTTGTCAAATGCTTTTCAGCATCTAAGGAGATAATCATTTGGTTTTTTTCTCTTTTTTATTTATTTTATTTTTTATTTTTAACATTTTTATATTAATCACAGGTTATATACTTTGTATCTCAGCCATAGCCACCTTCTGCATTCCCTCCCTATCCCCCCATCCCTCCCTCATCTCCTCCCTGCCCCTTTCCAAGTCCACTGATAGGGGAGGACCTCCTCCCCTTCCTTCAAACTCTAGCTTAACAGATCTCTTCAGGACTGGCTGCAATGTCCTCTTCTGTGGCCTAGCAAGGCTTCTCCTCCCTCTGGCGGTGGGGGGGTGGTCAAAGAGCCAGCCATTGAATTCATGTCCGAAATAGTCCCTGTTCCCCTTACTAGGGTACCCACTTGGATATTGCTACATTCAAGCAGGGGTTCTAGGTTATATCCATACATGGTCCTTGGTTGGAGAAACAGTCTCACAAAAGACCCCTGTGCCCTGATATCTTTGGTCCTTGTGGAGCTCCTGTCCTCTCCAGGTCATAGTAACTCCCCCTTCTTTCATATGATTCCCTGCACTCTGCCAAAGGGTTGGTTATGTGTCTTAATATTTGCTTTGATACACTGCTAGGTAGAGTCTTTCCGAGGCCCTCAGTGGTAGGCTCTTGTCCTGCTACTTGTTTTCTCCTATATCCAATGTCCATCCCATTTGTCTTTCTATGTGAGGATTAATCCTCTTACCCCAGGTCCTCTTTCTTGTTTATCTTCTTTAGGTGTATAGATTTCAGTATGTTTATCCTATCTTATAGGTCTATATAATTTAGTCTTTAATTTTTTCTTAATTTCCTCCGTAACTCATAGTCATTTAGTAGAGAGTTTTTTCTGTTTCCATGCATGTATAGGATTTTTGTTATTTCTGTTATTGTTGAGGATTAGTTTTAGACAAAATTGGTATGATATGATACAAGGGATTATTTCGATCTTCTTGTATCTTCTTGATTTTTTTTCCCAACTATATGGTCAGTTTTGGAGATGGTTCCTTGAGGTGCTGAGAAAAAGGTATGCTCTTTTGTTTTGGGATGAAAAGTTTTGTAGGTTCTATTAGGTTAATTTGATTTAAGATCTTTGTAGGTATCATTTCTCTGTTTAGCTTCTGTCTTAATGATCTGTTCCTTTATGAAAGTAGGGTGTAGAAGTC
Source organism: Pachyuromys duprasi (assembly GCA_028658305.1). Classification (NCBI taxonomy): domain Eukaryota; kingdom Metazoa; phylum Chordata; class Mammalia; order Rodentia; family Muridae; genus Pachyuromys; species Pachyuromys duprasi. Next base: position 88,201,971 of record CM053743.1, on the reverse strand, counting down.
TTCCAGTAGTAAGGTGTTGGATCAATATGAAATTTAAGATTTAATAATGTTTCTTTGACAAATGCAGGAGCCCTTGTGTTTGAAACATAGATTTTCAGGATTGTGATGTCCTCCTGTTGCATTTTTCCTTTGATGAGAATGGAATGTCCCTCTCCATCTCATTTGATTAATTTTGGTTGTAAATCTATTTTATTAGATATTAGGATGGCTACTCCAGCTTGCTTCTTGTGTCTGTTTGCTTGGAAAACCTTTTTCCAGCCCTTTACTCTGGGGTAGTGTCTGTCTTTGTTACAGAAGTGTGTTTCTTGAATGCACCAAAATGTTGGATCTTGTTTCTGCAACCATGCTGTTAGTCTGTGTCCTTTTTATAGGAGAGTTGACACCATTGATGTTTTTAGAGATTAGAGGATAATAGAGTGTTAGATCCTTTTATTGTGGAGTTGGTGGTAATTGTGTTTGTTTTCTTTTGCTTTTTTGATGTGCTTGTGTGTTTTTTT
>CM053743.1:88131708-88200974 GCA_028658305.1 Pachyuromys duprasi | reverse complement strand
AAAACGCCAAATAACATATAAAGGCAGACCTATCAGAATCACATCTGACTTCTCAACAGAGACTATGAAAGCCAAAAGGGCACATATCATGCAGAAGCTTAGAGATCACAAATGCCACCAGGACTACTGTATCTAGAAAAACTTTCAATCAACATAGATGGAGAAAACAAAATACTCCATGACATAGCTAAATTTAAGCAATATATACATAGCAATCCAGCATTACAGACGATGCTAGAAGAAAAACTTCAATGCAAGGAGATCAACTACACCCAAGAAAATGCAGGCTTAACATTCTTAATATTGATCTTCCATATAACATTTAGAATCAGCTTTTGAGTTTTACAAAAACAAATCAAAACCCAAAACCAAATGTCCTCAGTCTACAGAATTTTTGGAATGAACTGAAGTATTTACACTAGTGAATCATCTTATCCACGAGCATGGATTTTTTTTCAGTATTTTAAATTCTCTAATATTTTCTTATCAATCTTCATAATTTTATACAAAAATTTTACAGCTTAATTCATAATTTAATTTGAATTTTTTTCTTTCGTTTGTCTTTGAACAGTGGTAATTTTCTTCTTTCCTGTAAAATTCTTAAAAGCCTTTTTTCTGTTGAGATTTATTTTTACCTTTATGTGTATTGGTGTTTTGCCTGCATACCACATGCATGTAGTACTTGGTGAGGCCAGTAGAAGGTGTTGGATTCCCCTGAAATTAGAGTTACAAATAGTTGTTAACTGCCATCTAGGCAATGGGAATTGAACCTGGGTCCTCTGGAAGAGAAACCGGTTCTCTTAACCATCTAGCCATCCCCCTACGACCCTTCTTTTATTAATGTAAAAGAAACTTAAAAGCAGTTTTAGTTTCAAAGCAAAATTGGGAGGAAGGTGAAGAGATTTCCAAATATCTCAGTTCTCTTCCTAGATGCAGTGTTTTGCCCACAATCAGTGTCCCCCATGAGAGCAATTTGAGGAGGTGGTAATTAGCCCACATTGTCACATCATTGTCATTGAACAGTTTGCTCTTTGTGGCTATCTCATATGTTACCATGTCAGGGGTCCATGTTTACTCTGTTATACAGAATATCTTCACTGCCTTGGACGTTATTTGTATATTTGTTATTATTATTTTTTTGGGTGACACAATTTTAAGTGGAAGTTATCACAGTGGCAAGCCTTATTTTATGTTTCATTCTCTGACTCCCATCATTTTTTTTCCTGTTCTTCTTGGATTTAAAAAATTTATGTACTGTGTTTTGATTTTGCCTTTATTTTCTAAAGAGAATGTTGCTTAACATTTTTTGACTTCCTGGCTCTTTGGTTTGGTTCTGGTCAGGTTTGAAAAGATTTCACCTACTTTAATGTAGATATTTATTTCTTCTGGTATTGCTATTGTGCATTTTAAAAATGTTTTGAAATTGTCCCATCCAGTTTTTGGATGTTCTTTGAGGCTGTCTTTGTCAATGTATTTTCATAAGGTTTATGATTATTTCTTCATCCATGCCCAATCTATTGGTGAGTTGAAGGCAACTTTGTTTCCCTTGCTACATATAATAATCTTTAGCTACTTCTTTTGATTATTTCTTACGATTAATATTTTTTTCTGGCTTGAATTATCCACCTAAATGTTTAAAGCATCTATCTTTTTCTACTCTAACTCACTCTTGGTGTATTACTAATAATTACATTTACTTTCTTGGCTCTCAGTTCTAGCCTCTATGCTACACTGGTTTTTTTTTTTCCTGGTAATTGATCTATTTCCTCTTTTGTGAATATTTCTTTGTTCTTCTGGCAAGTCTGTTAATTTCTTCTGTTGTGTGCTAGACATACTATATGGGATAATAGAAAGTAATTTAGTAGATGTCTAATGTGAGGGTTTGTGCTATTCTTATTTACTTATGTATGTGCTTAAGATTCTTATAGCTATGGTTCCAGAGACTTCAGATTCCTCTAGCATCCTTTTGTTTCCCCTTTTCACTTTTGGGAGCTTCTTATATACAAGACAACTTGTGTATGAAAGCTAAACTGTTTTTTGTTTTGTTTTGTTTTGTTTTGCTGTTACTGTATGGAAGGTTTATTGGTGTAGTGATAGGAATCACACAAATAGAATAGTCTAGCCCCTTGTTAATTCTTTTAGTGGGTCACTTTCCAAGGCTCTTAGCTTTCACATATGTTTTTGTCCTCCAATGGAATGGTTTGCTTTCATTTATTCTGCCTCTCCTCTTCTTGGTTGCCATCTTTCACACATTTCTTTGAGGACCTGACATCTGTTCTCAGAGAACTACCACCATTTTGGATAAAACAGAGGTTGGAGTTGCTGGGAGAAATTCCTTTTGGTAAAGTTGATTATTTTGATGAGGCAAAGCCCTTTTCTCTAGAGACTCAGGCCTTTTTATTAAAGACATTTAGACATGTTTTGAAGGCTTTACTCTTCCACTATACTTGCTACAGGAACAAAGGGAATTTTTCCTGATCTCTAACATTATAACCCCTTGTGGCCTTTGGCTCTTGGAGAGAAAGCCAAAAAACAATAAAAAAAAATATAGAGAGTAAAATCAATCAACCAATCACTCAATCTGGAGCCTCTGGGGTTTCTCATACTCATGTTTACCTATACCAACTTTTCCAAAAAAAGTAAAAAGGTACCATTAGTTTTATAGATAGGTCATGGTCCCATTAACTTCTGCTCTAGCTTATCAAATTTTGGTTATTGTGTCTTTCGTTTGTTTTAGCTTTTTATTTTATTTTATTTTGTTATATTTTATTTTATTTTTTAGTGTTAGTATGTGCCTGTGCTCTTGTGTGCTCACAAAGGTTTCTTGCGATGCATGTAAGCTAGTCTACATCAGTTGTTTTCTTCATCCTCTATTGTTGTTTACGTTATTAATTAAAACAGAGTCTCTTACTGAACCTGGAACTCCTCCGTTGGTCTATACCAGGTGTTTGGAAGCCCCAAGGATCCTCTAATTTCTGCTGTCTCAATGCTGGGATTGCAAACACTGCACACTACTGGCCTTTGTGTAAGCACTGATGCTTGCAAGGCAAACACACTTTCTCACCTGAGCCATCTCTCCAGCCCCTGTCCCACATTTTTTTTTTAATAATGAGTAAAGATTTCCAAGGTATTTTTTTTAAATGTTGAATCTGAAAGTGTATTCTTGATAGAAGTTTAATTCATGATTATTTTATATATACAGTACTGGGTTAAGTTTGCTAATAACTGGCTTAAGTGTTTGGAATTTCTGTACATAAATTAGATTGGCATGTGATTTTCTTTTTTCACATTCTTCTTGTCTAGTCTTGGTATCAACGTTTAATATAACCACACAAAATTAGTTGTGCTACTTTCCCTGATTTTCTTGCATTCTAGAATAGCTGTTATAAGATTATAACTATTTTTCCAAGAAAGTTTTCTAGAAATTACTTGTACATTTGTATCAATTTATTTTCTTTGTGGGAAGGTGTCACACTCTACTTCAGTACACATTGCTGTTACAGAACCACTTAGATTGTGAAACAACTTTTGATAATTTCTTCTTGTGTACACATTTGTACATTTAGTCAGTTTTTCAGTTAATCAGAATAAAGTTAGTCATTACAGTTTCCTATCAGTCTATCTTTTTTTTTCTTTTCTTTTGGCATCTTATTCTTGTAGAGAAAGTCAGAGCCAGGTAGCAGATAGCCTTCTCAGGAGACTTCTCTGGTAATCCATATAGGATTAGGTCGGGACTGGTTTTTAAAGCATCTGTTCCCTGCAACCCTCTAGTAGTTGTGTGTGCTACTGATATTACATCAGCTTCAAATATCACCTGTCATTCTGTGGCATGTGTTGGACTACGGCCTAGATCTAGGTCTATAGATTTTAAAAAGGGTTTAATAATTTGTTGTTTTTGAAATTTTAACATGTTATGAAGATCTCTACAACCAATCTGGCTGGAGTCTGCGTGCAGCAATCCAATTCAGAGGCTGCATTTAGACACAGCCTGTGAATCCAAAGTAACATGAGCAAAGTTCTAGTCACGCCATAGTTTATGACTGCCAAAATGTGGACACGGAAGCAGTTATTTTAAAACTTGATAAGCAACACAGCATTTTACAGAACTGTAGAATAAAAAGAATACTCCTAGTTGCCCAATTAGAAAAGCATTTGCAGGATTTTTGACATTGTGTCATTGAATGTTCTTTACCTGACTTGTGGTAGATCCTTCAGGATAGAGGTGTTTTTGAAAACATAGTTTATTTTTTATGAAAGATTTTTTTTAAGCCTGGTTTGTACTCTAGAGAATTCTCTATGTTTGATAGTTTACATTGGAAAGATTTAGTAACTTCTTGTTAAAAATGAGGATATATTTAACTTCTATTCATTTCAAATATAATTTATACTCAAATATAGATCTATCTATCAATCAATCATATATTTAGATTTCTACATGCCTTAGTATAATATTCCTGTATTACATTTTCTGTTTTTTTGAGGGGGTATAATTTATACACAAGTTAAATTGGGAATCTGGAAACTTCTTCTGTGTTCATGTAATGTTTAATTTAAATTATTTCCAACCATAGCCCAAGTCTCATGCTGCTATGGACAATCTGTGTTTCTTGGTATATGTCCCAACATTTTATTTAACAAAATAGAAATAGAAGAACAAATATAAAAGTGCCAAATGTAAAGTAGAGCTAGAAGGCTCTGACAGACATAACAGCAAAGCCCCTTCATCTTTACAGCGTTTGACTCAGGGACATTGCAACTCAAAAGTTTTTATCTTTCAACATTTAATTCTATAATTTAAAGAGCAACTCAATTCAAAACAAAATGGAGAAATGTCCAGTTCAATCTTCATTCCCATAAATCTGTTTGTATGAAATGACATCAGCTATAAAAAATTTCAATGTTGATTTGATTCTGATTTCAGAAGAACTTCTCTTGAGGCTTTCCTAACACTTTCCTCATTTATTCAGACTTAAGAATAGTTATATATATAATATATATATATATAGTTTGAAAGAATAGTTATTAATAATTATGTGTATATAACTGTATTGATGAGATATGATGTTGAGCTGTTGAGATCTTCAGATCTTCTATTTATAAATGAAGTGAACCCGGCAAAAAGTTAACATCGCTGTTCAATTAGAGGATAAAATAAAGCTATTAAGCACAGGGAAAAGATGAGTAGTGAAAACAACTTGGCAATGGTATAGAATTATTTTCGTTTTCTTTTAGTATCCTCTGTCTCTAAAGCTTAGCCAGTTAGAAGGAACAGATTGTGTCTGTAAGGTCAACTAGGGTAAACAAGCACAATTTTATTGGTTCATATAAATATATTGTAAATGTTGCTTGGTTAAATTGTAGGTTTGGTTAAAATAAAGTGATTGACTTTTGTCCATACATATGACACAAAAGGATAGGGTATCACCTGACTCTAAGCCCCAACACAGTCGAGAATATAAACTTGGGTGACTCAAACCATAGGATTCCAGATTGTCAGCATGTCTACCAAAGCACAGCACAGCTAAGTACTAAAGTAGCTTGTTGACTGTGATGTCTCTAGAGGACCGTCTGTTACTTAAGCAGGAGCAAAGGAGCCTCTGTGATATATTCAATGAAAAACCTATGACAAAGAGAACACACTTAAGGGCTGAGTAAGTAGTTCTACTAGATGAATCTTGAAAGCCCAGGGTTCTCTGAATTAAAGAATGTGATAGCTTACTTCCAAAATCTTTGTATAGATTGCTTAGAAAGAAAAAGATAACTGCTGATGGTTTTACTATAAACCATGTAAAAGTGAGGAAAAAATGGAAAATAGGTAAGAACAAACCCAAAATAGTGTGTTGTGGAGCTGCAACAATCAAACCAAATCTGTCTGTTCCACTAAAAGTCTCCAGAGAGGCTTTGTGAAATACTGCAGAGGTGTGGGCAGTGCTTGACCTTTGCCTTTTCCTGATTTTACTGGTCTTACTCAAAGGGATCATGATCCAGAAACTTTAAGCTTGTATTACCTACTGTATGGATAGTCGTGTGTGTGTGTGTGTGTGTGTGTGTGTGTGTGTCTGTAGGTTCCTGTATTAGTAAACCTATGAAAAGACTATGTATGGATATGCATGTGTTTGTACAATGATGACTTCTAAGATATGAATGGACATGATTCTCTGGTAGAGGCTGTAAACTGTGATTGTCAGTACCCAAAAGTTGTAGACAGGGTTGACATTATAAAAGAGGTTGTTATAGATCCTAAAGGAAACCTAAGTCATTTCCACCTCTGAGCATCCTTTGTATGTTTCAGTGGGAAATAAAGGGAGATGGCCACTAGCTGTACTGAGGTAAACTGAGCTCAAAGATGGCTGTAGCGCTGAGAGGGCGTTTAGAAGATATCGTTGAGGAATCACATATATCAGGGGTTTGAGGAAATGAAGCCAACACTGAATTCTAGTGTAGTATTCCTGATACCTCAAGGTCTTAGTGGTTATCAGCGTATTGGCACGTTCTCACTGGTCTACTTTCTATTCATTTCTGGTGGTTGGCTCCTTAACTAGGTAGCTATTATTATTCATCACATCTGTAGAAATTTAAGTATCTTGAAAATTTGAAAAGCCCAAAGAATTTTTCTTGTCCCATCAGTGCAGTGGAAAAGGGGCTACAGTAGGATCAACACACAGAAGTGCCGTGATAGAGGAACACAGATAACAACCAGTGTTGTCTGACTAAGATGACCACTGATAGGTTGCTCATATGATCAACTCCAGTTCCATCTACCTGCAGTCAAACCCTTTCTCAAAAAGGGAAGAGAAAATTCCATAGCATTCCATACCTCTAAGGACTTTCTCTTTAATGGCCCATTCAATATCAGATTTTAAAACATTCAATATGTCTTTGTGTAAGGGTCACAAAATTGGCTCTAACTGGTTCTTTTTGCATGTCAAACATAAGTAACACAACACCTTACTTTGACAAGGGGTGGGGTGGTACCTTCCATTTCTGTTCTCTTTCAGGCTTCACGTCAGAAACCAAATTAGAATTAAATGTACTTTTATGCTGTACATAGAGAAAATCTGAGTTAAGAAATGTATGGTGGGGGCTGGAGAGATGGCTCAGTGACTAAGAACAGTGCCAGTTTTTGCAGAGGAGCTGGGTTCAATTCCCAGCACCACATGGTGGTTCACAACTGTCTATAATTCTAGTCTCAGGGTATCTGACACCCTCACCCTGAAATGAAGGCAGGCGTGGCTGGCTCTTTGATCAGCTCCTCCTAAGGAGAGACCAGCCTTGCCAGGCTACAGAGGAGGACATTGCAGCCAGTCCTGATGTGACCTGATAGGGTCAGATGGAAGGGGAGGAGGACCTCCCCTCTCAGTGGACTTAGAGAAGGGCATGGGAGGAGATGAGGGAGGGAGGGTGGGATTGTGAGGGAATGAAGGAGAGGGCTACAGCTAGGATACAAAGTGAATAAACTATAATTAGTATAAGAAATAAAAATTAAAAAAGAAATGAATGCAGACAAACCACCAATGCATAGAAAATTAAATAAATTATCAAAAAATCTATGGTAATTTTCATATTTTCTGTTCAATGTATATGAAATTATAAAAGTTTACATTATAAAATATTTGAGCATTTCTCTAAGTGTTTTTCTGCCATTCTACAGTCCTCTACAGAGAGTTCTCTGTTTAGCTCCATATCCCATTTTTTAATTGGATTAATTGATTCATTGTTTTTTAGCTTCTTGAGTTCTTTATATATACTGGATATTAGCCCTCTGTCAGATATAGGGTTAGTGAAGATCCTTTCCCAGTCTGTAGGCTACCGTTTTGTTTTGATGACAGTGTCTTTTGCTTTACAGAAGCTTTTCAGTTTCATGAGGTCCCATTTATTGATTGTTGTTCTTAGAGCCTGTGCTGTTGGTGTTCTGAAATTTATTAAAATAATGAGAAATTAAGGTGTTCTAAGACAATATTTATATGTTGTATTTCTTTTATAGTATATATTACGCATGTAAGAATTGTTCCTCTTAATAAATAACAGTTAAATCAAAACTGATTTTGAGGTTGAGTGCATTCATTTATGTGATGAGCACAGCAAACATTTATACAGCTGTAATTATGTGCCAAGCACCATGTTAGACAGATGAACCTGAGTGATCCACCATCTGGGCATAGTGGGCTGTTCAGGGAGCAGAGGTCATGCTTGTGACCATCCTAACCAGGGAGCAGAAGAGGAAAGATGAGACAGAAGAAAGGGTAGGTGATTTATCATGGGAAAACAAAACAGCTAACAAAATTACCTCATTTGTTTTCTAGTTTGGAGTTCTAAACTCATCTCCTCTGCCCTACTTGCAAAAGTAAGGCTGCTCTAGTTCATGAGAAGTTGAGGGAATTAGATCCATTCGGAAGCCAGAAATTTGTTAAACCTCAACATTTGTATGACAGAAGGTTTCTTTCTGGGTCAAAATTCCCTGTTCTTATTGAGGAAATGGAGCTGCCACCTGGTCTGCGGAGTTGTGTGGGAGTATATGTGGTGTGTGTGTGTGTGTGTGTGTGTGTGTGTGTGTGTCATGCTAAAGACTGCTGACAGTGGACGTTTATGTTCTTTTGTCTTCCAAATCCATGTGAGAATTTCTAGAACTAATGAATTTCCTCCACATGTGCACATGGGCAGGTTTTGCATAATCTTTCACAGGATTTTAGGACCTATTGAAATCCATCTATGGACTTTTATTTTTCTTACATTATAAAAATAGGACATTCACTATGGTCTCATAAAAGAAAACTGATATGACTTCATCCAAGGGAAAAGTGTAATAAAAATATAAAGGATAAAATTTCAAATAAGAATATGTATTTAAGGCATACAGATAAAAGCATGGGAAATGGAGTGGCTTCCAGAAAAAGGAATGTATGGAGAGAGCACGGTTCTATTAGGTGTTTTGCTTTAATTTAAAATTAAATACAATTTAAAAGAGATACTATGGAGAAAAACAGGCTTACTTTAAATGATGTCTGCAAAATTAACAAAACTGACTTGAAAAATTTTAGTCTCTAATACAAAAATAATGAACAAGGATTGTAGTCAACTAGGATGGACTGAAGGTATTATGAAGGTTTGATGATGATAATGGTCATGAACACTTTGAGAAGACATATTTTAAATGTGGTACTCCAAATAAGTACATCTGAAAAGAAGAATAAAACTCTTGGCCATTAACTTCACAGAGGCCCTAAGAATTATTTTGGAAAATGAACTTCTAGGTGAGATAAGTAACAGTTATCTCACAGTTAAAGCCTACAAATACAGTTACATTCTATGTTGGTAAACATGAGTTCCCCAAGAATCTTATAGAAAATCCTGTGAGATATAGTCATCATCAAGAATAAACATACTCAAACCCTGGCAGAATGATTGGAAAATTGAGATAGTTGCTTTAGAAAGCACTTTAGAGAGTCAGTAAACTTGGCTACATGTACTGCTTATGTCAAATTAAGGTAAGTATGGGGATGTCTTTCTTGGGCCTGTATAGCCTTAGTGAATAAATAAAGCATTCAGTGACATTGCTAATAGGCGACTGAGGGATTCCTACCTAGAGATGGATTTATAGGAGACATCAGGCTTGTTTAGATGCAACCTTAGCATGTGATCCACTTGGAAGAGAAGCATATCTATTCAAGTTTGGCATCTCTTGAATATAATTTCAATACACTAAACAGATGTTAAAATATGCAATAGTAGTCTTTGTAGGCACTTACTTTGTACTTTATCCCACTCAGTGTGAGTGACTCCAGGATCTGAGTATTTGCGGGGGATGTTTCAGTTAGATATTATGTAGTTATTTGGAGTGGGTAGTTTCTATTAAACAAAACACTGAGAAAACAGTCTGGGGAGTATATTGTGAAGACAGTGGGACTGATATTTATAGTATAAACCTGATGGTAAACCTGTTACCTATAATTATTTTCCTTATGAAATTGAAAGCATAAACAAATGTGAGTTAGTCTGATGGGAACGAAAAGATTTAGCCATTTAAAAAAAAAAGCTTAAATCCTAGAGTTCAGTGTTTAAAGCAACATGTCCTGATAGTTTCCAAACAAGATGAGATAGATTATGAATGTTTATCTTTAGTGCCAACTGTCCAAACCCAAACTAGAAACATCTGGTAAGTGATTTCTCTCCTCGTTTTAATACTGTTTCTAATGCTTAGGTTTCTTCCAAACACAGTATGAGAGTTGTGCTGACTGTCAATAAGAAAACTCCCGACATGACACCAATATCAGCAGACTTCTTAAAACAGCTATCTGGCACACCAAATATTATGGTTAGGGAGCTACAAATAGTAGATTTCCCTCCAAACATTCTAAAATATCTTCATAATTTTTGGGCTGTAATAGTGAATGAAGCTTATCCAGTTGACCTAGAGAATATTTAAATCTAACAACCATTTTATTGCAGCCCACAGAGCTGGCTAAATGGAAGGTCTGTTCTACGTAATTCCAAGTCTATCTGTCAATTAACAATGATGACTACCAATACTATGTAAAAATGGCTTGCGAGTAATTTTTATTCAATGGAAAATGCTTACAACTGTAGTTAATGCTTGAACACAGTATTTAAAAACACGTTAATCCTCATGTGAGCTTAGCACCATGCAGTGACTTAGGATGTTTACATTTTTTCTTAGTATGGCCCGATACCCAGGAGACAGAGGTAGGCAGAACTCTGAATTTGAGGCCACCCTGGTCTACAAAATGAGGTCCCAGACAGCCAGGCCTACTCAGAGAAATCCTGTCTTGAAAAACAAACAAACAAAAAAAGATAAGCAAGCAAACAAAACCAAATTATTTTATTAAATACAAGAGTCTCTGAACTGTCTCTATATCTCTAATCAGTGGAACACCCACGTATTGTTCATTTAGATCGAAGCAATTCTCAGATAAGAAAAAGTGAACTACACTCACTACATCTAAGTAGTAAAAACCCTTATTTTCTTTTGGTTTAGTGAAATGCAGACTTAAGACCAACTTACACAAAACACAGAAAATCTACAAAGTAAAACATGTTCCTTCCTAGTGAACCCAGGATCCAGATGCCCCACTGCATTGTGGCCCAGTATCCAGATGTCAACTGTATTCCATACCATGTCCAGACGCCTGGGTACGCTACATTCCGTACCCAGGATCCAGATGTGCCACTGTATTCTGTAATCTCATCTATTTAGCTTTTCGCTCTCGTGATTGCTCCCATGGAGCCTTAAACATATTGTTTTGGCAGCGGCACATGTAAGATGTAGAAACAGTCAAAATATATTAATAGGAGGTGTTCAAGCTGTCCCAAGACTGACTGATGTAAAGTGGTGACTCCAGCCTCAGGCGAATGTGTTGCTGTTTCTCAATTCTTCAGTATTTAAAGTGAAGGCTTTTATACCCTCTTGCAGCTAAGGATCTACATAGCCTCCTGCGTATATTAATGATATCAATTAAGAATGCCCCTCAATGAAAAATAAAACAGTTTTCTTCATATAACCATGTTGTATTCACACCCCCCTTTTAATGGGAAGGAGAAAGATAACTCGATAGTTTAAAACAAAAATTGAAAATTCATGATGTTAGTTTATTCTGAACATTTATCTAAAACTTTTCTGTCATATTTGTCCTGGGTCAATTTGCAAATGGTTTCTGCAAGTGGGTCTGACTGAGGAACTATTTGTAGAACAAAATATGCCAAACAAAATATGTCTTGGGGTCACCCTGACAAATGTGCAGATCCCTCATTTCTAGCCACATTTGTAATTATCACTGAGTAAGACAAAATGAGGGTTCCTAACATGATGTTAAGAAAGAAAAAATAAAATAAAAAGGAAGAAAAACTTCTAGTCAGGTAACTTGATTGCACACTCTGGTAGAAATTAACATTAGAATAAGGTTACCTAAGCAGAAATGGAGTCAAGTGCAGAGTCCAGCCTCAGAACCACAGCTGTCCTGCTTCTAAAGGAACCCTGCAAATAATGTGTGAACTTCCTCAGGAACCTTTGCAAACTCACAAAGCATAGCTAGGATACTTTGTTCTGGCTCTGTTCTCTCCACACACCTTTACTTCATATGCATCCATACAGCACCCCCATCTTTTTCTTCACTGGTCGGTAGAAACAAACACAGTAGAGAAAAAAACAAGAGATGATTATTAACAGTTGAGAGAACAACCTGAAAATAGAAAACCAAATATAATTTTCTTTTTCCCTACTGTGATGCATTTTTGTCCTGCAAAATACTGTTTTACCTCTGACTCTGGCATTTTGTCTCATTAATACAAAATAGCACCCCTCCGAGAACCTAGTTCCCAACTCAGAATCCCATTCATCACGGGAACAGGAACCCTTCTTAGAGACTAAGGATGAAATACATGGCACTCTTGATTTTACATAGAGAAAGGCATCTTTTGTAGACCCTAGAAAATCCTGTGAACAGAAAGAGAGAGAGATAGGGAGGGAGAGAGAGAGCACTTGGGAGCCTGTGATTGCAGGAAAGCAGCCATCACACAATTTATGTGGACGTTGAGGTGGACTTGCAGTAAGAACAGCTGCATTAGTGCTGTCAGTCAAATGTTTATTTTAAAAGTGAACAACCTAAAATATTTGTATTCACCCAGATGCATGTTTTGCTCTGTGTTTATATATATACATATATATGTATATACATATATATATATATATATATATATATATATATATATCCACTGCTGTTTTGTCAAGAGGATATTTGAAAACTTTTGGGATTGGGTAGTGTTTAGTCATCTTTAACTCTGAACTGGTATTGTTATTAGTGCTAACAATAGTGATTTGAATTTGAAAAGGTTGTATACTGATGGCCTTTGTTCTAGTTGTAATACCAGAAAAAAACATTTTTTTTTCTGAATGACATTATCACTTAAAATCTTAAAGGAGTTAATACTTCCTGCCTTCCTTCCCAACCTCCATTTGCTCATGCATAACTATTTCAAAACAGTGATCCTATTTTCCTATCACGTCCAATCCCTCTTCTTACTCTGACCTTGTTTCCTGACTTTCAGTATCTGGAAAGGTATGAGGAGTGAGGAAAGAAAAGAGAAGAAAAAGGATTTGTAAAGATGAGGAAGAAAGAACAGAAAGAGAAGAAATAAAGCCTTTGTAGAGGGAAAAGTAGAGAAGTGGACTTAGGACTACCCATGTTTCTCTAACTTCATTTTTCTGTTCACCACTAATTTCATCAAAGAGACAAGAAGAAAAAGAAATCGATACCTAAAAACAAAAGCCAGAAAGTCACAGCATGCTGTATAGCTTATCTGTATTAGGAATGACCTGAATTTTGGTTCCTGTACAAATCAGAAAAGCTCTTGTAACCCACAATTCTTTACATAAAATTCCTTGGCAGTTGCTACTACAAATCTTCTAGTCTTTTCGACTCTCTCAGAAATAATACTATAAATGCAAGTGCTGTCAATCATGGAATGCTGCTACAAGGTTATGCCAGGTCAGATCTGGAAACCCAAGGATCTGTGAGTGAGGTGTTGATGGCAGGGTGGGTGGCAAATGTGAATGGAGAGATTTCGAGATTTACAAGCTGCCGTCACGGGAAGATTAGGGCTAAAAGAAGGCATACATTTGAAAGAGAAAAGCAGAATGAAGGAAGATCATGAAGTAGAGTACAAAAATACGTTTTTATTATAGAAAGGTTCAAAATTTAAAGATGTACAACTTAAAAGTTTAAATTTACAGCAAACATAACTGATTGTTATAACATAATAAAATGCAGTTTTGCCCTTATCTCATGTGTTTACACATGATCCTTGTAGTTTTTTGAATCCATCTTTGCTTTACTATAACTGCTTTCCCTCTTTGTTTTCATTTGAAATATTTTCCTTGTTGATTTTGGTGAATTACATATTGTTTTATAAAATTAATTTATTTTATTATTAATTATAGTTTATTCACTTTTTAATCCAGCTGTAGCCCCCTCCCACGTTCCCTCTCAATCCTATCCTCCCTCCTGCTTCTCTATGCTTTTCCCCAGTTCAATGATAGGGTAGGTCTTCCTCCCCTTCCTTATGACCCTAGTCTATCAGGTTTCATCAGGAGTGGCTGCATTATCTTCCTCTGTGGCCTGGCAAGGCTGCTCACCCTTCATGGGAAGGTGATCAAAGAGCCAGCCACTGAGTTCATTTCAGAGACAACCCCTGTTCCCCTTACTAGGAAATTCACTTGGATACTGAGCTGCCATGGGCTACATCTGTGCAGGGGTTCTAGGTTATCTCCATGCATGGTCCTTGATTGGAGTATCAGTCTCAGAAAATACCCCTGTGCCCAGACTTTTTGGTTCTGTTGCTTGCTCCTTTTGGTGTTCCTGTCCCCTCCAGGTCTTTCATCTCCTCTTTCTTTCATAAGATTCCCTGAACTATGCAGAAAATTTGGCTAAGAGTCTCAGCATCTGCTTCAATAGCATGATCAGTACAGTCTTTCAGAGGCCCTCTGTGGTAGGCTCCTGTCCTGTTTCCTGTTTTCTCCCTATTCCAATGTCCATTCCATTTACTTTTCTGAATGAGGATTGATCATCTTACTGAGGGTCCTCCTTCTGGCTTGGCTTCTGTAGGTGTACAGATTTTAGAATGATTATCCTATATTAAATGTCTAATATCCACTTATAAGTGAGCATATACCGTGTGTATTTTTCTGCTTCTGGGATAACTCACTCAGGATGACCTTTTTTAGTTTCCATAATTTGCCAGCATATTTTATGATTTCCTTGTTTTTTAATTGCTGAGTAGTATTCTACTGTGTAAATGTATCACAATTTCTGCGTTCATTCCACCATTGAGGGGCATCTGGGTTGTTTCCAGATTCTGGCTATTATGAATAAAGCTGCTAAGTACATGGTTGAGCAAATGTCCTTGTTATATTGTTGACCATATTTTGGATATATGCTTAGGAGTGGTATAGCTGGATCTTGAGGAAGCACTATTCCTAATTGTTTAAGAAAGCGCCAGATTGATTTCCAAAGTGGTTACAAGTTTGCATTCCCACCAGCAATGGAGGAGGGCTTCCCTTTCTCCACATTCTCTCCAGCATGTGTTGTCACCTCAGTTTTTGATCTTAGACATTTTGATGAGTGTAAGGTGAAATCTCAGGGTTGTTTTGCTTTGCATTTCCCTCATTGCTAAGGACAATGAGCATTTTTTAAGCGTTTCTCTGCCATTCAATATTATACTATTGACACTTCTCTGTATCTCTTTTTTCAATTGGATTACTTGATTTGTTGCTTTTTAAACTTCTTGAGTTTTTTATGTATCCTGGATATTAGCCTCTGTCAGATATAGTGTTGGTAAAGATCTTTTCCCAGTATATAGGCTGTTCTTATGTTCTGATGACAGTGTACTTTGCTTTACAGAAGCTTTTGAGTTTCATGAGGTCCCATTTGTTGATTGTTTATCTTAGAGCCTGTGCTGTTGGTGTTCTGTTCAGGAAGTTGTCTCCTGTGCCAATGAGTTCAAGGTCCTGCCCCACTTTTTCTTCTAATAGATTTAGTCTGTCTGGTTATATGTTGAGGTTTTTGATCCACTTGGATTTCAGTTTTCCGCAGGGTAATAGATATGAACCTATTTGCCTTTTTCTACATGTAGGCATCCAGTTAGACCAGTACCATTTGTTGAAGGTGCTGTCTTTTTTTCCATTGTATGGTTTTGGCTTCCTTCTCAAAAATCAAGTATTTGTAGGTGTGTGGGTTTATTTCTGGGTCTTCTATTTGATTCCATTAATCCACCATTCTGTTTCTATGCCAGTACCATGTAGTTTTTATTACTTGTTTGATGATGGCTATAGGTGCTGTTTTCTGGGTCCATTTGCTTGAAAACCCTTTTTCTAGCACTTTATTCTGAGGTAGCATTTATCTTTGTTGCAGAGGTGTGTTTCTCAGATGCAGCAGAATGTTGGATCCTGTTTCCTCAACCATTCTGTTAGTCTGTTTGTTTTTTATTGGAGAGTTGAGTCTATTGATTTTGATAGATAATATTGAACAATGAATGTTAGTTCTTTTTATTGTGGAGTTGGTGATGTTACTGTTCCTTTTCTTCAGATTTTTAAAAAAATTATTTATTTTTTATTACAGTTTTTCACTTTGTATCTCAGCTGTAGCCCCCTCCACAGTCCCCTCTAAATCCCACCCTCCCTCTCTCATCTCCTCCCATGCCCCTCCCCAAGTCCATTGATAAGGGAAGTCTTTCTCCCTTTCCCTCTGACCCTAGCTTATCAGGTCTCATCAGGACTGGCTGCATTGTCTTCCTCTGTGGCCTGGTAAGGCTGCTTCCCCCTCAGAGGGAGGTACTCAAAGGGCCAGCCAATGAGTTCATGTCAGAGAAGGTCCGTGTTCCCCTTACTAAGGAACTCACTTGGATATGAGCTGCCATGGGTTACTCTGTGCAGGGATTCTAGGTTATCTCCATGCATGGTGTAACTGTGTTTCTATGCATGTTTTCTTTTAAGTTTTCTTTGTGACATTATCTTCATCCTGTGTTTTCTTGGGTGCAGTTGATTTAGTTTGTTTGGAGTTTTCCTTCTAGTATCTTCTGTAGGGCTGGATTGTTGTGTAGATATGGTTTAAGTTTAGTATTGTAATGGAATATTTTGTTTTCTCTATTTTTGTTGATTGAAAGCTTTGCTGGGTATAGTCGTCTGGGTTGGCATCTGTGATCTCTTAGAGTCTGCATGACATCTGCAGAGGCCCTTCTGGCTTTCATAGTTTCTGTTGTGAAGTCTGGTGTGATTCTGATAGGTCTGCCTTTAAATGTTACTTGGGCTTTTTCCTTTGCTGCTTTTGGTATTTTTTATTTGTTCTGTAGATTTAGTGTTTTGACTATTTTGTGCTGTGAGGTGTTTCTTTTCTGGTCTAGTCTATTTGGTGTTCTGTAGGCCTCTTGTATGTTTATGGACATTTCTTTTTTTAAGTTGGGAAAATTTTCTTCTATGATTTTCTTGAAAATATTTCTGGACCTTGGAGCCTGGAATCTTTTTTTGTGTATTTCTATTATTCTTAGATTTTGTCTTTTTATGGCATCCTTGATTTCTTGGATGCTTTGTATTTGGAACTTTACCTATTTTATTTTTTCTTTGAGAGATGAATCAATTTCTGCAATTGTATCTTCAGCACCTGAGATTCTGTCTTCCATCTCTTGTATTCTGTTGGTGATGCTTACCATTGTGGTTCCTGATCTTTTCTACAAGTTCTCCAGCTCTAGTGTTTTCTTTGTGTTTTCTTTGTGTTTTCTTTATTATTTCATGTCATGCACCATTTCCTTCATCTGTTTGAATGTGGATTCCTGTCTTTCCATGATGGCCTCTATTTTTTTTTATTTGTTTCCTCTCTATTTACCTCTAATTGTGCCTCTGCATGTACCTTGATTTATTTGATTGTATTTGCCTATTTTTCTTTGAGAGCTTTGTTCATTTCCTCTTTATGTGCCTCTGATAACTGGATAAGCATAGATTTGGGATTTCCTGTATTTCTGATGAATTAATGTATCCATTGATTTTGGGGGTTGCTGATGAAGCCATGATATCCTGAGTTTTGTTGGATGTGTTCTTAAGCTGACCTCTAGCCATGTGTAGTCTGTAATCTTTGCTGTTTGTTTCTGGAGACTGTACTTCAAACTGGGTCTATCTGTCTCTGGTGTCTGGAGTATTCTTCAGGAAGCTGAGAGAGGACCACCAGTTCAAGAGTAGATGTTGGTGTTTCAGTGTAGCTAAGGGAGGAAGGTCACAGGCGCATGTGTGCAAGCATGGCAGTGTGTGTGGAAGTGCGCCTCAAAGTACAGGTGCTATAGGTTGTAGATGTCTGGAAGGTGGAGCAGAAGTGCAGGTAGAGGTGCTGCCACCGTTCTCAGGTGTCCCGAATGCCTCAGTGGCACACAGGCCTGTTGTGTTGTCCTCCAGGCATTCAGATCTGTCTGTGTTGAACCACCTTGGCTCCAGGAAAATTTGCCTGGACTCCATTGGGAGACCCACAGAACTGGGCCTTCAATGTTGAGAATGCTGTCCCAAGGATCCCTATGTTACCCACAGTGAGGGTGTGAGTGGGAGGGATCTGATGTCTAGATGCTAGTGGAGAGGGTTCCTGGATCTGGGGCTGGGCACACACTCACTTGAAGGCACACTCACTCATTTGCAGGCCTAACTGGAGAACACAGGGGTTCCCACTGTTCTCTACTCTCAGATTTGGGCCTGCAGGGGCAAATGAAAATGTGGGAGTCCTGTCAGCTCAATGCTGGGCAGGGTGACCCATACTTAGTGCAGCCACATCTCTGCCGTCTCGGAGCAAGGAGGCCCGTGCTTTGGGCAATGGCTACTGTCCACTGCCTCCACCCACCAGGGAGGCCCGTGCTTGGGGAAGGGGAAGTGCAGGGGGATTGAATATTTGCCACTCTTAGTCTCCAGAGACGTCCACAGGTGACGTGGATCCAAACTGTTTCAGCTCACGGGTTGTCCCCTCTTGCTCAGGAAGCTTCAATGTTGATGTTCTGGCTTCAGCTGCCCCTCCACTCAACAGTTTTGGAGTTTCGGATCCTGTGCCCCTGAGACACTGTGTGTGCTAGTCGATCTTGGACTCGAATTACATATTGTTGAAAGGGACATTAGTCAACTCACCCATACTACACATCTTTGACAGGAAATAATGAATGGAACAGTGCACAGAGTAGAAAGAGAGAGAGACAGCTAGCATCTCCTCGAGTTTTTCTGGTCTTCCTGTTTGAGGTTAGAACGCTTTGAATTTCCAGAATGCTATTATAGGTGATTGGAAATGTTCTGCAAGCAGCTCATTTTTAAGTTTTCAGTCTGCTTTGCTTAGCTAATAAATTGATCTTGAATTCCCTCAATATACTCTATCTGAATAAAATCATTGCCATGTTCTACAAATTTACAAGATAATACTATAATTTCTTCAAATGTCTCAAAATTTCTATTAAGTAGAAGAAAAGATATATATCATCTCTCCATTTCCACCATGGAACAGCTACCAGGGTTATTCAGTGGCAGCAGAGAATGAGCATGCGTAATTGATACAGTTTGGTGCTTCTATTATTAATGTAGAGTACACCTCAAAAGAATGTCTTAATATTTAATAACTTAATGGCAGAGTTGTCAACCAGATCTCTCCAAATCCAGGTACCTGTATAAAAAAAAAAGATTTGAAAGCATCAAAGATTTGCTTTACATAGCTAAACCTAATCAATCATCTTTTGAGACTAAAACAGATAACACTGCTAATGAATGAAAGCCTTACACATACACACAAATCATTAATAGTTTCACCAATTTAGCTACCCATCAACCATCTATCATCAGTGACTCAATCGGTCAATCAATCAATGCATCAATCATCTATATATATTTTGATCTATTTATTTATAAACTTACTGGTAGTTTACTAGATGTAATGAACCTTATTTTTTTCAACTTTTTTAAAATTAAAAGAAACTATAAAAATATTATGTGCAAAACTGATCTATAGTTTTTTTTTATCAGTGTAGAAGAGGAAAACTCTCATCAACAAAGGTGATATGTGTCACATTTAAGGATCAGAAATATCTTTCCAAAGCAAAGCACTCTCCGGAGCTGCCTCCCAAGCATTTGGCTAATATCTGACAGATGACAAGAGTGGATGAGTATGGAGGAAACGTTTCAAGCCTACACACACTGTGATCTCTAAGGACAGGAAAATTGCTTCTCTTTTTAAAGTTTTTTCTTTATTATTATTATTTATTACAATTTATTCACTTTGTATTCCTGCTATAGCCCCCTCCCTCATCTCCTCCCAGTCCCACCCTCCCTCCTTTTTCCCTTCCCCAATGTCCCTCCCCTAGTCCATTGAGAGGAGAAGTCCTCCTCCCCTACTATCTGACCAGAAAAGGAAATCCTACTATGCAGGAGTTATGTTAAATGCTTGCAATTCGTAAGGCTGGAGGTTCCTGTTACCAAGGCCAGCCTAGGGTCAATGAAGCTCTATTTCAATAAAAGATGCACACAAAATGCTTTGGTTGCCACAAAAGTCTCAGATCTTCCCCCCAAGTCATCCTCTGTGTGCTTCCGTAACACACGTTCTGTGGCATGTCCTGCTGTCCTGCTATTGGTGAAGCTCTCCTATCTTCCTTTATGGTCTTTAAAATGTGTTGCCACCTGGGCTTTTACTTTAATTCCTCCTTTTGTTTCCATCCATTCATTTTCCCTGAGATGATTCACTCAACCTTTGCTACTAAGAACATTGATTCTCAAGTCAATGTGCTTCTGGTTTAGTTCTTCCTCCTAATGTTCAGACGGTATATTAGTGTACTCTTTTTGGTTCTCCTGGTTCTGAGTCATTGTGTCCTAAGCAAATATCATAAGCATTCTGTGCATCCAGTCTGCTACTTCCTTGTCAGCAGTCTTGTTCTTCCTTTTTTGTGTATTTTTTATTTTATTGAAAATAGTTTTTTAATGTAATACATCTTGATTATGGTTTCCTCTTTCTCTACTCCTCCCAGTTCTTCTGCAATTACCAGCCCATCTAAATCTACTCTCTTTGTGTCTCTTATCAAAAGTCAAATGGCTTCTAAAGGATTAAAACAAAATCAAGTAATATAAAACAAAAATTAACACATTGGAATAGTACAAAGTAAATAGAAGAAAAAGAGCCCAAGAGAAGGAACAAGAAACAGAGGCCCATTTGTTTGCAAACTGAGAAATGCCATAAAAACATTAAACAGAAAGCCATAATATATAAGGAAAAGACCCGTTGGGTGAGAGAGAGAGAGAGAGAGAGAGAGAGAGAGAGAGAGAGAGAGAGAGAGAGAGAGAGAGAGGAAAATATGTAAATAAAACTTAAAAATAAAATTAAGAATCAAAATGAAAATAAACAAACAAAAAGAAAAAGAAAAATCATGACATCCTGGGAAAAGGCCCTCCAAAGATGCTGTTTTGTTTGTTTGGCCATCTACAGG
Source organism: Pachyuromys duprasi (assembly GCA_028658305.1). NCBI lineage: Eukaryota > Metazoa > Chordata > Mammalia > Rodentia > Muridae > Pachyuromys > Pachyuromys duprasi. Next base: position 88,179,986 of record CM053743.1, on the reverse strand, counting down.
TTGGACATGCAGCCTATATTTCAGAGTAGTTTACTTCCTCACTGAGACTACCTTGGAGAAAACTGCATTTTTATTTGCAAGCGGTTTTCACTTGGAGATTGCTTCTGGGTTAGGGTTTGGGAGTATGTGTACAGTTCACCTTTCAGCTCTAAGACCTCACCTGGTGCAGACTGTGCAGGCCTGTGCTGCTGCCTCAGTCTCTGTGAGCTTTTGTTGATTTAGAGTACCTTGTGCTCCTTGTGTCTTTCACCCCTCTGGCTCTTACACTCGTGTACCTCTTTTTCTGAGGTGTTCCCTGAGCCCTGAGGGGAGAGAGTTGCTGAAGACTCCCATTTAGGAATGAGTGTTTCAAGGTCTCTTACTCTCTAGATAATGTCTGGGCAATGTGAGTTTCTGCATTTGCTTCCATCTGTTGTAGGAGGAAGCTTTATTGATGATGGCTGAGCAAGACATTGTCGTTAGAGGACATTTTGTTGCTACTTATTATTTTTTTAGCAGTATTTGGTTTTATCCTAGGTACCTGGTTTATCTAGTCTTAAGCTGTTAGTCATCAAAGCAGTGTTGAGTATGAGTTTCATCTCATAGAGTAGACCTTTAATCAAATCAGATATTGGTTGGTGACTCACACAAGTTTTGTGCCACCATTGTACTAGCATATGTTGCAGTCATGACACAATTGTAGATCAAAAGGTTTCTGGCAGGATTGGTGATCCATGTTTCTCCTTTGGTAGCATGCAGAGTACCTTCCTCTATCAAAGATGCTAGAACATAGGGGTGAAGGCTTTGTGTTGGCATCTCAACTTCTTCATGTTCCGTGAGTTGTGTAGATGTTATATTCAACAATGGTGCCCTGTTGTCACTTTGTGGAGAACAACTTATAGCTTGGTAATAGTCTGTGCTGTTGGGGATTTTTGTGGGGACTCATTCAGCCAATAACTCAATTAGATGTAACACAATCCTGGTACAGGAACCTTCTGTTGGTGACAAAAGATGGCCAGTTGGGGCTCTATTTCTCCCATTATTTGAAGATTTCATTTAGCTCATCTTCATATATGTCTATATTTTAGGACATTTCTACTGCGTTAGATTTTCATACTATGCCTCAAGTAGCCCTTAATTTTAGCCATTTCTCCATATATCCCTTACCTTGTCCCTTTCCTCACTCCCCTCTCCCCTTCATCCTCTCATTTCAGTCTCCCTCATCCATCCATAACTATCTATTTTATTTCCCTTTTCTAGTAAGGTGTGTCTGTTTTCTTTAGTCCCTTATTTTATACCTAACTTTCATGACTCTATGATTTGTAGAATGGTTGCCACTGACTTAACAACTAATATACACAAATCAGCAAAATTACATGCCTTATCTGGCTTTCTGGGTCCTTTTTACCTCAATCAGGATAATTTTTTTCTAGTTCTATCTATTTACCTACAATATTCATGTTTTGATTTTTTAAATCAACTGAGTAATACTCCATTGTGTAAATGTAACACCTTTTCTTTATCCATTTTTCTATTGAGGGACATCTAGATTGTTTCCAGTTTCTGGCTATTATGAAGACAGCAGCAATGAACATGGTTGAGCAAGTGTCCCTCTAGTAAAATGAAGTATTTTTAAGTACATGCCTAAGAATGGTAGAGGTGGATATTGAGGTAAGTTCCCATCTTACTGAAAAACTGCCATATTGGTTTCCATAGTGGCTGTACAAGTTTGCACTCCCATCAGCAATGGATGAGTCTTCCCCTTATGCTACATCCTTGCTAGCTGAACTATCTTTTATTTTTTTGATTGAAACCATTTTGAGAGGTGTAAGATGACGTTTCAAAGTAGTTTTGCTTTGCATTTCCCTGATGGCTAAGGTTGTTGAATATTTCATGTGTTTGTATTTCCTCTATTTAGAATTCCTTAATCTGTACCTAATTTTTAAAATTGGGTTATTTGTTTTCTTAACATCTAGTTTTTTGAGCTCTTTTTATTTTTGGATATTAGCCTTATGTATAATGTGCAGTTGATAAAAATCTTTTCCCATTCTGTAGGCTGCCATTTTGTCCTCCTTTGCCATATAGAAGCTTTTCAGTTTCATGAAGTCCCATTTATTAATTTTTGATCTTAGTGCCTGTGTTAATGGTGCACTGTTTAATGAATTTGTGTAGTAGAGTAAATGTGGCTTCTTAAAATAAATTGGGCAATGCACTTTATTTTTATATTTTGTGAAATAATTTGAGAAGTATTAGTATTAACACTTCTTTGAATGTCTAGTAAAATATTGTGTGCTAAACTCATCTGGTCTGGAGCTTTTTTTTTTTTTTGAGACTTTTAAGTATTGCTTCTATTTCATTATAGGTATAGGTCTGTTCAGATTTCTTATCTAATCTTGATTTAACTTTTTTGGTGGCATGTATTAAAACATATCCGTTTTTTAGGTTCTCCCTCTGCTTTCAGTTAATTTGGATGAGGCTTTGACACTCATATTGATTTTGTCAAATCACTTATTTTTGTTTCAATTATTCTTTGTATTATTTTTACTGTTCTTTGTTTCCATATTATTGATTTTAGTCTGTGTTTCGTTATTTCTTGCTGTCTATACCTTTGTGTGGGATTTCTTCTTTTTTTTTCTAGAGCTTTCGGGTGTACTGTTAAGTTATTAGTATGGGATCTTTCCAAAATTTTAAGTAGGCACTTAACGCTAGGTACTTGCCTTTTAGAACTATCTTCATTGTGTTCCATAGTTTGGGTATGTTGTATATTCATTTTTATTCAATTATAGAAAGACCTAATTTTTTCTTAATATTGACTAAATTTTTATTTACTGAGTTATTCACTTTCCATGAGTTTGTAAGCTTTCTACTGTTATTGATATTCAGCTTTAATTCATGATGTTCTGATAGGGTGCAGGATAGTATTTCAATTTTCTGGATCTGTTGAGGATTGCTTTGTGCCCATGTATGTGGTCTGTTTTGGAGGAAGTTTTATGGAGGTCTCAGAAGAAGGTTTATCCTTTAACAATTTCATGAAATGTTCTGTGAATATTTGTTTGGTTCCGTTGCTTTATGATGCTGCTTAGCTCCAGCATTTCTCTGTTTAGTTTTTGTTTTCATGACCTGTCTATTGATAAGAATGAGGGTGGCCTAGAAGGGAGTTCTGAGTGCTTCTTCACAGGAGGAAAGAAATGGGATGTTCACCAGGATCTGCTTAGTCCTCTCGTAATAGTAGCAGAGAGTGATGAGAGAGCACGAAAGGAAGTCTCCTACAGAGCTGGGGATGGGGCTGAGGGTTATACATGGAATGGAGGAGGAAGAGTGAAGATCTGAAAATGATGTGCTTCCTTCACTGGCCTTTCTGTTTCTCTGGAAGGCTTGACTAGTGGTTTTCTAGAGAGTAGCCTGCTACTCCAGCTACTCCAGCTGCTACTCCAGCAGGCTACTCTAACAGGATGAACAGGGAGGAAAGTGGAGAAGATCTGCCTCAAACACTGGCAATGGGGGCAGAGGGGAACAGGTGGTCTGCTACCGAGCTGAGAGTGAAGCTGAGGGAATGGATTTGGAAGAGATGAGGGATGGATGAAGACTCACTGTCAGGCTACCTGCTTTCCTGTAGGACTGTCCTGTGGTTCCCAGGGAATGCCTGCTGGTGTTGGGAACTGGGATAAAGTGATGTTGGTTACTTTAGAGGAGGGGGTCTCGGTGATTCACTGGAGATAAGGGCAGAGAACAAAGAGAACCACAGTAGGCAGCCTGGCACAGACAGGGCTGGGGATGAGATTGGGGCATTGGATTCTGAGGACAGGAGGGAGCGAGGAAGACCTGTAGTTAGCCTGCCTGCTTTCCTGGCTGGAGCGCTCATTGTGCTCATTATGCTTTGCTAGCAGCACTGTTACCTATTTTGTGGCCAAGAGACAGCAGAGTCATTCTCACTCTGTCTCTTTCTCACTCAGTGCCCACATCCAATTACCCACCCATTCTCAACAGTTTTGTCTAAACATGTCCCATTTGGTGCTCCTTTCAAAACTATCCTTTGTGTGGCCTATCACACCACTCATGGGTTAAAAAGACGTCCACGTGGATGTTCCCAATAGCTTTCTGTTCAGGATAGCTTTTGTTTTAAACCACTCAAATTTCAATCCAGCTTCATCCTTTCTTTTTCTGACATTTTAATACTCTAGTATTTTCCAGCTAAGTTTTGTTTCCTCAGTTGGGTTTATCGATTCCTCACTGGTTGGCCCAAATGTTTCCCGGACTTCTTTCTCCTCCCCACTAGATTCTCACTTCATGCTGAGTCTAACATACTTTCTAATCTAAACCACTGAAATGGAATATTCTGTGTGTGTGTGTTTGTGGCTAGTGTGTAAAGATCACAGTAGAGCTTTTTGGACTTTGTTCTCTCCCCTAAGTGTGTGGGTCCTGGTGACCACACTCATTTGGTCAGGCTCTCAGCAAGTGTTTTTTTCTTCCAATCCATTTGGTGGACCCTGTAATTTTTTTCTTTTCTATTAGCAATTTTAAAAAATGATCATCTTATTATTTTTTGTGGCTGTTTTGCTTACATGTATGTCTGCTTACCATGCATGTGTCCTGGATTTGGAGTTACAGACCATTGTAAGCTGCCGTATGAGTTCTGGGAATCAAACATAGGTTCCCTTGAAGAGCAACCAGTGCTCTGAACCATTGCGCCAACTCTCTAGTTTTAGCTTATTAGAAAAATTTAAAAAGTTAAAATATACGTATAACATTTCCCCTCTCTTCCAACCCCTCCCATGTCACCTCTCAAATCCGTGGCCTATTTTTCTTTAATTATTATTGTTATGTGCATATGAATCTATAAATACAACCTGCTTGGGTCTATTCAATGTTTCTAAAATGTATATTTTTTCAGGTCTGAGCACTTGGTATTGGATACCCAGTTAGAGGGATCGCATTCCAGGTGAAGGCTAATTCTCTCTCTTTCTGTAGTCATTAATTGCCTATAGCTAATGACTTCCATGTTATCATGTCTATTTCTCTCATTGTTCAAATCTTGTTTAAGCAGCCGTATGATTGAGGTTTGATAATGCAGCTTTACTATCATTTCTGGAAGACAGTCATGCAACAGATATCAAAATCCTCTCTTAAGATCTTTTCATGCCTTCTTTCTCAATGTTTCCCAAGCCTTAGTTGTGAGAATTGTATTGTTGATGTATTGGCTGGTATTGGGCATCCCGAGATCATTTTGGAACAAACTCTTATGTGTTTATTTAGGTCCTCTCTCTTGAGAATCCTTCTGTCACACACAGAGAATTTTGCTTTACAGTTGTGAGTGTAAACTCTGAGATGGGACTTCCTCAGTTGGAATTCCTCCTGGAGTTTTAATAGAGGAAGAGGAAGCGAAGAAGAAAAAGGAGGAAGGGGGAGGAGAAGTTGGGACAAGTGTAAACTTGATGCACTTATTTCTCGGAAGGGTCCTTGATATATATCTGTAGGGATTTAAAGCAGCATACTCGGGCATCCATGTACATTGTGGCACTATTCACAGAAAATAGCTAAATCATACAATCAGCCTCAATGTCCACTAACATCAATAAATGAAGAAAATGTGGTGCATGTAGATCTGCAAGGGATTCTATTCAACCACAAGGAAGAATAAAACTCATTTTATTTGCAGGAAAATGCATGGAACTAGAGATTTTCCTGATAATCAAAATAAGCAGAATTCAGACAAATATTCTGAGTCTTCCTTCACATGGTGAATATAGTATTGAAAAATGTAGCAAAAGGGGCTGGAGAGAAGGATCAGTGGCTAAGAAATTACACTGCTCTTTTGGAAGTTCTCAGCACTCAGCTTACAAACACTTACAACTGCAGCTCTAGAGAAATTTGACCCGTGCCTCCACAGGCACTCTCATATGCATACTCTCACATATCCATACATATAAATATAAGTAATAGGAATAAGGAGTTGGAAAGATGGTTCAGGGACTAGGAGGGTGTACTGCTCTCATGAAGGACACATGTTTGGTATCTAGCACCCACACTAGATGGCTCACAACTGCCTTTTGCTTCCTGTCTGAGAGATCCAACACTTCTTTTTCTGTAAACACACACACACTTAACAATAAAATAAATCTTAAAAAGTAAATCTTTAAAAATACATATAAAGGCATGGAAGTAAAAGTGGCACAGTTTGGGAAGAGGGCAGTGCCGACCATGGGTAATCGCAGATGAAATATGATCAAAGCACACAACTAATGTGTGAAACATCTTAAGGAAACCCATCATTTTTTACAAATATGTAAATTAATCAAAAAATGTGAGTGAAATCTAGTAAGCACTCAGTATCGTGGCCATAGTAATTTCTCAATTAATTATGTTTCTTTTCTTTCTGTGTTGTTGTCCCTGTGACATCTGCTCGCCCATGCATGGGTTGTTCTTGGGATGTGCTTTCATGCCCCTCCCAGGGATAGTAAATAGGAGTGAGTTTATCCATCATCTATTATTATTATTCAGATGATATTTCCAAGCATGGTTGACCTCGTGACTACATACAACCTAAACTCAAATCAACTTTGCTCCTTTGACTTTGCTTAACCCTCAGAATACCCTCAGAGTATAAATTGTCTGATGCTCTGAATGAAGATTTTATTGCATGAGACTTTAGTCTGCCTCATTTATTGGCTTCACTCTTGCAGGTTCATGCCATCAACTAAGTTGTTAACAGATCTTCTGCAACCTTTGCCTGACTTATAATAAGCACTCAATAAATATTTCTTGGGGAATTGAGATTAATTGTAATCACCATAGGCAACTCAATGTCCACATTGAAAGCTTTTTGTTTTTCTTGAGGAAGATCACAAAGAAAAGAAAATACGATGACTCTATTTACATTTTCAGTCATTGCAGTGTATTTAAATGAATTATTTGTATTTAACTGGGTGTGAGGTTGAACTGAGAAGACTTACAGCTCCTTGGGATTCTCTTCTATAAACAACAAAACCCAAAATAAGACCCTTATAAATAGCTTCCTTCGTGTAGCAAAGTCAGCCTGAGGTAACTGCAGTGTGATTAGTATTCCCAAGTGTTTCCAACTCTCTGCAGGTCTTAACAGAGAAATAGAATGTGAAAATGAGAACATGTTTCCTAAAGTGTAAGCAGGTCTTATAGACCCCAGGCTTAAGGAGGGACACGGATTTGGTTACAATGAACAAGAACAAGCATTTTGTACAGGAAGCAGATTTTGCTTGTTTCATTCTTGCTCTTTGTGAGGCTAATATCTGAGCTCTGTAATTCTATCAGTCCTTATTTCTGTTTTCATTTGTCTTCTGTGCCTCTCACCGCCACTTCTCCTACTGAAGTCTGTCCTCTTGTGGAATTTGGAAAGCTTTTGGTTGTAAGGTCATTTCTGGATGAACATTTCTGTTTTTTAAAAAAAGATTTTTTGGGTTATTACAATTTATTCACTGTATCCCAGCTGTGGCCCCCTCCTTAGTCCCCTCCCAATCCTGCCCTCCCTTTTCTCCTCCCATGCCCCTCCCTCACTCCACTGATAGGGGAGGTCCTCCTACTTCTATGTGACCCTAGCCTATCAGGCCTCATTGGGACTGGCTGCATTGTCTTCCTCTGAGGCCTGTATGGCTGCTCCCCCTCAGGGGAAGGTGAAGATCATTTCTATGATGGATCTATCTTTTTGTTTTTTTTTAGTCGCTGCTTTATTTATTTATTATTTAGTTATGTTAAGTTCTTTTTTTTATTAAATTCTTTATTAATTACAATTTATTCACCTTATATACCCTTGTAGTTCCCTCCCTCCTCCCTTCCCGATCCCTCCCTTCTGCACCCATGTTGCTCCCCAAGTCCACCAATAGGGGAGGTCCTCTTTTCCCTCCTTCTGTTCCTGGTCTATCAGCTCTCATCAGGGGTGGCTGCATTCTCTTCCTCTCTGGCCTGGCAAGGCTGCTCCCCCCTCAGGGAGAGGTGATTAAGAAGCAGGCCAATCAGTTCATGTCAGAGACAGACCCTGTTCCCATTACTATGGAACCCACTTCGACACTGAACTGCCATGGGCTACATCTGTGCAGGGGTCCTAGGCTACCTCCATGCATAGTACTTGGTTGGACCATCAGTCTTAGGAAAGACCCCAGTGATCAGATTTTTTGGTTCTGTTGCTCTCCTGATGGAGTTCCTGTCCTCTCCAGGTCTTACTATTTCCCATTGCTTTCATAAGATTCCCTGCACTCTGCCCAAATGTTGGCCATAAGTCTCAGCATCTGCTTTGAGAGTCTGTAGGGCAGAGCCTTTCTGAGGCCCTCTGTGGCAGGCTACTGACTTGTTCCATGTTTTCTCTTTCTTCTGATGTCCATTCTCTTTGCCTTTCTGGATAGGGATTGAGCATTTTAGCAAGAGTCCTCCTCTTGATTAGTTTAATTAGGTGTAAAGATTTTAGTAGATTTATCTTATAGTATATGTCTATAGGAGTGAGTATATACTGTCTTTCTGCTTCTGGAATAGCTCACTCAGGATTATCCTTTCCAGTTCCCACCATTTACCTGCAAATTTCACGATATCCTTGTTTTTTATTGCTGAGTAATATTCCATTGTGTAGATGTACCACAATTTCTGTATCCATTCCTCAGTTGAGTGGCATCTGGGTTGTTTCCAGGTTCTGGGTACTACATATAAAGCTGCTACAAACATGGTTGAGCTAATGTCCTTATTGTGTACTTGAGCCTCTTTTGGATATATGCCTAGGAGTGGTATAGCTGGATCTTGAGGAAGCACTATTCCTAGTTGTCTGAGGAAGCACCAGATTGATATCTAGACTGTTTGTACAAGTTTGCATTCCCACCAGCAGTGGAGGAGGGTTCCCCTTTCTCCACAGCCTCTCCAGCATGTTTTGTCACTTAAGTTTTTGCTCTTGCCCATTCTGATGGGTGTAAGGTATAATCTCGGGGTCATTTTGATTTGCATTTCCCTGTTGAGTAAGGATGTTGAGCATTTCTTTTTAAGTGTTTCTCTGCTATTCAATATTCCTCTATTGAGAAATCTTTATTTAGCTCTGTACCCCATTTTTAATTGGATTATTTGATTTGTTGCTGTTTGATTTTTTTAGTTCTTTATATATACTGGATTTTACTCCACTGTCAGATTTACGGTTAATGAAGATCCTTTCCCAATCTGTAGGTGGTCGTTTTGTTCTGACCACAGTATCCTTTGCTTTAGAGAAGTTTTTCAGTTTCATGAGGTCCCATTTATTGATTCTTGCTCTTAGAGCCTGTGCTGTTGGTGTTCTATTCAGGAAGTTGTCTCCTGTGCCAATGAGTTCAAAGCTCTTCCCCACTTTTTCTTCTTAGTGTGTCTGCTTTTATATTGAGGTCTTTAATCCACTTGGACTTTAGTTTTGTGCAGGGTGATAAGTATGGATTTATTTGCATTTTTCTACGTGTAGACATCCAATTAGACCAGCACCATTTGTTGAAGATACTGTCTTTTTTCCATTGAATAGTTTTGGCTTTGTCAAAAATCAGGTGTCTATAAGTGTGTGGATTTATTTCAGGGTCTTCTATTCAATTCCGTTGATCCACCAGTCTGTTTCCATGCCAATACCATGCAGTTTTTAGTATTGTTGCTCTATAGCACAGCTTGAGATCAGGGATGGAGATACCTCCAGAAGATCTTTTACTGTAGAGGATTGTTTTAGCAATTCTGGGTTTCTTGTTATTCCATAAGAAGTTTAGGATTTTTCTTTCAAGGTCTGTAAAGAATTGTGTTGGTAATTTGATGGGAATTGCATTGAATCTGTAGATTGCTTTTGGTAAGATGGCCATATTTACTATATTAATCCTGCCAAGCAATGAGCATGGGAGATCTTTCCATCTTCTGATATCTTCTTCTAATTCTTTCTTCAGAGACTAGAAATATTTTTCATACAAGTCTTTGACTTGCTTGGTTACGTTCACACCAAGGTACTTTATGACCTTTGTGGCTATTGTGAAGGGTGTTGTTTTGCTAATTTCTTTCTCACTCCTTTTGTCTTTTGTATATAGAAAGGCTACTGAGTTTTTTGAATTAATTTTGTATCCAGCCACTTTGCTGAAGGTGTTAATCAGCTGTAGGAGTTCCCTGGTAGAAATTTTGGGGTCACTCAGGTATACTATCATATCATCTGCAAATGGTGATACTTTAACTTCTTCCTTTCCAATTTGTATCCCTTTGATCTCCTTCAATTTTCTTATTGTGATAGCAAGGGCTTCCAGAATTATGTTGAAGAGATATGGAGAGTGTGGGCAGCCTTGCCTTGTCCCTGATTTCAGTGGGATTGATTTCAGTTTCTCTCCATTTAGTTTGATGTTGGCTATAGGCTTGCTGTATATTGCCTTTACTATGTTCAGGGATGTGCCTTGTATCCCTGATCTCTCTAAGACTTTAAACATGAATGGATGTTGGATTTTGTCAAATGCTTTTTCAGCATCTAAGGAGATGATCATGTGGTTTTTCTCGTTCAGTTTGTTTATATGGTGGATCACATTGATTGAGTTCCATATATTGAACCACCCTTGCATGCCTGGCATGAAACCTACTTGGTCATAGTGGATGATATCTTTCATGTGTTGTTGTATTTGGTTTGCAAGTATTTTGTTGAGTATTTTTGTATTGATGTTTATAAGGGAGATTGACCTGAAATTCTCTTTCTTTGTAGGGTCTTTGTGAGGTTTAGATATAAAGGTGATTGTGGCTTCATAGAATGAGTTAGGTAATGTTCCTTCTGCTTCTATTTTGTGGAATAGTTTCAAGCGTATTGGTGTTAGCTCTTCTTTGAAGGTCTGTTAGACTTCTGTGCTGAAACCATCTGGCCCTTGGCTTTTTTTACATGGGAGACTTATGATGACTGCTTTTATCTCCTTAGTGGATATAGGACTATTTAGTTGATTTACCTGGTCTTGATTCAGCTTTGGCAAGAGGAATTGATCAAGAAAATTGTCCATTTGATTTAGATTTTCCAATTTTGTACCATATAGGCTTTTGAGGTAAGACCTAATGATTGTTTGGATTTCTTCAGTGTCTGTTGTTATGTCCCCCTTTTCATTTGTGATTTTGTTGATTTGGATAGTGTCTCTCTGCCTTTTAATTAATTTGGCTAAGGTCTTGTCTACCTTGTTGTTTTCTCAAAGAACCAGCTCTTGGTTTCATTGATTCTTTGAATTGTTTTATTTGTTTCTAATTTATTGATTTCAGCTCTGAGTTTGATTATTTCCATCCATGTACTCCTCTTTGGTGTGTCTGCCTCTTTTTTTTCTAGGGCTTTTAGGTGTGCCATTAAGTTGCTTGAATGAGGTGTTTCAAATTTCTTCTTGAAGTCACTTAGAGCTATGTACTTTCCTTCTTAGCACTGCTTTCATTGTGTCCCATAAGTTTGGGTATGTTGTGCTTTCATTTTCATTGAATTCTAGGAAGACTTTAATTTCTTTCTTTATTTCTTCCCTGACCCAGCTGTCATTTAGTAGCAAGTTGTTCAGTTTCCGTGTGTGTAGGCTTTTTGTTATTTCTGTTGTCCAGTTTTAGTCCATCGTGATCAGATAGGATCCATGGGATTATTTCAATCTTCTGTATCTGTTGAAGCTTGTTTTGTGACCAAGTATATGTTCTATTTTGGAGAAGGTTCTATGAGGTGCTGAGAAGGAGGTAAATTCTTTTGCATTTGAGTGAAAGGTTCTGTAGATGTCTGTTACGTTCATTTGATTCATGACCTCTGTTAGAGTTATTGTATCTTTGTTTAATATTTGTTTTGTTGATCTGTCCTTTGTTGAGAGTGGTGTGTTGATGTCTCTACTATTAATGTGTGGGGATCTATGTGTAGTTTAAGTTTTATCAATGTTTCCTTTACAAATGTGGGTGCCCTTGTATTGGGGGGATATATGTTCAGGATTGTGATATCTTCTTGGTGGAATTTTCTCTTGATGAGTATGAAGTGTCCTATGATGGATCTATCTTAACATGGGAAATAAAAGTAGTCTGTAAAATATCACTTTGAAATTTTTAATTTTTCTTCTGTTATAATTTAAATTAAAATGAAAAATCCTAGGCTAGGAAGGGACAAAACTAGTTTTGTCTCAAATTGGGCTTTTTTTTCGGTCCAACTAACAATATAACATTAAGATAAAATTTTACTACTGAGTGAAAGGGAAAAGGATGAGACATTTTGACTTTTAATTTGTATTCCCTTTATGAAGTACCTTTGACAGGTCTTGTTGGGGGCTGAATGGTTACAAGGAGCATGTATTTGATGGAGCAGGAACACGCAACGAACACTGTTCCTTTGAAATAATATAAATTAGTAGTCTTTGGGAAAAGTGGAAAAACAAGAGAGAGAATGAGAAGAAATGCATGAAATAAAGATAAAATCACAAAAGTGATCCTGGAAAAGCAGGTGAGATGCAGGTTTGACCAAATAGCTAGCCAAAGCCTTGGTTTATCACAGACTGTGCTCTCTGCTCTCAGGTGCTCTGGTCTGAGTCACCCTCTCATGTGCAATCCTTCTCTTTCTGCTACTTTATTTTTTAAAGATTTAAACACATAGATAGGAAGAAAATTATTAAACATGGTCTCTATCACCTAGCCTCAACAATGATAATTATATATAATTATCATATTTATATACATATATATGTGTATATATATATGTATTCAACTAATCTTGGCCAGAAAGACATGGCTCATTCTTATAGGAGAATTTGGGGAGAGTAATACAAGAATTTTGTATGAAGGTGAAGTTAGGGTTTGGAGATAAAATGTGAGTAAATGAGTACTGCTACCATCTCTGAACTTGAAGGTACAAGAGGAGGGAATGTTACTGAAACCTAACGAGACTGTCTGGGAGGCTGATAGGCTTGTTCAGTCTGGGAATCTGCCACAACACAGGTGAAATCTGAAACTTGACTGAGGGAAAAAGCCCATCACAAAAGACAGACGTTATACAGTTCTTTCTATACTAGGTACTTACAACATGTAAGGTTGTCAGAGATCGATGCTACCAGGACAGGGGTAAGGAGAAAATTAGAATTTTCAGTACTTGCAAAGCAAAAATTCTTCCAAAGATTGAGTTTGTAATCACATGGATGCATTTAATATATACAACTGTGTACCCAAAAATGGTTAGCAGAGTGCCATTGACTAAATTGTATTTCCTATACTTTTACATGCTCTCACTCTAACCCACAGTATTTTAGAATAAGATGTATATGAAATAGAGTTTTTAAAGAGCTTGTAAGATGACATTATTGAAGCCCTATTTCAATGTGTGGTATCCATATTAAAAGAGATAATTTAGGCACACCTGGTAGACATACATAGAAAATGCCACATGATGATACCATGAGAAAGTAACTACCTGAAAATTGAAGAATAAGACTTTGGAAAAAAACCAAACCTGTTGTCACTTTGTTCTGAGACTGCTAACTTCATAAATGTGAAATAAAACATATTTCTGTTCTGAAACTTGTCATGTGATATTTAAATTTTGTATGAAGGTGAAGGTAAGGTTTGGAGTGAATTTTATTGTATGAGTATTTTACCGTGACTTTTAACAGCATCTGGGAATAAGCATGTAAAGCAACAACTGATGGAAAAAAATTATATTTTAACAAAAATTTTGTCAAGGGTTTATGTTCAGATAGATCATGAATGCTGAAGTCCTAATTTTCATGCTCATGCAAGAGTTCTACTAAATTCTGTACTATGCTAATAATAAGATAAATATTTATGGGGCTTCCACGCTTATTCCATGGGTCATGGCTTAGAAAGAAACTCTAGAGGATGCAACATCAGTTCTTGAAACTTGTCCTTATACTGAAATCTCAAATAATCATCACAGTTAAACTTAAGGATAGAATTCTTATATATTCTGGATACTGGCTCTCTATTGAATGCAGGTTTGGTGAAGAGCTTTTCCCAGTCTGTAGGCTGTCATTTTGTTCTGTCGACAGTGTCCTTTGCTTTACAGAAGCTTTTCAGTTCATGAGTTCCCCTTTGCCTCTATTATGATCTCAGTTGACTGCTTTCTGACCACTCACCCCTGAGGGTACAGTCTTGCCATGGAGGCCGTGAAAGAAGAGGACCCAACCAGCAGTCCTGATGAGACTTCACAAGCCATGGGCAGATGGCAATAGTGAACTCCCCCTTTCAGTGGACTAGGGGAAGGGGATAAGTGGGAAAGGGAGGGAAGATGGGACTGGGAGAGTTGAGGGAGGGGGCTTCAATCGGGATATGTAATGAATAAATTGTGAAGAAAAAAATTTTTAAATCATAAAAAAACCCAAAAAACTTAAGGATAGAGCTCTCCATTCTCAGTACAGTATTTAAAGCACTGGTATTGTTCACATCAATTAAATAATATTTCTATATTTCTGACAAAAATATTAAGCTTAAAGGTGTAAGTTATTTAAGAATCTACATGTTATAATACTTGTAATTTACATATTACTGGTATTAAAGCAGAGGAAAATATAGTTTCTTTAAAAAATTACATTATATTAAAGTATTATTACTTAATTTCATTCCTTGCTCCCTTTTGAATTCAGTCTCTTTTTCTATTTTAAAAAAGTTATTTTTTAATAAATTATAGTTTATTCACTTTGTATCCCAGCTGTAGCCCCCTCCTTCATCTCCTTCTAATCCCACCTTCCCTGCCTCCTTCATCTCCTTCCATGCCCCTCCTCAAGTCCACTGATAAGGGAGGTACTCCTCCCCTTCCATCTGACCCAAGCCTATCAGGTCTCATCAGGACTGGCTGCATTGTCTTCCTCTGTGGCCTGGTAAGGCTGCTCCCCCCTCATGCGGAGGTAATCAAAGAGCCAGCCACTGAGTTCATGTCAGAGGCAGTTCCTGTTTCCCTTACCAGGGAACCCTCTTGGACACTGAGCTTCCATGAGCTACATCTGTGCAGGGGTTCTAGGTTTATCTCCATTCATGGCCCTTGGTTGGAGTATCAGTCTCAGAAAAGACCCCTGGGCCAGATTTTTTTGATTCTGTTGCTTTCCATCTAGAGCTCCTATCCTCTCCAGGTCTTTCTATCTCCCCCTTCTTTCATAAGATTCCCTGCACTCTGCCCAAACTTTGGCTATGAGTCTCAGCATCTGCTTTGACACCCTACTGGGTAGAGTATTTCACAGGTCCTCTGTGGTAGGCTCCTGTCCTGTTCCCTGTTTTCTCTCTCTTCTGATGTCTGTCCCATTTGCTTTTCAGAGGATTGATCATCTTACCCAGGGCCCTCCTTCTAGCTTAGCTTCTTTAGGTGTACAGATTTCAGTATGTATATTATTTGTCCAATAGCCATTTATAAGTGAGTATATACTCTATGTGTCTTTCTGCTTCTGGGATACCTCACTCAGGATGATCTTTTCTAGTTCCCACCATTTGCCTGAAATTTTCATGATTTCTTTGTTTTTAATTGCTAAGTAGTATTTCATTGTGTAAATGTGTCACAATTTCTGTATCCATTCCTCAGTTGAGGGTTGTTTTCAGATTCTGGCTATTATGAATAAAGCTGCTACAAACATGGTTGAGGAAACGTATACTTGAGCATATTTTGGATATATACCTAGGAGTGCTATAGTTAGATCTTGAGGAAGCATTATTCCTAATTGCCTGACAAAACACCAGATTGATTTCCAAAGTTGTTGTACAAGTTTGCATTCCCACTAGGAATAGAGGAGGGTCCCCCTTTCTCCATATCCTCTCCAGCATGTGCTGTCATTTGAATTCTTGATCTTAGCTATTCTGATGGGTATACTATGAAATCTCAGGGTCATTTTGATTTTCATTTCCCTGATAACTAAGGTTGTTAAGCATTTCTTTAAGTGTTTCTCTGTCATTCAATAGTCCTCTATTGAGAATTCTCTGTTTAGCTCTATACCCAATTTTTTTAATTGAATTACTTAATTTGTTGCTGTTTAACTTCTTGAGTACTTTATATATTCTCAGAAACTTAAATCAATCCTACTGAAGTTAGTGACGAGGCAAGGCTGCCTACTTTTTCCATATCTCTTCAACACAGTTCTTGAAGTCCTAGCTAGAGCAATAAGACAACTAAAGGAAATCAAGGGGATACAAATTGGAAAGGAAGAAGCCAAAATATCACTATTTGCAAAATTATATGATAGTATATATGAGCGACCCCAAAAATTCAACCAGAGAACTCCTTTAGCTGACAAATACCTTCAGCAAAGTGGCTGGATACAAAATTAACTCAAAAAAGAAATCCTTAGTCCTCCTCTATATGAAAGACAAAAGGGCTGAGAAAGAAATTAGGGAAACAACATCCTTCACAATAGCCACTAATAACATAAAGTACATTGGTGTGACTCTAACCAAGCAAGTGAAAAACCTGTTTGAAAAAAAACTTCAAGTATCTGAAGAAAGGAATTGAAGAAGATATCAAAAGATCTTTCAAGCTCTTTTTTAAAATCATTTTTTAGCACAAGCCATCTCTCTCTCTCTCTCTCTCTCTCTCTCTCTCTCACACACACACACACACACACACACACACATCTTCATCACATGTCCTTTCTTTACATTAGGAAGACAGTGCTCACTCAGTCTACTGACTGAAATGTTCATGTTATTCAGGGGCACTCTTGTAGACTTTCTCTTAAAGACATTTGACTAAATGTGCATGTGTGGCTACCTTGCAACCCAATAGCGTTAAAAACCAATCATAAACCCTCAAATTGTCATCTCTCTCATATCATCAACAAATCTCCACACACAGCCTTAAACTTCCACTTTAAGAAGGCCCTGTTTTTAATGTTTTTTTAAATATTTTTCTTCTTCTTTCATATATTACATCTTGGCTGTTTACCCTCTCCCCACTTTTCCAAATTCTTCCCCTGCTACCTTCTCTCTCCTCTAGATCCTCTCCTCCTCTGTTTCCCTTTGAAAAAAGTACAAGCCTTCCAGGAATATCAACTGAACACAGCATAACAAGTTACAACAAAACTAGTTACAAACCCTCAAATCAAGGCTGGACAAGACAACCCAGAAGGAGGAAAAGGGCAGAAACTGAAGTCACAAGTACAGACCCTATATGGTTATGAGCTTAGTCTTCTGCATACATCTTATGGTTATAGAACTGGGTGTTCTTCTGTTTTTATTTCTTCACTGAAGTTAAGACTGTTTTTCATCTTCCTTCAAAGTTCACATGAGTAGATTTGTAGATAGTCTACAGATCCTTAATTGGGGAAGAGTTCTCATGGAAGCTGATTCCTATGTCGACAAAATGATTTTGAGATTCATTCATACTTAACTAACAGTTGTTTATTCCTTTTAAAGCTCTTTATTGGTAAATAAAACCATGGTTGTTTATTCAACTTTTGTCAAAGGATATTTGTTGTTCCCAACCACCCATCAAGAATTTGACTTGTCTGAATAAAGACACTACTTATGAATTCATCTCTCTTGGAAAATTACCTAAGAGTAGGCCTACTGAGTCTTATACATATGCTTAACTTCATAAAAAAACTGTCTGTTTTCCAAAGAGTGTGACCTTGAATTCTCATCAACAACGCAGAGGAGTTTCAATTTCTCCACATCTTTTTGGCATTTTGTATGCATGGACCTCGTAATTTAGCCATTCTGGCAAAGATAGTTTCTCCTTGTGGTTTTAATTTGCATTTCTTTGTGTAAAAGTACCACAGTTTCTGTATCCATTCCTCAACTGAGGGACATCTGGGTTGTTTCCAGGTTCTGGCTATTACAAATAAAGCAGCCACAAACATAGTTGAGCAAATGTCCTTGTTGTGTACTTGAGCATTTTTTGGATATATGCCTAAGAGTGGTATAGCTGGGTCTTGAGGAATCACTATTCCTAATTGTCTAAGAAAGTGCCAAATTGATTTCCAGAGTGGTTGTACAAGTTTGCATTCCCACCAGCAATGGAGGAGGGTTCCTCTTTCTCCACAACCTCTCCAACATGCATTGTCACTAGAGTTTTTGATCTTAACCAATCTGGTGGGTGTAAGGTGAAATCTCAGAGTCGTTTTGATTTGCATCTCCCTGATGGCTAAGGACGTTGAGCATTTCTTTAAGTGCTTTTCTGCCATTCCATAATCCTCTACAGTCAGACCAGTGATGGTAAATCATTTTTACATGCTTCTTATATTTGAGATACTTATTTATGAAATGCCTATTCAAATTTTTCTCTATTTTCGCTGAATTGCTTTGAATTATTAGAACTATTTTTATGTTTTGAACAGAACACTTAGTAATTTATGTGCAGCTAGCATCTTCACATTTTATAAATATTTTAATTTTTATAAAATCTCATTTAGTAATTTATTTTTCTTTTTCAGTTATTCACTTTTGTACCCATTACCTTTTCTAAAATCATGAAAGTTTCCCTCCTATCTTAAATATTTGAGTAGGCATTTACTCTGTGCAGTGTCCTAAGATCCTCAATGCTAGCTAGTCCATACTTCAGAAAAAAAACATAGGTTGAAGATAAGACAATCTCAATGATAAAAAGAGAAACATTAAAAATTATTTTATCATTTCTTCAAAACAAAAATTTGAATCTGACATGAAACACCATGGCCAAATCAAGTACTGGAACTGAATGTTGAGGTTTGCACAGGTACATGGCCAAAACCAAACTGAGGATAAAAGAAAACTAAAATCAAATGAAGCAGCTAGGACAGCAATCTGAGCAATGATTCTGCTAATAGGACAAGACATAGTTAGATGAAGGTATACACCAGTTAAAATATGCATTATGTGTTTTTTGTTTGTTATTAACTTAGTAAGATGGAGAAGTCATTTTGTCTTCCTAATGAAATCTTCAGTGATTTCTTTATTCAGGGTTTGAAGTAGAGACATCTGAGTCAGATGACAGGCATGAGCACTCTAACATGTCAGCAATATTCTGATGTGGTCCTTGGAAGAGGCGTATGAAAAGGCTGATTTGCTTCTGGCATGGGACTTAGAGCAGAGAACTTTGAAAGCAGAGGCTCCATTGCGGTGCTTCTTTGTCTTCTGAGCTGTGATGAGGGGAACAAAGAGGACTCTCTTGTCCACTTAAGAGCTAAGCTTGAACTGAACATTTCTTTACCTTGTGAAATGTTCAGTTAAGTGATTTTGCACTTTAATTTTCCAGCCTGGACCAAGACCAGAAATGCCAAAATGATATGAGAAAGGCTGTTCTTACTGTTTTTCTGGCTGAGATGGGAAGAGAAAGTGCCAGCAATCTTGTGAGAAAGCCTGTTCTCTAAAGATCTGCAACCCAGTTTGCAGAATCAAGGGCTTTGGATAGTTCAGATGAGTTTGGCTGAATGTCCTGGTGTGCTCCTCTGAGTCACACCCTGCAGATAGTATTGTGTCTGATAGAATCAATGACTGAATACTTTGTGTACTTATTTAGACATCTTAACCTTTATATGTGCTCAACCAGATAAACTGTTGAAGGCTAGCAGAACACTGCCAGATTCAAGTATGATCCCCACAGGTAGCTTTCAGATTTTCACCTACAATAATGAAGATAGTAATCAGTAATAATTTTATAGGATGCTTGTAGAAGAGGCCTCAAATTGCTGCAGAGTCTTTAAACTATGGATGATGCCAGGCATGATTTACCTTGACCCTTTATTTTATAATGTAGACATTTAGAATTTAGAGGTATGGCTCTTCACTCAGTGTGATGTTGTTGAGTGAAAACAGGGTCTATCTTGGAACATACCATGTTCTCTTCACCACAAGAAGATACAAGCTTGTTATTATTTTTTTTTAACAAGCTTGTTTTGTAAACCGTTGTACCTGAAAAAAAAAACAGGTAGAAATGACGTTGCCATGAGACCATGTACAGCTAATAAAAGAAATTTCCGATGTAATACTGAAATTGAAGAATATCCTTTCCACATTTAGGTCTGGAGTGCTCAAAGATGCTTTCAGGTCCATTAAAGTTCTTCCAACGATGTACCCTTAATGCACACTACAATTGTTGGTAATAGATATTAAAGACTTTTCTTTCAGTGGGCTTTTGAAATATCTTGTAATAAAATATTTTTGACTCATATATATATAAGTTGGGAACACATTCCTACCCATCTATTCAATAACCAACAATGGAAGCACCGCTTTTTCACAGTTGTCCTACCTGGAGTGTGGTAAGGATAGGGACTCCTAGATGGAAGAGTGAAATGCAAACATTGGTGGGCTCCTGGGTAGGATCAACATCAGTACATCTCAGTGGTCTCATCTGCTGGCTGTTTTACTACTTCATTGCATACCTTCAGGAAACAGTGCAATGACTGCTCTATAGTAGTTTCTATACGTGAAAACATTTGAGGTCTGCTTACTCCAAAATATACAAAATGATGGATATTTTCTGTTGTTAAAGCCCTAGTTTTGACCCCCCCCAGAGATACCCATTTCTGGCTTTTTTTTCTGTTTCTATAGACACAGGCTTTATCTATCTATCTATCTATCTATCTATCTATCTATCTATCTATCTATCTATCTTCCTTCTATCTTTTATCTATCTCTGTATTTCTAATATGCCTGTTTAATGGGAGTGATTTAATTAAATTTAATGTTGAAAATCATACTTTTAAATGTAATTATTGATTTGTTTTTCTCATTTGCTAAAACCTTTATTTTGGCCCCTATGTTCTTCATATATCCTTGTAGACTTCAAGTCAGGGCTTTCTGCTCTGTGCCTCTCCTGCTTCTCACCCTGGCAGCCAACCAGTCACCCTATAGTGGGACAAGATACACTCGTGTGACAACAATATTATGGGAACCTGGCATGAAAAATGTAAATAGATTTCCAACATGACTACATCATATCCTTTTAACAAGTAGAAAAATATTTCTATATGCACAGCACATACTCTTCAGACTTTCTATAATATTAAACACTTTAAAGTCATCATAAAATCTGTGCTAACACAGACAGGAATAACTTTGGTGACCACTGCAAGTGGAGTCTTAATTCTGTCAAAGCTATGTATTCTCTTCTATCCATGCTAATATCTACCTGCTGGGATAGCAGCAAAAAGCCTGTGCTATTTAACACAGTTGGCAGTTTAAAGTGTTTGAGTAATACTTTGATTCTTCACAACTATTGGTTTAGTTGATATAGACGCAACGAACATTTCAGAATCCTGTGAATGGTACTTACACCAGTACTATGGTAGATTTCAGTAATTTTATTTACTATCTGATTTTATTTAGCAGATGTCACAGTGTAGGCAATTGCTATTAATGGGAGTATTGAAGAGTCAGAAACTGGGCTTTCTAGTGAACCAGCTGGTTCAGAAATAATATTTATGTACACATGCATTTTATTGACAAAAAGCCTAGTTCAAAATACGTTTTGCACAATGTAAGATCCCCCCTAACTGTATGATCTTTAAATAGTTATCCATTTTACTGTTGTCAAAACAAAACAAAAAAATCACAAAACAATTCCTAAACATTGGATTTTTCTCTGAAATGCAGGATGGTGTGTGTCACCAACTTGTAGGAACTAGCTCTGTTGGATCAATAAAACAAAAGCAGTTTGAAAACCTTCAGCATTTGAAAACCCAAATCCTTGTGACCAATGTTTCAAAAACAAAGATCCTCTGTGGAACCCTGTGGTCTGTAAGGTACCAATCATACAGGAAGCAAGCATCACCTAGCCACAGTACCAACCTTTCACCCTTCATCCTTCTCCTTCTCCAAGCTTTACCCTAGACTACCTGTTCTGGCTACTTGGTTGCCTACCCACCACTACCTTCCTGCTGTTCTTTCTATAGACTTAGACTTCCTGTTTCTCTTTCTACCAGCTGAAAACACATACCCTTCAGCAGATATAAACTAATTCTTAAGAGATTGCTCTAGAGATTGTATGTGTGTTTACAGTCACATGTGTGATTATGCATACATATGTAGTTCATGAACACATGGAAGCTAGAGAAACATTGGGAATCAATTCTCAGGTGCTGTCCACTTTTTATTTATTTTGAGACAGTTTGTCACTGACCTGGTCCTTGCTCAGTAGGCTAAGATGGCTGTCCAGTGAGCCCCCAAATCTGCTCATCTATAATCTCCCAGTGCTGGGATAACAACACACATCCCCATTCCCACTTTTTACACAGATTCTGCGAGTCAAATTGAGATACTTGTACTTACAAGACAAACAAAACATGTCACCAAATAAGCCTGAGATTATTGAATTAAATTAAATACTAGATGCAGAATGTACAGCTACCCTTTGTTCAAGATTTACTCTCATTTTTAAACTTTCTAAATAGAAAAACACTTCATGATTTTTACTCCCTTATAGCTCATTATTTCTGTGATTTCAACAAAGTTTAAGAAATTGTGCTCAGAAAACAATCACCTTATTTGTAAGACCTCCAAAACCCTTTTGACCAACCAAACACTAGTGAGGGCATTAGGTCATGTTTTCAGATACCAAGAATTGAGAGGTGGAGATAAATAAGATGGGTATCTTTCTCAAAAAAATAGTAGCTGTATCTTAACATTTGTTTAATTTGTGAATAATAGATTCATATGGTTCAAAAAATTAACAAGGGTAAAAATAAATGCAAAGTTCCTCCTTCATCATTCTCCCATCTGCTGGTTTCCATGCCGACACTAAAACATAACCTATGTTATTAGTTTCCTAGGCAGATTTCTAGAGATCTAAAAAAATGTTTATATAATCAATGCTACACAGTCTTTTCCCCACTCTTCAGACCAATGCAACACATAATAAAGACCTTTTGATAGGGCAGTCTTCCTCCCCTTCCATCTGACCCTAACTAATCAGGTCTCATCAGGACTGGCTGCAATGTCCTCCTCTGTGGCCTGGCAAGGCTGCTCCTCCCTCAGGGGCGGGGGGATGTCAAAGAGCCCACCGCTGAGTTCATGTCAGAGACAGTCCCTGTTCCCCTATCAGTGGACTTAGAGAGGCTCAGGGAGGAGATGAGGGAGGGAGGGTGGGGTTGGGAGGGAAAGAAGGAGGGGCTACAGCTGGGATACAAAGTAAATAAACTGTAATTAACATAAAAATAAAAATTTGATTAAAAAAGACCTTTTGAATCTTCCATATCTGTGTACACTAATAGTACAAAGCTTCCTTATTTCCTAGTTTCTTTTTATCCTGTTATTTGGATCTGCCATAGTGTGTTTAAACAGTTCTCTATTGATGAACTTTTAGACTGTTCAATTCCTTGCTATTACAAAATATGTTTCAATAAATAACCATGCACATTCATGATTTTCCCATGTGTGAATATATCTGTAAATATTCTCCTATAATTGGAACTGCTGAGTCAAAGAATATATGTATTTGTAATTTCAACAAATATTGCCAACTTGCCTTCCAGCAGATCATACCTATTTACACTCCCACCAGCAGTGAATCACTATTCTCAGTTTTCTGAATCTTGCCAACCTTAAGGGTTGTCAAATTTTTGGATTTTTACCAATCTGATAGTAAAATATGGTATCTTGATGTAATTTTAATTTGCATTTTCCATGTAGAAGTGATTTGAACATCTTTTCATCTATTTATAAGACAGTTTTACTCCCTTTGCTATAAAACTATTGTATTTACTTTTTAATAAGT
The DNA here is from genome assembly GCA_028658305.1 of Pachyuromys duprasi. Taxonomy (NCBI): domain Eukaryota; kingdom Metazoa; phylum Chordata; class Mammalia; order Rodentia; family Muridae; genus Pachyuromys; species Pachyuromys duprasi. The sequence goes on along the minus strand of CM053743.1, from coordinate 88,156,417 downwards.
TTATTCTTTTTGAATTATTTTTAAGGGTATATTAGAGAGGAGCGCAAGTTTTAGATTGTGTGATAAATTTTCCCCAATTTCTTTTCCTTTTTAGTTATAAGAATTATTATGGTAAATTCTATGGATAAATGTATTAGCATTTCATGGTGTTTTGCCTAAACCCACAGTTATGTGTAAATATAGAAACACAGGGTTGATAGAGAGATAGATAGATGATAAATAGATAGGTAGGTAGATAGACAGAGAAAGCTGATAGAATGTGTATGTGAATAGAATATTTTAAATGCCTTTTTTGCAGTTTACACAATACCATTCAAACAACTTTCATATATGTTTTAAGGGCTAACTATTTCCATAGACAAAGGAAGACTGTAAATGTGTTATATGAAAGTGTTTATTAGTTTGCCTATTATGCATAACACATATAAAGTTCTCTAATAAAAAAGCTCCCACTATAAATAACACTAGTCACAAAGCATATTATTCTTCTGTATAAAGAGACAGTTTTGAAGAGTTAATAATTGGCTCAAGTTCAGTTATTTGTTAAAAACCACACTACATCTTTCTTTTTCTCTTCTTTTCTTGGTTCTCCTTCCCTTTCTCCATTCTTTCTTTCCTGTACTTTCCTGAGCACTCTTTTACTGCCAGACTCATTCTTAGATGGTTGAGACTGAGACATAACCATATCTCTGGAGGCACTAACTTTCTTGCTTTTCTCATATTCATTCTGTAATGTTTTCATTGTGTGATACAATTCTCTCAGAATTATAATATGACCACTGGTCACTATGAGGGAGAGAGCTCCTTTTATCCCTATCCATACAAAAAGCCTTGGTGCAATCCAGTTTTACCCATGAGGCAGAGGAATCTCAACCACACCTTGAGTGTCTATAGCAGTAAGCATGGTTTCCTTTCTGGTAAGTAGGACACATACATTTTGTGTAGTCTTGTCTACATGTGTAGAGGTTGGAGGATTTGATATTTGAGAAAACAAAACAAAACAAAAGCTCCCAAACCAAAAACTAACCAATCAACCAACCATCCAAGCAAGCAAGCAAGCAAACAAACAGGAACAACAATTTGCAAGACTAAAACTGGCTTCCAATTGCCCTGGGATATTGAAGTGAAGCTAAGCACAGAAAGGACACATGACATTTGCCTGAGACAGACAGAATGCCTGCTTCTTATGCATGATTGTGTCTGCCAGTGATTTTTGTGGCTCTGATCCAAGTTTTCAGGACACTATCACATTTTTAAGTTTTTCTAATGAATTATAATAAAATTTCTGTAGTTTACATCAAATTGTGTTGAATGACATTTTTAGCAAATTGTGTCACATTGTGATTTTTTCCAAAATTTAAAAAATTTCTTGTGCCAAAAAATAATCAGTGAAAATGATTTTGTGTGAAACTTTTTGAAAGCCAAGTTTAGCTGATTTTGCTAAACAGCACTAGCAAACAATTTATTCAATCCTTCTCCAAGCCCTTTTTTTATGCCTTGTTCTCTGTTTCCAGCACCCCCCTTCCCCAGCTTCTTTCACTCTGTTTACTGGCCTTTGTTTCTGCTCCTAGTTCATCTTTCTCTAACATTATCAGCCCTTCTTATATGCCCCAACCCCTAACTATACGAAGCCTTGGGCTATAGTTTTGGGTTGAGGGTCACAGAGGTCATGGATTTTCCACTGAAAGAAAGAAACAAAAGGGGAGGGGAATGATTACTTTAGCTGTCTTTCTCTCTTGTGCTTCTTGCCCGGGAATTCATTCTTCAGGCCCATAGCAAGTGTTGGTTCTGTGGAATTGGAGAGACAGAGAGAATTCACCATAAGAACCGCACAGTGTTGCTTTAGATAAGGGAAGGACTTATTTACATATGCCTGACTCCAATGTTGAGCTTTCTGCATGAGGGTGGGTAGACGGATGGCTGGGGTAGATTTTTGAGACTGGTTTTTTGAACTGTCTTGTTTCTCAAAAAGGAAAGACAGTAAGCAGTAGCAGTGCAAAACAAATTAGTGGATTTAAAACAGAGCTTTTCAGACATTTAGTATTCTTGGGTTTGTTATAAAATGAAGAAATTAGTATTTGATATAACTGTGATTAAAATAATAGTTATTGTTGGCAACTACTAGAAGCAACTAAGAATCTATATGCCTCATCTCTGACCTTTTACAGCTCTGGCAATTGTATTTTCCTCATGCTATGGTTAAGGTTATGGTTGAGGTTATGCTCTAGGATACTTGGCTAAGCAGCAGAACGGAGGTGCCTTATTTTTATTCTGTTTTTATTTTTTATATTTTTTATTTCTGATTTTAAAGCTCCCTTTTCAAGTCACTATACTAGGTGGTCAAGAGTATCACATCATACAACAAACAGCACCAAGCATAAGGAGAGGGATTATTCTTTTGTTCTGTTTTGAAATGTTAAGGGTATAATTCTGTGTGGCTGAAACACAGCCCTACATTTTTCTTTGGCTTCTTCAGAAGTTCCCCCACTTTATATGGACACACGTTACACTAGAGACTGTGACTGAATTTTGTGACTCTAGCCTTGGAGGTCATCAAGTCATCAGCTGCCTGTTTTTCTTGACAGTATTAAGAACGTAGTGAACCTGCAACAGCATGTCAGCCAGACTACAGCTGTGGAGTTGCCTGGCCTTTGACTACAGAATGGTCTGACTGCAGGAGAATGGTGCTACTGTAGGAGAACAGAGTACCAAGCAGAAATGGACTGAGGAATGAGAATGAATCTAGGAACCTCCCTCCCATCAGGTACTCTCACTGTAGTCTTAGTGCAAGCCATGAAATCTCATAGTGACGATCAAGAAAAGCCACGTAATTATAGGAAAGCATTCTGTGGTTTCCAAGTGTGTTTTGTGAGCCTTGCCTGCATCTAGACTATATGCTAATGTCTACCTGCTGAACAAGATTTGATTTCAGTAATTGATGCTTTCAAGAACTTTCTCTCTTGGCCACTCATTTGGGGCCAGAGTTTTTGGGTAAACCATGAGAAGCTAGGAAATGCTAAAAAAGTATCTGACTGGTATGTACTGCTTAAAGAGAGTATTAGGTCTTTCTCAAGAATGATTACAAAGGCTTGAAACTGTGTCAAATGCTTTAGGCCTGTCTATAAATTTGGGTTTCTGTGAACTTAGCTATCCCTTTTAGGTCACAGTTTGTGAAATCAAGGTTATTTTTGAGGTTTCAAATGGTATCTGATTATGTTGTGACCTTTCCCTAAATAGCATCTCTGACTTTGATACATGAATTTTGGAAGTGCTTAGCAGTCTCTTGCTATTCTCTGGGCCTAGGTCAACACTCCTATCATCTCAGTTTTAAAATGAAACACAGAGAGTTTAAGTGACTCATATATGGGATCCCAGCAAGTCAGATCTGTGCTGGGCACAAAGGTCTTAAGCTTTGGGCTTTAGATTAGTTCACTGAGCCAAGTATTTCTCCCAGCAATTATTTATACACATTATGCATCTGACCTGGATATTCTAGTGCTTATTTCCCATTTGCATAATGAGCAATACATCAGGCATCCAAGAAGAAAGTTTTTTTTTTTTTTTCCCCACAAAGAGCTGAGTCTAAGTGTGGCCCTGGTCTTACAGATTTAGAAAGAGTCAGAGAGCAAAGTGACTCTGCCCAGGCACAGGCATGAAAATGAAATTTCTTAGGTAAGGAGGTAATCCAGGGAACTGACAGTGCCTTATGGAAGAAAGACAAGGGGAGATATTTTTTGGCTTGGGCCTTTCTGATTTGGCCATGAAATTCTGCCATCCATTTAGGTTACTCAGGATTTGTCAGGAGATACTCTGGATAATGGAGTTGTATTGAGGTGCAGCAATATATGTGGGATCTTGGGAATATTTTTCTCCTCCCATTGTATTCAAGGGCACAGGTCATCAAGTGTATGTAGAAAATTAATGTGTGTGTCTGCATAATTAAAGGTTTTGAGCTATTTCTTTAAAATAATTTTTATTAAAAGTTAAGATAAAAACGATATAGTCTTATTATGTGCATTCAGTAAGTTTTAGGGAATACAGAAAAGCAAAAAGAAAGTGAAATCATCTGGATAGGGACAATCTTCATTAAAGTCATGGCGTATTTTCCTCACTTAAAAATGGGTTCTCCCTGCACAAAGCTAAAGTCCAAGTGGATCAAAGACCTCAACATAAAACCAGATACATTAAATTGGTTAGGAAAAAAGTGGGGAAGACCCTAGAACTCATCTGCACAGGAGAATACTTCCTGAACAGGACAGCAACAGCACAGGCTCTAAGACCAACAATCAATAAATGGGACCTCATGAAACTGAAAAGCTTCTGTAAAGCCAAAGACACTGTCATCAAAACAAAACGACAGCCTACAAACTTGGAAAGAATCTTCACCAACCCCACATCTGACAGAGGGCTAATATCCAGTATATATATAAAGAACTCAAGAAGTTAAAAAGCAACAAATCAAGTAATCCAATTAAAAAATGGGGTACAGAGCTAAACAGAGAACTCTCTGTAGAGGATTATAGAATGGCAAAAAACAAAGAAATGCTCAAAGTCCTTAGCCATAAGGGAAATGCAAATCAAAACGACCCTGAGATTTCACCTTACACCCATCAGAATGGCTAAGATAAAAAACTCAAGTGACAACACATGCTGGAGAGGATGTGGAGAAAGGGGAACCCTCCTCCACTGATGGTGGGAATGCAAACTTTTATAAACACTCTGGAAATCAATTTGGCGCTTTCTTAGACAATTAGGAATAGTGATTCCTCAAGATCCAGCTATACTACTCCTAGGCATATATCCAAAAGAGTCTCAAGTACACAACAGGGACATTTGCTCAACCATATTCATAGCAGCTTTATTCATAATAGCCAGAACCTGGAAACAACCTAAAGTTCCCTCAGTTGAGGAATGGATACAGAAACTGTGGACTTTTACACAATGGAATACTACTCAGCAATTAAAAAGGAGGAAATCATGAAATTTGCAGCAAATGTTGGGACCTGGAAACAATCATCCTGAGTGAGGTATCCCAAAAGCAGAAAGACACACATGGTATATACTCACTTATATAGACCTATAAGATAGGATAAACACACTGAAATATATACACCTAAATAAGACAAACAAGAGGACCTGGGGTAAGATGATTAATCCTCACTTAGAAAGACAAAGGAAATGGACATTGGTTGTAGGAGAAAACAAGTAACAGGACAGGAGCCTACCACAGAGGGCCTCTGAAAGACTCCACCTAGCAGTGTATCAAAGCAGATATTAAGACTCATAACCAAACCATTGGCAGAGTGCAGGGAATCATATGAAAGAAGGGGGAGTTAGTAAGACCTGGAGAAGACAGGAGCTCCACAAGGACCAAATATATTAGGGCACAGGGGTCTTTTATGAGACTGTTTCTTCAACCAAGGACCACGTATAGATATAACCTAGAACCCCTGCTCGGTTATAGTCCATGGTAGCTCAGTATCCAAGTGGGTACCCTAGTAAGGGGAACATGAACTCAACGCCTGGTTCTTTGACCCCCTGCCCTCTGAGGGAAGAGTAGCCTTGCCAGGCCACAGAAGAGGACATTGCAGCCTGTCCTGAAGAGACCTGATAAGCTAGGGTCAGATGGAAGGGGAGGAGGTCATCCCCTGTCAGTGGACTTGGAAAGGGGCAGGGAGGAGATGAGGGAGGGATGGGGGAATTGGGAGGGAATGAGGCAGGAGGCTAAGGCTGGGATACAAAATACATAACCTGTGATTAATATAAAATAAAATAAAAATGGGTTCTCTCTCTTTTTAAAAGATACTGGCTATATATTTAAATACATTATTTAATTTATTAGTATGCATTTTATATAGACAGGCATTATTTTATATATATGCTAGTCATATTGCCTTATACTCTACTATTTAAACTTAATACATTTGGACATCTTCTTTGGTTGTTATTTTCCTCCTCATCATCTCTGATGGCTGCACAGCATCTCATTGTGAGAATGTATCATCCTTTATTTAGCTAATCCCTCATTGCTAGACATTTATGCTGTTTCCAATTTTCTCTGTTATAAAAAGGCTATAATGATGATGTAAATCTTATTTATAATAGCATCACATCATATATATTTTATCTGGATCGTCCAGAAGACCTAAGACATAGGATATCAAGCAATGTCACTGCCTTTTAAATCTTCTAGTGAGAAGACTTGGTAAGAGAGGACTGTGGAGGGTCTAGTCAAGACTAAGGCAATACCACATCTAGCTGTAGTGTGCTGGGTCACTAGAAATGAAGGTCAGAGCTGTAATCAAAGCGCAGCATGGCTGTATGGGGCTGAGGAAACAAATACCCCATATAGCCTCTATGATGGTACAACAGCACTTAGTGAAGACTCTGAAGACTACAACACCTAGAAAGTGTTAAAAGGCAAGAAACTCATCCATAAACTCATCTGTATGCTGAACTGGCTGTCCAGAGTCATGAGTGTGTCCATCCATAGTCTTTGAAATAGCCTTTCCAAGGCAGATGCTTGAATGAAAACAAAATGAAGCATAGCAATGAGCCTTGCTTGCCTGGCCCAACTTATCTTTTATAGCACATCTTTTACATTAGCTACATTGAAAGCCTGTGGATTTCACGGAGTGTTTGGAGGAAGGCCACATTGTCCTCACTCACTTTTTCTTGTGTGGGTTTGAATGTTAAGGATGTAAACCTCCTCTTTTGTCTTTTTGTTTTACAGTTATGTAATAAAATAATTAACGAAGTGCACAGCTTTTGTGGACCTCAGAAAGCAAGGGCTACTTTCCCCTGCGTTTTGTTGTTTATCCTCTACATTTTCCTATGATGTTTGAGACCAGAAGTGATAATAACTTGACTGGCAGCACAGTTGTCTGGGCTAAAGGAACATGTGGATCTTAGCAAATGGCTGCAATTCTATAGACTGAAGTAATCAAAACCATGCTCTTTTTTTCTTTCTTTTTTTTGACAACTTACAGATTTACAGTTTGTATCTTCTATACCAGAATCCAGTCATATAATGCTGCTAGCCTCAGATGGCTCTGTGAACACGGCTAGAGAATAGCATGTTTTGTTTTCCTTCTCCTTGGGGTGACCATTGTCTCCACTAGGTCCCGTGCTCAGTGAGTCATTAATTAAAGCCAGAATCTTTATAAGTGACCTGTTGCGGCATTGAGGTTTATTCCCAACTTATTCTGCTTCACTGCATAATGTTTGCCTAATGGGCCTTGTTTTTATTTTTCTCATCCTTCTGCACACCATGAGGATTCATTTCTGAGATGAAGAGCAAAGACTAGGTTAAGAAAAAACAGGCACCTCCAGAGTGTAAAAACTGCAATAAACCCATCACCTCTAACAACAGCAGGGCATGAAAAGATAAAAAACAGCCTGCCAAGAATGCAGTAACCACCCATTCACTTTTAAATGCTCGCCACACTCCAATGCACAGACCTAATTACTTTTCTGCATTCCCAAATCCACTTTGCCCGAACTGCAATCAGAAACCTGGCGTTAAAATATTTTAGACTTGGAGGATCAAGACTAATTATGGGCCTTAGCTGCACCTTTGGTTGCTCTGCCCCCACCCCCTCCTCTTCTCTGGGTTACTTTAAAGCACGCTCCACTGGAAGAAAGGCTGCCCAGTCCCAGTTGGGGGTGAAACAGTGAGAGAATAAAACAAAGAACAACTCAACTCAATTCAGTAAGCTTCAATGAGGCTGGTATATTTAATGTGAGTCCAGGGTTAGCCCACAGAATTGTGTCAGAATGCAATATTCTCAACAAAAAAAGATGTGTTTAAGGTCGGGAAAGGCCCCATAAGGCTGTTGTTGGTGTTTAAGCAGTCCACTAAGGTATTTAGCATTGAGGGTTTCTAAACATTCCAGCTGAGAATTAAACCACAGCTTTACAGTAGCTGCTTAAAGGTTTGGGGGGCTGGGAGCGTCCCCTCCCCCTTGCATTGAAAGGTCAACAAACAGTAGAAAAGATCATGTCATAACAAAGATGAAGTCACCTATTATGGACTATAGTGACAGTTAATAGCATTATCAGAGAAGCTAATACAAGGTATTAGATAGTGTAATTGTTCAAATGGTATCATGGTGATTAGAACACCCAAGCATGATACATTTTTTACTTCATGCAACATGGAAGTATTTCAGGTGAGCTTCATGACATGACAGACAGTTGTTATAAATATGTAAATATTAGAACACTGGCTCAGTATTTCAATTTTCCTGCTTCATAAAGAACCATTTTTGATACACAGATGTTACATTCCATACATTTACTAAAGTACTTTTGGATAATTTTCCTGAGAGTAACCCTCTTAGAAATCTTTCATTCATACAAAATACTTTACTGTGGAAGTTGATGATAATGTTTGACTCAGTTAGGCATTTTTGAGTTTCACGGACTCAATCAAGACAAATCTGAACACCTACAAAACCCATCATTTCCCAAAAGTGCATTCTTTGAATAGACAGATGAGGCAGAACTGGGGAGGGTTAATTTCAGGTCCAAGTTTGAGTTGTCGTGCTGTGAGAGTAAATCTGGGCATGTGGGACTTAGGCTCACAGAAATGTTATGATATTAGACTGAATTATAAATGATGTCATCTAAAGGGGGTACAATTACCCCCCCCCCAAATGGAACCTCACCAGACTGTAGAATTCTTCTTTTTTTAAAAAATTAATAGTCAATAATCGAAATCATATACTATAGTATAAGGGATTCAAACTGGAAGGTGTTTCAGATGGTTAGACCATAATACAAGGAGTGTGGACACTGGCTCACAGCTACCAATTAGCTGTGCTTCTTAGATAGGTAATTTATTCCTCTCAGAGGCATCACATATCAGAGAAATCATGGGCCAAAACAGTAATTATCTGTAGGTAATTCAGAGGCTTGAAAGCCAATGATTCCAAAGAAATGCAAACAGAGTTCTTTTCATTGTATAGACTCATCTTAAAACCTATAATAAGAGGCAGTCCCTGGCTGTGAACCTTTACACTTCAAGGTGAAACAAGGAGGCTGCAAAAAGCAAAGACAATGATCAGGGGCTTTTCTGCATTAAACCCTATTGAAGGGGAAGTCAATGACCAAAGATTGCAGGCCCTTCATATCCAGTGCAGAAATGAAGGGCTCTGTAGGCTGAAGGGAGGGACAGGGGACAATATCAAATCCTAGAGCTAAGTAGAATGACAATAAAAGGCCTGGCAGTTTAATTTGAAGTTTAAAGCTCAACTGAAATAAAATAATCTTTCCAAGGATAAAAAGGTAATCATAGAATTTTTTAAATTCCATGGCAAATTCTTCTTAAGAAAAGCACTTATACTTAACATCCCATTCCTTTATGCTGCATTCATATTTTATATGGCTGGTTTTGAAAATCTGGAGCTGCTGGATCTGGCCTTTGAATACAGAATTGGACAATTCAGCTCTTCCTTGATTATATTTGCACTTAGTTTCTTTTTTTATTATTTTTAACCCTTTATATTTTTTGCTAGGTTAAAAAAGAGTGAGAAAAATAAACGATAAAAACAAACAAATGAACAACAACAACAAAAACAGAAGACGGCCCCAATTTAAAGTGATGACAAATTGTGTAAATTACATATTCTGTAGTATAAGTACTGGCATTTGGGATTTCTACTCTTTGAAACACTTGAGTTTTTAATATTCTGTAGGGGCTTTGACTCTTCTGCATGCTCTACCAATTTCATAGATAGTTATGGAGCAACACTGATTTTTCGCTCAACAAGGTCAGGGCACAGTCCACTTGCCTAACTTAAATGATTTCCACCCCCTCAGCATCATAGACCAACAGCACGTGTTGGGGGAGGAGTGTAATTCTCTGACTTTCTCTTGCTCTGACCTCTGATGACTCTGTTGTGAACTAGGGAGAACACATTTGCACAGAGTGTGGCTGATTTCCTGAGAGTGCAAAGATTCCCAAGAGTTTTCTTCCAAGTCTAGGTTAGTTTAATTCCACAATTAGACAGAGCAGGACTGTCCAGAACAGATATGAGCGCTTTGCTCATTGACTGCGTAGTTGGTGACATTTGAGGACTCTTGATGAGATTTGCGCATAGGTAATTATGCAGCCCTATAGGCACCCAACAGTGGTCTTGGGAGGAGCTCTGGGGATGCCTAAGGGATTCCAATTCTCAAGAAGCTGGATCAGATATTCTGAAGTTTCTCTCCAATTTTCTAATGTATTTTGTCCAGTTTAAAGCATGATATATTATTCTACGTAAGAGAGGATTTTGTTTTCTGACTTAAGTGTTCAAGTTCTTAAAAATTATATTTATTTCAGAAGCCACACATAAAAGTGCCTGTATTTGAGCTGGCAGGAATAGTGAATCCTTATACAGCCAATGCTAGCATGCCATTTTTAGCATTTTAAATTACTTAGCACATTTTAATTCTCTCATGTTCCTTTTTCAGGGGTTTCAATAAGGAAATAGTGGTGACTCCTTTCCAAATGTGGAAAGTGAGGGCACAGATGATGAGAATGCCCCTCACATCTTGCCTGCAATTCAGAAGTCAGATGCCAAGATGCTTTGTGTTGTATGAACTGGCTTTGTCATATTAACTGAGAAGCAGAAGAGGAAAGGATGAGAGCATGTAGAGGATGAGAATAAAATAAATGATACATGCTTGTGAAATTGTTGAACAAATTTAATCAACACACAAAACAGAGGAAAAGATGAACAAAATTAAATATGCCTCTCGGTGACACAGACAGGGCAGAACATCTTGGTGACAAGTTTAATAACTCACTTTCTGTGTTCTTCTTCATATCACTGTCTTCTCCATTTGCTCGTGTTTCTTTACATCAATGGAACTCAGAACTATTGTCTCTCTTCCTCAGTGTTCCTCATAGCCCAAATCTCTAGATTCCAATTGGCCCAGGAGGCATTTCTAATATGGGGCTTTCCTTATTGCTTCATAGTTATGTTCTTCAGTTTTCCTTGGAGACTGATGGTGTTCGCGTCTATCACAAAACAATGTACCTAGTGAATTCAGTAAGCCTGCTGCAGTTGTCTCCCCTGCTCTGATTCTGCTGCTAAACTAACTTCTGTAAGCTACCTCCAGTGCCCTACTCAAGTCTGCAGGATCCCCGAATTCTCCACCAGCACACTGACTTAGTTTGTGTCTCCATTTGAATGATAGAGCTATCTCTTCAGTCACTCCCAGCTGTTACATTTGGGCCTGTCATGGCTTCTCAATCTTGCTGCTGTCCTCATTCAACTTTCAACTGTGGCCTTTTCTTTCGCTTTTACCTCAGGTCTTAACCACTTTCAGTCTTCTCTCCATGAGTTCTCCCTGCCTTTGTCCGTATAGATTCTCTTTTCTTTTTGGGAGGCTTAGTTTCTTTTTGTATTTTGTAACACTTTTGTAGAATAGTAATAGCCCTGTAGTATAGTCAGGCAAACTTAGTTCCTAAGCAGTTTTCAACAATGTTGTTGAAATGCTGCGTTTGATTTTTGGAGATCAAGTGCTGACTCTATGTCCTTTTCCTCCAAAGCTCTCATGTGAAACTTTGCTGCCAGTAAACATATACAGGATAAAAATTTCCTTTGTGAAAATTTGGCCCAGAATGTTCTAAGAAGATATGTTAAAGTTAGTTTAATCTCAGGCTTCACAAATACCCAAAGTAGAAACAAATGAGCAAACTCCCACCACCTGAACTGCTGTATATAGAGAAATCTCTGCTGCACTGAATTATTTAAGCAAAATGTTTCTTTGCCTAAGATATTAGACCCCAGCATAAATATAACTGGATAGTTCATATCATTTTCTTATAAGCTAGACCTATGAGTTTCAAAGGAATAAAGATTTGAAGATTCTCTAACCCACCCCTCCTTGGGGTAGTTTCTCATGAATAACACTATTTCTTCTTTTGATTATTTTAATCAGTTATTCAGGTTCAGTTATTTTCATATGTTATTCATGAAAGACATTGTTACGGTGCTTTACAAACATTAATTTGTCTCATTGTCTCTTTCCCCTATAAAAAAGGCAGTGTATTATTATTGATCCTCCTTATCGTCAGCATCATCACCATAACCACCATCATCATAACTACCACCACCACTGTCATCATCATCATCATTATCATCATCATTCTAAGGAAACCAGTATATTAAAGACCGTATAGCTAGGGTACTTGAGAAGAATGTAAACCCAGGCAAGTAGTTGGGTCCCTTAGTCTTGCCACCTCCTAGAGCTTTCTTTGAACTCATGTTGTACATCCTGAAAAAGCTACTGTGAGCTCATATGTGCAGCTTCCCTGTTGTGCGCTGAAGACTGCTTCTTCAGGCTCCTGCATTCTTTCAGCGCCCTGCTTTTCAATGATCCCTGGGCTTCCAAAACGTGCATGAGATATAGATATTGCAATTAGGACTGGGGATTCTTCAGGATCTTCTCTGCACTTAGACTAGCCATGGGTCTCCCTGCTAGCCACTGTATACTGCAAACAGAAGCTTAACAGAATTGGCCTTTCAGGAGCTCTGTCATACTTGTATCCCATTTTTACGCTTAGATATTTCTATATGTTATGGTTCTCAGTAGGACAGACATTAGAGTTTATCACTTCTGTGCACAGAGTTGTGAGCACTTCTGATCGTTGTATAACATTTGCTCCCTCTGCTGTGTAGTGTGGGTGATGGATTTGTGGGATCTTATCGTTCTTTGTCACGTTTATATATTCACGACAGAACATGGCTCAATGAGCTACTTTACATATAAAGAATTTTATAAGTAGAAATAATTTCAATTGTAGGGAATATTTTGAGACCAGATTCTCACTTTGTTAATGTTTTCAAATGTGGACTAAAAGATAGCTGGCTGATATTTGCAAAATACATTTAGACGAGTTCTTGGAAGATTTTCAGCAAGGCCCCCTTGCCACCTTCTTTCTTGAAGGAGTAGGCTGGCACCTCCTGTTCTGCACATGGAAAGGCCTTTATGTTCATTAACTAAATAGAATATAACTCTTTAATTCAGAAAGTAAGATGGGTGTTATGACAAACATAGTAGAAGGTGTGATTAGCATCACAGGAACTCAGCTATGTAAGACGTGTCACATTTCTTACTTTGAGTTCACTAAGATCCATCAGAAAGCCATCTTGAAGGCCTGGAGATAGATTCAGTTCCAAATACAATGCCCCTCACAAACCCTTGAAGTAATCATCTTTCAGTACCCATTCTGTCAATCTGAATGCTGATTTCTGGTCAGTAAGTATGGTTGCTTTCCTTTCGTGATAGGAATATTTGTCAGGTCTGCATCTTTTACTTACATAAACCTTACCCAGCATTCCGATCCCTCTCATGGTTGGATTCCTGCTGCTGGCTGGCTTCTCAACAGGTGACTTATGACAAACTTCCTGCGGGGCTCAACTGTGCTCCCTCAGAATTTATACATTGAAGTTCTAATCCCCAATAAATTAGGAAGTGATTTTATTTGGAAATTGGATCTTTGAACAGGCCATCAGGTTTTAAGGGAGTCATTTAGACAGTCTTGGCCCAATCCAGCAGGTGTTCTATAGTGATTAGGGCAGAGTCCTACACAAGAAAGACACAAAAAGATGACGACATCCCAAGTAGAGAAGATTAAGAAGCAACCCAATATTTTGGACAGCTTCATCTGAGACTTGGCCTTTTAAGACTTTGAGAAAAGCACTTTCTGTTTATTAAGCTAACTAGCCCGAGGTATTTTGCTATGCCATCTTTAGCAAACTATACATAGCCATGACACAGTGCATCTGGCATCTGAGTGAATATAGGAGGAGGTCCTGGAACTTTCCACCTGTCTTGATTTTGTTCTATTCTCTGTTGTTGGGACATATTCAATTTTTTTTTCTGTTGGGTTATATGTCGTTTCTAGCTCATTTTTTTCTATTTAAGCTTGAATTAAGTCCAGGCATGAGAAGTCCTTTAACACCAAATTTTCCTCCTAATATTTTATGGCAAATAAGAAATTAAAGAAAATTTTGATTTTGAAAAATCATCAAGATCAAAGCATTAGTAGAAATTACATAAACAGAACTGTGATGCAAATGGAAATAGCCTATCACAAATAGCAGTCATTAATTAGCATGAGTTACCTTCAAATAATATTGAACATTTTTGTAATAGTGCAAGAACTCAGGCAGTAGCTTCCTCCCTGCATAATTGTTAGTGTATATTCTTTTGCTATATCTTTTTAAAAACCCACAATAAAATTATTTTGATGTTCTCTTTAAAATATTTAAATTATATATACTTATATAAAACAAACACATACATATGTAATGTGCAAGTGTGTATGAATGTTCTCATATTTATGGACTTACATATGTGGTAGTTGTGTGTGTGCTAATATGTAGAGGCTAAAGGTTGATGTCTGTGTTCCTCAATATTCTCCACTTTATGTACTGAAGCTATGTTTCTCTCTGAACCTAGAGCTCACTGATTCAACTAATCCAGCTAACTGTCTTGCTCTAGATCATCTCTTGTCTCTACCCCACAAGTGCTGAGATTTCAGTGAGGCCATGGCTCAGCTGATATCTAGGTTTTACATGGTTCTAGGTGTCTGAATTCTGGTCCTCATGCTTGAACTGCGAGCGTTTTGTCTTCTGAGCCATCTTTACAGACCTATGGATGTTGCTTTTAGGCACTCTATTTCTTTTAGGTGCAACTAAAAATAATACTTTCTCCCATATTACTTCTATCTACAGAACTTCTTTAATATTTATTACAATGTAAGTTAGTTCTCTCTCTCTCTCTGTGTACCTGAGATTTAGAATTAAAAGGCTTTATTTCTCTTCTACTTTTGAAAAACATTTTTCCTAGGCTATAAATGTCTTGGTTGATTTAAAAATCTGTGTTGTTGCCTTGCTTTTCCCTAGATTTGCTAATTTCCAAAGAAAAGGGTATTTATATTGTTCCTAAGTATATAACTGACATTTTTCTCTCAGAATGCTTTCAGTATTTTATCTTTGATTTTGATAGTTTAGCCTGTAGTTGCTGCATTCTCTTCTTCTTCACTATTGCTTCCTGAGTATCTCCTCTTCATTATGAATGAGCATGTGTGTTAATTTAGAATCTGTGGCTTGCTATCATTGGGGAGATTCTTGTCCACACAGATACTTCCATGCCTTACCTAGGTCTTTTCCTTTTGACCTCTGGCTATTCATGTGGTAGACTCTGATGCTGTGCACAGCTCCTGGATCTTTGTTGTGACTTGCTTCTTCCTTTCATTTACATTCTTCCATTGTCAAGTTTACTTGTGTTTATTTTTTCTGGAAATATTTTTTTAACACACATGCTAAAAATGTTCCTTATCTGTATTTCTATGTATTTTAATTGGATCTTAGAAAATAATTATTTTGCTTGAAATTATTTGCTTGAATCCATGAAAGTTGTTTGGTATCTCCAATAGATATTCCAACATAATAGACATTGTTTTAAGTTGGTATCTAGCAGTTTCCATGTTTGGGTCAACTCTCGGTCTACTTCTGCTTCTTCTTGACAATGAATTTTTAAACCTAAAGTGTTTTTAATTGTAGATGTTAATTATATCCCAATGAAGAGTTTCATTATGGTGTTTCCACACTTGTATATAAAGTAGTTAGTCATATGCCTCCTGTTACCCTCTCTTGTCCAGGAGGTGGGGCTCCTCTTAAACATCTTACTGCAGTAACTTGTGCTTTTTTTGTGGTGGCAAGACAAGAAAGTTGCTGTCTACTAGTGGTCCTGATAACTTGTGATGATGGCATTTTACGGGAGGAGTTTCCTGCTTCTTCCTGAGACAGACACCTCTTGGTTCTATTTCTCCAGTAGTGACACCACAAACAAACAGACAAACAAACAGACAGACAAGCTAACTAAACTAAACAAACCATGACTTGGAAATGAGCGTTTTGGGCATGTGTTCCAGAAGCAGATGGGAGAGATTTGTCTGGGACCTGAGAGACAGGTAAATATCTTGCCTCCTTTTTAGATATTATATATATATATATATATAATATATATAATATATATATATTAGAGTATATATTAGAGTAATATCTAATATATATATTAGAGTATATATATATATATATATATTCACTCTTATAGTTGCTACCCCTTTCTTTCCTGTCCTGCTAAAATGTCCTATTTATAGCAACCAGTCACTGTTTGTAAATCCATTATGAATTTTGTTTTCCACTTCAGCTTTCTACTAGGGAGGCAAATCATTCAACCCGTTTTCATTAGATAGGAGCAGTAGTCATTTTTTCTTGATGGTTTTATGTTCTAACCTAGCCAGTGGATTGGGATTTTAAAGACTGAAACCTCTAGGTAGGAATGGAGAAAGAAATTGAAAAGGCATCCTAAACAGGAGAGCAACATATGAAAGTATAGAGAAACATGGAAATGTTTATATATGCTATGTGAGTCTCCTTTTAAAATCTATTTTGGGAGTCTATAGCAAAGTGGAACTTAATTTATAAATATCTTCCCAATGACTAAATTGACAAGTCCATAACTATGCTGTCATGGGAGAGAAGGCTACACAATTTTTACTCAAGTCTTTTGGTTTAAACATACCTGCTTTTGATTAATTTAGGGAACTAAGTAATTATGGAGTAATTAACTTGATTGTTAGGTATGACTTATAGAATCAGTCTTACAGCTCTGAGCATATAAATTACATTCTGAAACTGTTTCCAACCTTAAACTGAGGTTTTGGCAGGGCAAATTTACTCTCTGAGGCTAAAGTTACAGTATTTAGCTTTGGGTATTAGACTACAGTATTAATCTTTGGGTGAATGGACTGGTATACCCTTTTATGGATTGAAACTACCAATTTCTAATGCAATTTCTAATGTGTGGAGAATCCAGACAAGTTCAGCTTCTAGCTTTAGACTATCCTATGACTCTAGCTAGCTCCAGGAACAGAATTGCCCAGTGTGAATCCTGCTTTAATTCCCAGCTCCCAAAACATGGAAAAAAGTAAATGATAAATTATAATTCAGGAACACTTTGCTACATGGTACTAGACAAATGGAAATCGTAGGGATTTACTTAAGGATTGGGTAAATATCCATCTTCGAAACTGTTTAAGAACAGACAACATTAATTTTTCATAAAATTTGCAACCTTCTAACAGTAACATATAAATTTAATGTTGTGCTTGAATATTTTAGGCATTCTAAAAACTGAATTTCTTTGCTTATATCAAGAGTAAGTATTGACTTTTTCACTAAAAAGGTATTCTTTGATGTCTTTTAGAAAGTAAACTAAAATGTATTTTAGACAATATACTATTACATTACAGTTTTAATAAAATTAGATGCAATAATACCATAAACATTTATCCTTAAATTCTGTAATGTGTTTAAATAAAAATTGTATAATATATAACATATAATTTATATGAATAATAAGAAAATGTTCATCTCATCAGTAATGCTTTGGCCTCAAAGAGGATAATTTTTCCATTTTTTATGATCATTTTATAAGGTAAAATATCCAGATATGTGGAGAAAGTAATTCTCCCTAAAGTAGATCTCTACCTTGGAATATAAACATGGCATATTATAGCTCAATTGGTATCATATGTCTCATTAGTTGTTGCAGACTAAAATTTTGTTCATTATAGAATTGTGATTTCACAAAATACAGAATAGCTTCATCATATGAATTAAAATTTTTCAACATTCTCTATTTGAAAAATTATTCTTAAGAATATAAGAGCCAATGAAACAAAACTGTTTTATAATGTGCTTTTTTCTCATTTTTTGAAATCTTGTGTCAATGGGAAGACCCCCTATTAAAAAATGGCAAATATGATTCCAGGGCATACTTCTCAGTCTTAATCACTGAAGTTATTTGGTTATCAAAGCCACAGAATTTATGATTTCATTTTCATCAGTTTTATACTCATGATATTCAAGGATCTGGTCTTGAAAACATTAAAATGGTCTTTGTTTGATATTCAACATGCAGTTTCAGAAAGTCATGTTCATATTAAAAATTGAAACCAAGTGTTAGAAAGAACAAAGTGTCTCACCAAGGCTTAGGACCAGAACCGTATTTGTAAGGGTTAGTAGTGGCGTGAGGATGAAATGGATGCACAGTAAAGTCTCTGGGGTCTCTCTTTCTCCCCCTCCTCTTTCTCTGTGTGTCTTTAGGTGTGCATGTTTGTGTGTGTTTCTGTATGATTGTAGAGGGTTTTTATGTGCGCACTCCTGTACATCCAGCTCTCTTCTATAGAGTGGACATAAAATATTGTTTAAAGCCAAGTCTCTTGTTAAAGAAAATCTTTAGTCTCTTTTAAATTTGCTATACTGGAAGAAAATTTCTTCCAATAGGCTGTTACTAATAAAGAGACATCAGCCCGTATGTTCTGTGACAAATCAGACTTGTTTTGGCAATGCAAATTATGTGACCTGGTTTGAAAGTGTCTGAACACCAGGGGAGTAGATGCCACCTGCCCTCAGTTAACCTACCCCTTCTGGGTGGAGATTTTTTATGCTAAGTCCATAAAAGAATAACACAAGTGTATATTTTCAAAATAGAGATTAAGGTACCTTGTGCTAACTGTGTCCAGGATTTCATGTTGTGTTCTGACATAGCCAGTGAGTTTTTGTTCAATTTCTGTAGATAACCACTGCTGCCGAAAGAGCTGTTGTCTGTATTTGATTTCTTGCTGTAGCTGTTATGAAGCATACTGGTTTGTTTGGTGTAAGGCTCTGATGGCGGAAGACTAGGGGGCCACGAGAAAGAGACACTAGGAAACTTTAATGGTTGTGACATAGTGTTCTAGCAACCTGTGTCTTAGGAAAGGTTTTCATTTGTTTGTTGGTCCAGATTCACTTCATAAGAGAGTTATTCCATCCTAGAGGTTGCCATACTGTTTGTTTTTCACATTGAATAGAATTTAGGCCTCAGTGTATAATCACCCTAATGTCATTTCAAAATAGAAGATTGACGTTTCCTATGGGAAGTTGCCATGCACCAAAGTGAACTTATTTATTAACAAGAAGGATTCAATATACTATCACCTTGAACTTTCTTAGAACTATTATTCTGGTATTGATGTTTATTAAAAGCTCTCATTCCTTGAACATGAGAGTCTTTGCTATCGGGTATGTTTAATAAGCCAGTAATCATTTTCAATCATTCTGTCCCTGGCTAAGATGTTCTTAGAAATATCTTATTGACATGCCTTTGTGAAAGCCACGGTGAAACACCTTGATTTTTAACCTTATTACCCCAGTTCTCTATCCTGCTTCCACTTTGCCTCTTTTGTATGAGTGTGGCCCATAACCTTGTGCTGGCAGATTTGCCCTGGCAGCTATGGTCACACAGTCAGATGGCTGCTGCCTTACCACCAGCCTGTGCTGTCAGGAGTTTGCTCCAGGGGCCAGTGCGGATGAAGAATTCCGCAGGTCATCACCACTGACCTAGAAAACCAAAGAGGTTCTAGCTTTGCCGTGGCTTCAGGCAGTGACACAGCTCTGTTTAGCTGTGTGTTCACAGCCCAGAACTCAGTACATCAAGCCCGGTGTTACGGTGTATAATTTGTGTTCTTCAATTTTATATAAATGACCCAAATAACACACAGCAGGGATTCTATTGTGGAAATATGCAAGTCAATTTCAAGAATTATTTTCCTGAAGGTAGGACTGAGCAAACGTTACACATTGCTTACAGGAACATAGCCACGGAATGTGGCTTCTGGTTTGCAGGTTCTCACTTTGATAAGAAAATCAACTAAGACAGACAGACAGGTTGGTTCTCTTGGGACGCTGAGCTGCAATGGCCCCTATGGTTCTCTGCTGAGTTTGCTTTCGCTGCCGACGTTTTAACGTCTTAATGAAGGGACAGGGAAATTACCACTAACTGATCTGTGTTTTTAAATTTGAAGTTTCTAAATTAAGACTGCTTAATGACACAGGCATGCCCATTTCCTGGACCTGCAGCTTCTCTGTACTTGATGTGTAACCTTGGGGGCTTCCTGTGAGGTAATTATCACGCTGGGATGAGCTAATCTCCCATCGAAGAGTACACCTGCCTCATTCTGCTAACAAATAGGCCCCTGCCTTCTCCAGACTGTCTGAGCTGACTTATTATATCTTCCCATCAGCAGAAAGACTCATATCATCACTGGGCCAAAGGTGAATTGCCTAGAGACAAAGTTGGAATGAATTTTTTGCAGTCCCATTTCAGCAGACATTCAAACCACTTCATTCTGAAGAGGGGAGACCTTTAACTCTGTCACATATTTATATATGCTTATAACGCCAGAGAAGGGTCTTACTGCCGATCTGCTCTCTATGAATGTTTCAAAATAGTATTCCATAATAAACCAGCTGCCTCTCAAACCTTTGTTTTCCACTATTACTACTTAGTGAAGAAGAGAGTACTGCATTGCTTTTTAAGTTTACTTGTGTTTTGGAAGTTGAGGGAGCATACATCCGTCATGCAGTAATCAGTGTGCATAAGATTCTAAGTGCAAACATGTATAATCTTGAATAAAGAAGGGTCCACTGAATGGTGGGGGTGGAGGCATTTTTTAGCTAATGTCTTTTTTTTTCATAAAAATTGGCTTTAAAAATAGTTTTTTTATTCCCTACAGCAAAGAGGATAATATTCATTTAAAACCCAATAACAATTAAAACCCCAATAACAATTAAAACTTACAATGAACAACTGCTCTAGCTTTGTTTATTGCATGCATAAATAATCATACTTCAAAGAACATGTTAGTGTCTATGATCTCTCCCCCGATTAAGGTTGCCTCGAGACTGCTTGCTTTGGCTACTGTAAATGTGACATGAATCACACTCAGGAAAATGTGTCTAACATGCTGGGTTTGAAGTAAATTATTTTCTTCTAATATACCTACACAACTGTCACAAGGAATTACACTGCAGATTTAGTGATGTTAAGTGTCAATTGTAATTTGGTGACAGCCGTTTTATTGGCTATGCACACTGCTCTGCTAGGACTGTTTCTCAGTGTGGAGGCCACCGTATCATTAAAAACCAGTGATCCTTTACTGATGACATAATTTGACTGGCAGAGAGAGGAGCAAAAAGGGGCTTGCCTCCACCTGAACAGAATCTGCTGTGTGTCAGAGATGAATTTGCCTCCAAATTAGAAACAGCACTGCAGATGAGCGGCTCTGATTTTGCTTGAGTTCTTTCAAGGCGTTTTTCTGGAATGGTTACTGAGCAGCTGATAGAAGTCTCCTTTAATATGTCAAACATATATATTATGTAGCCTGTAAACATTTCAAATACTTTTAGTCATAGCTTACAGTGAGTTATCTGTGAGTCACTATCAACTGAGTAGAGCCACATGCCTTCTGCACATTCATCCACCCATTCTTTTGTCTGCAATTCTGTCTTTGGCATTGGGTCCAGGAATACAATTAGTGTAATAAAATGTCAACATCACCATTACCAAGAACAAAAAAAGTCTAGCTGTACAAATACACACACACACACACACACACACACACACACACACACACACACACACACACTCCCCACCCCTGAAACACCAGCCAAGGCCTGATATGAGCCAATATTTCCCCAGGTAGAATAAATCATCAGAGTTATGTAAAAATTTACAGTAAGAGCAGAAGTATAACCATACATTCTGAAAATTTTATAAACTGACAATTCAAGTTATGTGTTTTATGCTAATATACATTGTGGTAGGTTCTAATAAACTAAGACTCACTCATAAATAGTAGAAAGCTGACGGTACTCTCATGCCAGGGCATGCACACACTCACTCAGATTCTGCACTTATGCAGGAGTCAGGAAATGGGTTCCAAGACTTGCTTAGTGAATTTAAATCAATATAGCTGCATTCCATTTTCAGGATTTAAATTAACTTTTTTGCTGCAAGGCACCACCAGGAACAAAGCACACTACCTTAAAAGAAAGTGTATCACTCATAATTGTAGCTCATTTCACACCTATTTGACACCTTCTCTTAGCCAGTTGGTCTCATTGAAATGCTGACAATGTCTGCCTATTAGAGGTCCACTTTTCTACGTGGATACCATTCCTCCCAGATAAGCTTTCTTAGCTTCCAACATGGAACAGGAACCGTCTTTGAACTGCTGCTACCTGGCACTATTTACCCCTTTCTTACACAGCTGTACTTACTTAGTGTAACCTTAAAGAACAACAAATTGGACAAATTATTCAGACACACATATCATTGTCCAGCAGGCAAGTTACTTCTGCCAATTTTCCCCTTATGAAAATATTGTGAACATTTTTGTGTACAGTAGAGAGGACAGTGTTGATAAAAACATACCTTTCTAAATCAAAATTCAAGAGTTTGGAAGACAGTACTTCCAACTGATATATTACTGAATAATATATCAGACTGTTGATCTGTTAATAAACATTTATACAGTGAACCCAGACTCTTCTGTTTTCAGTCTGGTCAGAGAGTCTCCACACAGAGCCAAGAAAAGGTAAACAGAATTTGGCAGCAGATGAATCCAGTCAAACCAGCAGAACTAGATGCTGCTTTCTATATTGTCCTATCATTTGTTCTTCAGATTTCTTAGACTTAGACTTTTTTTAAATCTGATATGTCCTCTTTTACTTATTGATATAAGTGGGACTCATAAAAATGCTTGATTACACGATGGTAGGCTAAAATATGCGTGTAAAGATCTTTCTTTTTTTTGTAAGCTTTAACTAAATGTGATTTTTCCTCTCTCAGTAAGGCAATTGTCATTTTAATTCCCTTACTACTTGGACATTTTTCTTTAGTGTTAATTTATTCCTGGACTATCAATGAATCAAAGTATATACATTAATAGTGATATTAGATATTCAGAACTACGTCAACACACACACACATATGTGGCCATGCTTTATTTTGATAACCATTTACTCTGAGGGGAAACATTCTCTTTGCTTAAAGCAGGTGGTATACTGTTTGGTTTTGCACAATGGAAGGCTTGCCACATAGTGAAGATATTTGGCAATGTCTTCATTGACAATGGTCATGGCTGGACAAAGAATAGCTAGTTTCCCAAACTGGGTTCAGTGGGAGTGGGGGTGTGTGTAGGAGTGCTATAGTTAAAGCTACTGGGAAGATTCAAGAAGGTAAGCCAGCTAAGAATGATCAAGAAGTGAGGCATTGTGGTCTGGGAGTTCAAAGAAAGAGTAGATGGCACAAAAATGTCTGTCCTTCCAGGCTTCACTTCTGCTGTGCAGAGGTGAGTCTCAGCAACTCAATTCTCCCCCGGAGTGTTAGTAAAGCCGGAAGGAGGGGCAGGTCCATTTTCCTCTGGGTGTGTTTGCTGCAATAGTTTCTGGTCTCAGCCTTGTGTGCCTTACAAGCTGTGAGTGAACTGTGGTGCACAGAGCTGTGGCTGTGGCCATGTGGAGACAGACTCTTTCTGATGTACATGTGGCGCTCTGTCATAAAAAGGCATGACACATGGATCTCCTGAGGAGCATGCATCAAGTTTATTTTCTGACTAGTAAATGAATAAATTTTTCTGACTCAACTGGGACTGGAAGAAAATAACCTGCCTTTGGAGCTACGGATATGATTCCTTTGGAATGGGGAATATAATTCAACAATACCAACTCATCAGAGAAGTCTGGTGTAAGTCTATCCCAGCCACAAGCCTCAAAGATAAAGGGACTCTGAGCCTCTTGGAGCTCATGCAGAAGCAGGACCTGAGCAGTTCTAAGGGAGAGAAGTTAGCTCAGGGAAATGCCATTGAGTTCCCAGCTCCTGGTCTAGCACGTTCATTCTGTCAAATTTCTAAGTTTTCCTCTGTGAAATTACAATACACTCAGAAATGGTTTCATTATAACTATTGTGTGGTCAGAGGTTTTGAGCACTGGATGGATCTGTCAACCACTTATCCAGTGCTAAATGGATAAGAACTTGAGACGCTTTTCCAGACAGCTTGAGAAGAGCTGAGTCTCAGCAGCTCATCAAGTGAAGTCTTCAAGTGCAAGAACGGAAATCTCACACTAACACCACGGCACAAGTTCTGGATAAAAGGACAGTATAAGGCAGCATATAGTTTTATGATGTTTTTTGGAGAATAAGTGTCAATCTGAACCTAAATTTCCTTAGACTAATTGTTATTGCCTTGTCTAGATGTAGACCTGACATTGGTCCCAGTGCATTGACAACAATCTTGGTTGGTATGGATGGGGGAGGCATAATGACTAAGAATACTCTATTTTATCCTCAGAAGTATTCTGGTTTGGTAGGTAAATTGTTCACCTTAAACATGACCAAAAAACCCTTTTGAAATGCATACATTAGAATAAAAAAGGAAAGTGGACATACTTAACATGGATGCATCTCTAGGTTGTTAGAGCTGATGTAAATAAACAGGGACATGGAAACAAGAGTGGACCATGTTCATACGAAGACATGCTCAGGCCCTATATATTTCCGACAACTTTCTACACCCCTTATTTTCTTTTATAATTCTTTAATAGGTCTTCTTAGAAGACATTTTGAGATGTCTTCAGATAGATTATTTAGGATCACAGATACATTCAAAGTTTCAGGGCTGAAATCAATCAATTAGAAACGAATAAAACAATTCAAAGAATCAATGAAACCAAGAGCTGGTTCTTTGAGAAAATCAACAAGATAGACAAACCCCTAGCCAAACTAACAAAAAGGCAGAGAGAAATGGTCCAAATCA
>CM053743.1:88093563-88122624 GCA_028658305.1 Pachyuromys duprasi | reverse complement strand
GAATCATATGAAAGAAGGGGTAGTTAGTATGACCTGGAAAGGACAGGAGCTCTGCAAGGTCCAAATATAGCAGGGCACAGGGGTCATTTATGAGACTGTTTCTCCAACCAAGGACCATGTATGGATATAACCTAGAACCCCTGCTTGAATGTAGCAAATGGTCGCTCAATATCCAAGTGGGTATCCTAGTAAGAGGAACAGGGACTATTTCAGACATGGAACACAATGGCTGGCTCTTCGACCCCCTCGCCCCACGAGGGAGGAACAGCCTTGCTAGGCCACAGAAGAGGACATTGCAGCCATTCCTGAAGAGGCCTGATAAGCTAGAGTTAGAAGGAAGGGGAGGAGGTCCTCCCCTATCACTGGACTTCGAAAGGGGCAGAGAAGAGATGAGGGAGGGATGGGAGGGATAGGGAGAGAATTTGGGCGGGGGCTACGGCTGGGATACAAATTACATAACCTGTGATTAATATAAAATAAAAATGTAAAAAAAAGTAAAAAATAAAATAAAAAAAAGAAAACCAGGGTTTTGCGTGCAGTAGCTTTAGGTTAGGACTTGAAAATTTGCATAACTAAATTCCTAAGGCAAACTGGCTTGCAGACTCCACTTGGAAAAATCAGACTTGGGATCAGTGGGTAAATATTACCCACTTGTATGAAGCATGAATTTTAGTAAAGGCTAAAATACAAGTCTGACTACTTGGAGACATATTGTGAGGCTTTCTTCACACTTAGTTATTGACCTAGAGTACTTTACTACTCATGGGCACTTGACTGGAACCATGATTTGAAGAAGGGAGACATATAGAATAAATGTTGGGGGGTAATGATGATTGCATGCATCCAAGACAGCAGGGAAGAAACTATTACAAATAAGGAAAAATAGGTAAATGTGGTAAATAAAAAAATTAACCTAACAACTTTTTTCCCTAAAGGATCTCAAATTTCATCATTTAAGCAGGTTGAGTCTTACAGTCAGTCATACCTTTTCTTAAAGGCCTCTATGTGAATCTATCTTGACTTCCTAGCAGTGATGGCTGTGTACTTATAAATCAAGCAGAGTAATGTTCAAATCTAATAAAGATGATAGCTTTATCCAACTGAAAATGATACATTTCCCAGTACACTGAGTCGTAATTATGTCCAATATCAGGTGTGAAATTTGAACAATACATTCTTAGGTCAGATTTAAATGATTAGATTTTCGTATTGTTGAGTGAGTAAGTGAAGTTTATGGTTCACATACCCCTAAGAACTGCCTAAAAAGCCAGGTGCACTAGCACATACCTGTGACCCCAGCACTCTGGGAGGCAGAGGCAGGCAAATCTCTTTGAGCTCAAGACCAGCCTGATCTACAAAGGCTATATAGAGAAACCCTATCTCAAACAACAACAACAAAACAAACAAAAAACTAACAAAAACCTTCTTAAAGTACATTTTACAGTTTTATATTCTGTAGTAAACATTGACTTATATCCAGGTAAACAGATGTTAATGTGTGGAAGAACATTAAAGGAATGAATATTTTCATAAATTTTAATATAATTTTAGCATAGACAAAAAATCAAGTTCAACTTCCCTTAAGATTTGTCTTGTCCCTGGAAATGATCATCCTAAGTGAGGTATCCCCAAAGCAGAAAGAAACATATGGTATATACTCACTTATATAGACCTATAGGATAGGAAGGTCATGCTGAAATCTATACACCTAGGGAAGATAAACAAGAAGGAGGACCCTGGTTGGTATGATCAATGCTCGTTTAGATGAACCAATGGGATAGACATTGAATGGAGGATAAAACAAGCAACAGGACAGGAGCATACCAAAGATTACCTCTGAAAGAATCAATATAGCAATGTATCAAAGCAGATATTAAGACTCACAACCAAGCCTTAGGCAGAGGGCTGGGAATAATAATGAAAATAGGGGAAGTTAGTAAGACTTGGGGAGAACAAGAGCTCCACAAAGACCAAATGGATCAGGGCACAGGAGTCTTTTATGAGACAGTTTCTCCAACCAAGGAACATGTATGGATATGGCCTAGAACCCCAGCTCAGATGTGTCCCATGGTAGCTTGGTGTCCAACTGGAGACCCTAGTAAGGGGAACAGGGATTGTTTCTGTCATGAACTCGATGGCTGGCTCTTTGACCCTCCCCCATACACGCCAGGAAGTAACAGCCTGGCTAGATCCCAGGGGAGGACATTGCAGCCAGCCCTGAGGAGACAAGATGAACTGGGGTCAGATGAAAGGGGAGGAGGTCCTCCCCTGTCGGTGGACTTGGAGGGGGGCGGGGAGGAGATGAGAGAGAGATGGGAAGATTGGGAGGGAATGAGAGAGGGGGCTACACCTGAGATGCAAAGTACCTAACCTGTGATTAATATAAAAATAAATAAATTACATCTTAAAAAAAGATTTGTCTTGTCTAAGTAAATAAAAGTTATAATTCCTCTCATGTTTATACTGTTTATTGCTATGCAGTTGAGGAAATTAGAGTGTGAGGAAATATCTGCATTTGTGAGAAGGAAAAAACAACTGACACATAACCACCTAAACTGGACAAACCTCTGAAATGGAAGCCAATATAGCAACAAAATGACAATGAAATTATAAATTTATGGAGGAAAAGCTGGGAGGTTAATTTTACCCTTTAAAATCTCAATGAAGCACAAAATTCAGGGGAAAAACTAATAATTATGACTAAGAATTGTAAGATTTGGAACATCAACTCGGCAAATGAAGACATTACCACATGGCAGACATTAGCCAATAAAAGGCATCCAATCACTCCAAAATGAGCCCATCAGGCAAAATGTGAGCACTATGGATTTCCAGAGACATGGTGCATTTATTAAGAGAATCCATTTGTTACTTTCTGCCACTGACCTCACTCCATCCACATTCAGTGAGCATAGACAATGCCCTGCACTTAGAGGAGGCTGATGACGAAGATTAAAAGCAAGTCAGGCATACATCCTGACCTGAAGGAGCACACAATTTCGTCGGAATGTGTGAGGAAAGGGGAAAACAGATGAGCTTAAGAGAGATAGCAAACACAGAAACCACTGAGAAAGCAGAGAACAGGAGAGGTAGAGACAGGTCTGCAGGGAGGATCTTCAAGGAGGAGCAGATACAGAGACACATTTGCATAATATTCTTTGATTGTTTTTATCTTAAAACTCAAGTACATAGAATGTCACTAACCTGAAAATGCTACTCCCATCCTTTCCCAATTTGATATAACAGCACCATACCTTATTGTGTGAGTCAAAGGAAAGTCTAACAGGGTAAATCTTGTTGCATATGGATCAGATACCCCTCAGTGTAGATGGCTTTATAGGCTAGTGGCTTAAAATAAGTGCAGGTACTTCCCACTTACACAAAATTGGCTACAAGTGGCTATCTCTTTAACAGTAACTGTCCTCCAAGCAGTAACTCAGTGATTTGCGCACTGTGCTAACATCTAATTGTTGTGCCAAGACTACAGTGCTAGCAAATTCATTTTGACAATTCAGTGTTCCAACATGAAAGTGGACTTTGTGACCAGTCATAGTTGTTTGGCCCTTAGTATTTTGGTGTGTTCAGAGGGGTGACACATGTTGATACAGTAGCAGATGAGGTTGGAAGGTTAGGACTCAATCAGATTTGTAAATATTTTATATGTTTTTTCAGGAAGTTCCATTTTTGTTATATATATATAGCAGGAAAACAAAGACTTTTAAAAAGGAGAAGATATGATGGGCCATCTATAGAGAATACCCAGCTGAAACAGCATGCCGCTGACAGGGTGTGTGGGCGGCAGGGGCTTCAGGAGACTCCTGGGGAAGCGGAGCAAGCGAGGAGGGTGTGAACCAACACTGAACGGCAGGCACAGCTGAGACAGAGTCCAGATTTGTCACATGTAGATGCGTGTGGAGCCGCTCTATCAGAGCTGAAAGACAAGGGGGAGGAGCTATGACTCATCCCTATAGCTTGGCTGATTGCGCAGATGGCGACGCCAGTAACTGGCAAGATTTTTGCTTTGGAGCAGCAGCGTTGGGGCTGCACCTGATTGTGCTACTTGAGAATAAACTTAGGTGATATTTACTGATCACTTACAAAACACCTTAGTCAAAGAAGACAGTCTAGAGTTAGACATGGCGGTTTGTGAACAGCTGGCCTCAGGACAGCTGTAGAATTGTGGGACAACTGAGTTATTCCTTGGAGTAGAGTTTATCAGAAGAGCTTTAGACCAATGCTTCTTTTCTAAGACAGGATGTGTACTAGCTTCCCAGGGCCAACGTAACAGAACACCGTGTAGCTTCAACACTGAGACTTACTGTCTCACGGATCTGGAGGCTTCGGTCTATAATCAGGGTGTTATTAGCTTGGTCTCATTTGAGAACTATGATGGAGAGTTTTTCATGGGACTCCAGATTCTTCACGTGAATTTCTGGGAACTTTTGATATTCTATGGCATTACATACTTAATGTGTTCCTTAATGTCTTTCTACGCAAGGCCTTTAATTTTTTATTTAGAGATACTAGCCGTATGGAATAGAGCCCACCATAACAATCTCTTCCTATTTTGACAATTTTCAAAGACCCTATTTCCAAAAAGCTCATATTCATAGGTTCCAAGAGTTGGAACTGCTGCATATACATGTTGGTTGAAAAATTTCAACTCATAGAAAGCTTCTTTGACACACTTCTTAGGAAAAAAGCTAAAGAATCAGACTATAACAAGCTTAAAATGAACAGGAGATAAAAAAGACAAAGCTGTGATTGTGTGTTATTTATTTGAAACTACTAAAGAACTCCCTAGGGCTGGGAATGGTGAGGGCAAGGACTTCATGGGTGATGTAATTTCGAGAACAAACTACTTTACAGTTTGTCAAAGAATCATTCCAAAAGCTATGGCATCCTAACAGTGCTTGCTTTCTGCAAGATTATTTCTTCAAGGTAAAACATAGGTGCTGCTTGCTTGGTGGAGAATGGCAAATCCCCAGAACATGAGTTAGTAGTCATCACTTTGCATCTAGTGTAATATGCTCTTTCCTGATGAAACTTAGAAGTTTAAGTTTGAAAAATGATGTGTCTAAAGGGTATGGACTAAGCAATTTTAGATATGGCAGAGCAATAAAAAACATTCTTGCCATGGATTCATTGGAGGTGCAAGGACACAGATTAACCTTGGGGGGTGTATTATACCATTTATTCTTTCAAAAGAAAGGAATGGCTTGGTATTTAAATTTTAACTTTTACTTGGAGAGGGAAAAATATAAATCTTGGTATATTTAAAAATATTAAAATGTTCACAGAATTAACCGTCAGTGATAATATCAAATGTCATATTTCTACTTCATCACATATTGGAAGAAACTGAAATATGTAACCCAATGGTGGCATGTAAGGTTTCCCCTCTCTTAGAGATTTGTTAATTTTCCACCAGACTTTATGGGTATAAATATGTGTACATAATTTTATTTGGGTCTTAAATGGGTGGTTTGTGATTTGCAGTAGAATTTAAAATGAAACCCAAGGAACTGTTTTTGGTAACAGAATGTCAATATTAAATATCTTTCAATTATGGTTGCACTCCTAACTTCATTATTTTTAATTTAAAAAAGAATATGAGTTGAGAAAGCAATTAGTTGAATGTTTCCTAAATGTTTGTTATACATCGAAATCAGTGATGTTTCCATAATATTCTGATCCAAATGAGCAATTAGACACATATTTCATGTTCTTTTATTCTTTTCATAGCAATTTTTACAAATAGGATGTACTGTTGCTGGGAAAATAATGAAAATGAGGACGGATAATTGAACTTCTCTTTACCGTGGTGGAAGTCAGAGCCTTTGACTATTTTTCTGACTATTTATTAATGACACAGTTTTTATTTTTCATAAATGGGCTCAAGGTGACCAGAGTGGAAACAGCTTCTCTGCGTCAGCGCGCCTTCGACCTGCGCATGCTCTGTCTCTCTTCCTGGACTGGTTGGGGACGTTACTGTTGCTTTGGAATCTGGTACCTGGTACTAGGTGTTGAACACTTTATTTCTCTAATAAATAAAACACCTATTATTTTCCACACATCTCTCCATTTTTCTGCGGATGAAAGAATAAACCTTGTTTTATGTGATAACACTAAATATATCACTTCAGAATAGAGTCTGTGAACTGAACTTGAAGTCAGAAAAGAAGAAGATGCTTTCTTTGCCTTGCTTAGCTAATTATAGCTGGGCTTGCTTGAGCATGATATTTAATTTTCTTTTTAAAAAGTGTGTGTGTGTCTTATTGTGTATGTGTGCTGTGTATGCATGTAGTATGTGTATGGATGCCTGAGTCTGTGACCCACTGCATTCCTCTTTCCCTGTCAGTGATTAATGGCATCCCAGATTCTAGACTGTACATTTTTCAAACCAAGAGGAATTTGAAAATGAAGTGAAGCACATGTGGCACTAAATGGAGTAAAAAAAGAAAGACAAACATTTAAATTTTCATTTCCATGTGTGTTTCAGTATGGTAAGAACACTTCAAAAATGTGAGAAAGCAAGATTCTAGCATTAAGAGTGGAGACAGTTATGGTTAGCTGAAATTCATGGCAAATATTGAATCATACTAAATAATGTTTCTGAATTTTTGCTCTAGGATAAATCCTAGCTCATAGAGGAATAATTTTGTTAGCCAGTTATGATGGTTAATAAATATTACTCTATAAACCTAGTTTAAATACTTTTCAAAGACAGCTAAAAAAGAAACAACTAATATTTCTACAGTTGGACTTTGTTTAAATATATTAGAGAGCATACGATTGACATATTTTCTTGTATCAGTCAGCGTTTAATCAGACAACATAATCCACTGAAGAATTTCAAACAGTTAACTTAGTACAGTGAACCAGTTTCAAAGTCCTGAAGGGGCTAGAGCCAGTAACTGGATAAATAGACACAGTGGTGTCTGTTTTCAGACAACTCTATCTTCAGGCCTGATGGCCCAAAGGAGCACTGCCTGGAATTCTTGTGTCCTTTGCTGTGATGCAGTTAAACACAAGTTACCTCAGGAGACTTCATAGCCATACTTACTGGCATCATTGTCATTGCTGAAACTATCATTAGAATGTAGAAAAATTGGGTATTTATTCCTCAATTTCCTCTTAGCGTCGCCGATTGGAAATATTTAAGAGAAAATCCTAAGAGTCTGGCAAACAGGTTTCTGGGTCATTGTCTTGGAGGTACAACCAACCAATCAAAAAATCCAATAGATAGTGCAAGGGAGAAGCAGGCAGAGAGGCGGCAGATATCCCATTGGCTCTTCTCACCCTCTGGTAAATCTTTGAAATTCTTTCAGTACTGCTGATTCAGCAAAAGGAGAGTGAACTGAAATAAGAAAAGCAGAGGAGCAAAATGGTACAGCTCATATCAGAGAGAAAAGAAGTTAGCTGCGCATAAGATGAGGGTGGTACGAAGTGTACAAGTCACAAGAGGTCAGGTGTGTTTCGAATTCTTATTTCATGGGATTCAGACCCTTCCAGTGGGATTAAAATAAATGCAAAAACTGTGCCATTTATGGATGAAGGATCAGGACTAGCCTGAGGCTGTAAAATTTCAAGTTCCTCAAAGACTTCTGTTTATCAGGGTGCAACAGCAACAAGGCAGCACACAGTTAAACATTAGAAATGATGGGGAAAACCACTAAATTCTAAGATAGGGCCAGCAATGCTTTTGGGTTCCTGGGCTATGAAGGACCTATGCATTTTGAAGATCCTTGAGTTTCCAACTATTAAGGGATTAGTGAAATGTACAAATACTATGATAATGGGATACTGGATCCGGGTCTAAGTGCTTTGAAAATAGGGGTCAGCATGGCCTGCTGCTGCTCCTACCTCAAAGCTCCAGATGATATATTTGGTAGTGCCACAGGGTATTCAGTAAACCTGTGATTGGGGAACAGAATAGCAGAGGTCAGGAAAGACAGGCCAGAGGCCTTTCAGCCACCTCATAGAGCATCTGGTCATCTTCTTATCCACAGATAACATATGGGTGTGGGGCGGGGGGTGGAGAGGCAGAAAAGCCTTGATAATTTAAATAAGATCATTTCAGCAATTTAAACAGGAATCTAACAAGATGGGAAGGAATGCATAGTAAGGTGAAGTTTATCCATACAGTATACCCTTAGTCTTTGGAGTATTATGTTCAAATTGGTTATGATGAATAATAACAAAATATCCCCATCTGAAGCCTTTTCAGAAAAGTGTTTAAGATATCCAAACTATACATGGTAAACTAGGCTATTCTAGGGAATACGTTCCTTTGAGTCAACACCTGCTGTTTAATGGATATAAAACAGTCAAAGCTAATTTGAGGGGAGTTTTAAATATTTTCATTGTGTCCTTCCCATCATTTATATTATTGTAGGGAGATGTTGTAGTCTTCCTATGAATCTATAAAAAGCATGGTCTCTGTGAGTAAGAAGATCATACCCAAAGTGATCCACGTATTTGTAGAGATTGGGTTATTGTGGGAACAAAAGAATAGTTTTTATTAGAGTTTATAAGCCAAAGGAGAAGAGATTGTTTCAATTCATCGCTATCTTTCCATAATGCTCCTGTAATGGGTACAAATATTAAAATGATCCGTTTTTGTCAAAAAGAGTCATAACAGAACACTTAGGTTGCCTACCCACTGCAGGGCCTCGAGTCCCGGTGGTGCTCTACCACCTTGAAGCAACTCAAATGCTCATAAATTTATGGAATATTTTAGTCATATTTACATGAACTATGATATCAAATTGCATTAAATACCCACTTAAGTAAGGGAATAATTCAGAAGTGATGTTGCTGCATGTCACTGCTTAAGGTCTTGCACGAAATCTATACGCATGCTTCTTTGTGTACACGAATGTGTGACCCTGTAGTAATAAGTTACTTTAGTTTTCATCATTAACTGTTCAGAATTCTTGACCGTCACTTTCTGCTGGCTGTTATATTATCAGACCTCCATCGTGCTAAACTATTGGTCGTATTAGCTGATAATTTCTGAAAAGGGCTTACTTTGGAAATGAAAATAAATAAAATGAAAATAAATATAAAACAAGTAAATAAAATAAAGCCATAATGCTGACTGAAAACAATATTTATATTAAACCCTCAGCCATATTCTCAGACACATCACTGCTTAAAACGCAGTCACCTGACAAAAAGTGTTCTAATTATTATCCCCTTGGGCGAACATTTTTCAGAGTGACTGGCTAAAATGCACTCTAGCTCATAATTTCTGCCTGTGACAGTGGAAGACATAACCTAGTTTCCTCTAATGCAAAAGTCTCTAATCTAAAGGGCAAGACCCTGCCGGTAGAACACTGAAGGGAGAAAATGCAATTTGAGCGCAAGGAAATTGCACACATAGTTTGATAGTTCTGCCACGCTCAGGTTTTTTTCCCTTCTCGGGTTTAAATGTCTTGTTTTATTTTATACTAAATTATGACCTGGCTGGAATTGCTATGTTTTCCTTGTCATGTTCTAGAAAGCTCTTACTATAAAAGTGAAGGTTATACTATAGTTCCATACTTTCAATTTTTTTTCGGGGGTGGGAATGTTCACATTTTGACAGTTCAGCAGTGAAAACATTAAAACTTACTGTGCTTGCTGCAGCAATATTTTCCCCCATTGAATAATCGTACTTTTGTCTTGGCAAATGGGGCATATATACTGCATTAGAACAAGGTAATTAAATTGATTTGGAATGACGAAACTGCAGATTTTCAACTTGGACTAATCAGTAACCATTTCATTGTTGAATCTGTGAGCGTACAAACTTTACGATGGCTAGGAGAGATGAATTAACCTCGCATGGTTCTGGTTCACTTCACACATGGTGGCTGAGTAATACATTGCCCTGCAACTGATAAGCCAGAAGGCAAAAGAAGTTTCAAGGAAGTGAAGTCAGAAGTGTTTGGAAAGAATGCAGCTATCAGTGTCCATTACGGGGGATTTTCGTTAATAGTTTTTCTGTCTGTGAGCTGGAGAGACATCACCCCTTTCCTTCTGCTCTCTGCTGACAGCTTCTGCTTAACGCCTTCCCTCCAGCTGGGAGGGCAGCAGGAGGGCTGCATATGCACTAAAGCCAGGATGGCTCCTTAGGAGGAAGAAGGGCATCAGCTTCCTCCTGGAAACTGCATGTGTCACCTTCACGTCTCGTGCACCTTCCATCACTTATGTGAATACATTGGTGGGCTTTGATGGAAGGCGGAAGGCTATGAAAGTAGCTAACAAACGACTGAAAACACAGGCTGCTTTCAACTTTACTACTGGGGTAAAGAATACTTCCTTTTTTCCCTTGCAAAGTGAGTTTGAATCAGAAAAGACTCAACAGCTACCTCACTGTATTCAGAAAATAAAGTTGAAAAGAGGATAGAGAGAGAAAATAATTTTGGTAATTGATTTGCATAGGCATCTGTAAATAATAGTGTATAAAGGCTAGACAATGTTAGAATTTGTAATGTTAGAATTTGTAATTTCAGAAGTGTATTCTGCAGTGATTTGGAATCATGACACTATAGCTGGTTACCAAATCAAAAGCTGTCCCTCAAAAGATGCCATGATTCCTCCAATATGATCATTGAACACAGGTACAAGTTTAGACCAAAGTAGGGTAAATTATTTGAAAGTGGGTGTGGCTATAATTTAACAGGTACTTAAATTTTTTTTGCGGCTTAATTAACTGGTTTAATCTAGTTAACAAAGGAATTCTATAGTTCATTTCTAGAAGACTGAGTCATCTATCTTTTTTATTATTAGACATCATTAGAATATCGATGTCAACATACTTTATAGAAGAGCTTGATTTTCATAATACCTGTCTCTGGGGGAAGCAAATCAGAATGATAAATGTGTTTTGGAGATAATTTGTCTCTAACTCAGCCATATCCCCCATCCCTGGCCCAATGAGGAATCCTCTTACCAAGTAGCAATGGAAATGCAGAGTAAGGACCCAGCTCTCTGTGGTGCAGGTTCACATAATGTCTAGTGGACTTCAAGTGCAAGGAAATACAGTGAAGAATGGCCATATATTGAATATA
Source organism: Pachyuromys duprasi (assembly GCA_028658305.1). Classification (NCBI taxonomy): domain Eukaryota; kingdom Metazoa; phylum Chordata; class Mammalia; order Rodentia; family Muridae; genus Pachyuromys; species Pachyuromys duprasi. The sequence continues at coordinate 88,111,564 of CM053743.1, read as the reverse complement.
ACATTCTGAAAACATTATGAGTTAGGTATATCTTTATTAATAACATTTACAAGACCACAGGACCATGTTACAGCATAAACTATCCCCTTTTTCTTCCAACCATAAAATCTTTTCCTTAAGATAATTCTTAAAGTAGTATATAAAAAGCTCACTCTTGATGTTTTAGTCAGGTTTGTCATGTGTTAATTGAAGAGTTTTTAGTATTTCTGAGTTAGGCTGTCAGGTATTATCAGAACAATTCTGAGATATTTCAACAACACCATATTACCAAGCCCTCTGATATTTCTGAAATATGGCTTTACTAACTTCTCTTAAGCACAGAAACTACTAGATATGGATTAGAAGGTTAACAAAAGTGAGTATCCATCCAGAAGCATGCTTTATATGCCATTTATTTAAGGCTTATTGTGTGCAGAATACTTATTTTCAGTATCGTGCATGCATTATTTCATGTAATTCCCCAGTGGAAAACTTACTATTATCTGCTCCATTTTTACAAATATAGAAATGTAGGCAGGGGCAGGGTGTCGAACAAATCAAAAGTATGTACTTATCAAAATGAAGGTGCCTGACACTGTGTTCTTTGTTCTATTTCATTACATTGTCTTACATTATTTAATATTGGTTCCCAGCTGTCTTAGGATGTGAGATGTGCTTTGTAGAATGTGGGAGCTTTAAGCTCAGAAGAAAACTGTGCCTGTAAACAATCGTGTCGTCATCCCAAGATGTTTAACAACGTCAGCACTACACTGTGTTTTTGTGAAAAGGACCACAAATATGTTAGTTCCATAAGGGCCTAAGTCAAAAGACATAAAAGAAATGTGTCTCAACAGCTCAGTACAAAATGGACAGTTTTATATTTCTGTATTGATGAGAACAAGAGAATCTAATGCTGTTAATTAAAATACTGACCCGCTGATATTAAACATAAGATTATCTACAAATTACAAACTTAACAGTTTTCTTCTTAGAAACAAAAATTATTGCTCTACACCTCCTCACTGGAATTTCACATTTTGTTTGTATATTTTTTTACGACAGGTCTCACGTAGCCCAGGCTAGCCTTGAACTCCTGGTCTCCCTGCCTCCTCCTCTGAGTGCTGCAATTACAGGTATGAGCACTGAGACCAGCTGGAGTTTCACATTTTGATTAAACCAAAAATAAATTCCTCTGATGAAAATTACTTTCATAAAATTGGATTAGCACATAATTTGAAGAAATATGATTTGTGAGTTTTCCAAGAACAGTTTTATTTTTACTCAGATGATACCCAATAGATCAACTTAAAAGTTGATACATTTTTAGTATAACAGAAGCATGTTGGTCTCTCAGTTGGCATCAGAAAGAAAACATTCTGTGAGGAGTTTTATTTAACCCAGTTAGACTACATGCACAGCCCTAGCCTGAGGTCTACTTGCTCTACCTCTGATGTTCTGTTACCAGAAAAGATTAAAGCAGCGAGAGTATACATTTCTTTGTCGTTGACTGTTTTTATTTACAGAATTTAGAAATGTCAGAAATGTCATATCCCTTGTATGTTCCCAATGCTTTTGTTTTGAATTTGTTTTCTCATTAGAACTTATAAAATAACATCTCAGGAAGATCCTTGCATACCAGTATGTGCAAACTAACAAAATAAATTATTTGCATGAATGTCCTATAAATGCAAAACAGTTTCTCACAATTTTGAGTTCATATTCTGCAGTGAGTTTTGTATTTCTTATCAGATTTACATGTTCTCATGTGGAAATGTGTATTTTGTATATATTTCATGCATATAAATAACAGAAAGTGGTTTGGGGCTTTAATTAACAAATGTGACTAATGCAGCAATTACTTTTTTTTCACTCAGAATTTTACTCCAGTCTAGTAGTATTTGTGTTTTTTACTCACTTCTGTGTAGACCACAGTAAACATTTGGAAGGCATTTTGTGTGGCAAGTTTGTGCCTTGCAATTTTTGAGCAATGCAAACATCCCCTTAAATAAATGAAAACAGATCTTAGAAGGGGTATGCTTCCAACACATTCCCCTAAGATCTGAGCACCGCTGTGCATTCTTGCTCAATTTAAACAAACTAAACTTCAGTTAGTCCCCCTCCCCTAATGGGCACCCCCACTGGGAACATTGTTAGGTCACCACCATGGACAAGGGCTCAGTACAGCTGGATATGTAAACAAGACCATAATCCGCATGAAAGAACTCTCAGCGTTTTGGCAGCGCTCACAGTGTTGTTAGCATATGGTGCCAAAGCAATAACAAAGCCATCATTTTTAAGTTTGTTCACGGATTTGTATTAATCAAGAAATTTTCCAGAAATTACTTCTAAATGAGGAAACTTCCAGAAAGTTACCATTTGGCAAGAAGGCTTCCAGATGCTTCATTCCCTCCACCCCCAACACCTCCCTGCGCACCTTTTTCTTTTTTTTCTATCTGCCACATAGTCTTTCAAATAAATTACAAGTTTGTGGAAGTTCTGTTGAAACACAAAACACATTGCTGCTGTGTTGGCAGAAGGAGGCTTACTTCACACCCTATTTCATCAAAGCCTGCCCAGGATTGAATCATTTCTTCCTGTTAGCAAAGAGGTGGCCAGCCTAACTACCTTTGTGTTCTAGAGACAGATATTAAGTATTGATAGAAGTATTAAGTATTGATTAGAAAAACAATTATTAGATTATTGCTAGAACTGCAAACTAAGCATGCAGGAGCAGATAAAAAGAGAGTGTAAATTGAGTTGTCGGTTTTTATTAGCTCAGTAAGTGATTAATTCAGATTCATTTATTTTCAATATAAATTCTGTTTTCATAGGTTTCCCAGAAGTGACTCTCCTGGGAACTATTGTGACTACTTTCTAGGGAAAACAAGGAGGATATAACAGAACAGTTAGAGATCTATGATGGCACAAACCTAAATTTATTTTTTATATTACTTCATTGTTTAACTATTTACAAAAGCAGGTTTTTTTCGTGCGAATTCTTCATCATTCTAAACATCCTTTTAAAATGTGTTAATATTCACAATCCAGGCAGGTGGAGGTCTCAGCCATATAAAACACATATGTGTGTCTGCTGCAGGTCCGCTCACAAAGCCTTTGGGGTTGACAATCCATAGGTGGGTTTTCAGTGAATGGTCATGGCAGTTATGGGCTACTCAGGATGTCTTTGTCAATTTACTAAAAGCTAATTCCAGGCCAACTGGCCACAATAACTCCTCAGCACTGTGAGTGCTGGGTTTGGATAGCTTTAGGTTGGCCAAGGGTTCTTCAGACTCTAAGCCCAAGGAAGAAGCTTACCTCACATCTTTCTTGCATTTCTTCATTGAGTCAAGTCTTTGATATCTGGTGGATGATATTTATTTTCATTATAATGAAGGACACATGTTTGAGCACCACTGACATTAATAGAAGACCACTTCTAACTTGTAAATGAGTTTAGAACTCGAGGCACTTTTCCTTGTTTACTTTTCTGGTGCGTTAGGTGAAGTCTAAATATCCACAGTCTGTCCTGGTCATTTATTTTTCTCTTTGATAAATTTTATGTTCTTGGCTGTCTCTTACAGTACCTAAGACTGTATGGCATAATGTAGACTATAGAAATGCTTATTTAACTGATTTGGAGAATGTTTATTATTTTTCCCCAAAACTATACATAGCATGTTGGAAAATACTTTAATTCATTGAAACTGCCAACATGTTCCTGTGGAAATTATGGCTACAGTTGTACTCAGAAGCTCCCTAGAATTTCATTTTTTTAAGAACTTGTGGCAAGAGCTGTAGTGTATGATGAGCAATAAACAAAGACAAGAAACTACAGGGGAATCAACTTCAGAAAAAAAATTCTGATGAACTTTTGATACTCTTGCAAGCCGGCTTCCTTTTCTTTAGGGAACATGCACATTTTCCAAAGGTCCCTGACTATACATTATTGTTGTTTATCTTTGGTATTTGGTGTTGAGCATTTTGATGCATATATGGCTGATTATTTAAGGCATATGTGTTTATCCTCTATGTTTAAATTAGCTCTCCATTTACTGATCTAGTATCATAGGAACCGAGACCACTCTACTTAACACTGAAAGAGTACCCTCACTTGAGAACGCCTTTGTTTCCAGAGTTGTGAACCTGAGCTGTGGTGGCTTGTTTATCTCTGTATCTGTCTATTTATTATTTTTATGTTAGTCAATCACTCAACTTAATTTCTGGTGAAGCTGTACATGTTGACATCATTCAGCCTTTTAAAATATGTGTATAATATTGTATTTTAAACTTAAAAATAGATGAGGCCAGAGAGGTGGCTTGATATAACAGTGCTTACAATGGAAGCCTAATGATGAGTTTGTCCCGAGAAGCTATGGTGGAAGGATTGAATCAACTCTCAAAAGTTGTCATCTCCCTCCACATGCATATCTCAGCATGAGTCCATCCACACACACAAGAGCATTCGAGCACACAGGCACACGCACACACACAGGCTAGAGTGCAACAGTTGTCATTCTATTATCTGAAAAGTGGAAAATGAAATATCTTCAGAATCAACAGAGAAAAACCACCGAGCAGATGGAAGGCTAGCCATGCTAAGAAGGCAGCAGTTAATCCTGTGCTTGGGTAAGGAGATGTGTCTAACTTCACAAATCCAGGTCTATTTTTATGTTGTCCATTTTTCAAACTAATGTGAGAAACTGCAGAGTAATCTAGAGACATAAAGTTAAATTTCAAATGAAGTATTTTTATTGTCACTCGTCCAGCTCAAAACCATTGCTATTTCGTAAATGGATTAATGTATGCTTACTATGTGCTTTTGGGGGTAGCGACTGGCCAAAATAAAGAAAGCTTCTGCCTTTCTGGGATACACAGGCTAAACAGGTATTTTGTGAACTATGACAAGTGCTGGTGTCATAGCTTCTGATCTATTTCTCATGTCCTAGTATTTTATATGTTATGCTTATTTTTATGAGTGCCAACTTCTCTCCATTTCTCATCCTTTAATATTTATTTAGTACTTTGACACACTATGAGAAGATGCTTTATGAACTGTGTCTCAATTTAAGGGTTAATATTATTGTATAAAATATATATTATAGGATTATGTGACATTCCCTGTGTTATTGCTAACTGCTAAGGACTGGATTAAAGCCTAGAACTGTTATTCTGTAGATGTTTTTGCTCCTCCAGCTTCACTACCCCACCTTTCTGTTCAGAGGACAAAACCTAGGATCCAATATGCTAATATTTCTAATTGGTTGCCATTTTGTCATATGTATTTAAATCTATACGACATGCACAAAGAATCAGCCAACTGAACCGAAATTCCCCGCCCAGGGTCAGCCTTTTAGCACTTTCTCTCATCACACAGCTGGGCTGTTGAATGTTGCTATTGAAAATCACAAAGCTATTCTGCCTTGATCTGTACAGTCATACTTTCTAATTTTACTGCTGCTTACAATTCTTTTGCTGACTCTCTATCACATTTCCTACTGCAGCTTTTTCTCCCCATCCTCCATCTCAGTAAAGTGTTTACTTCATATTTGACTAAAGATGAAAAGATGAACATTTTAAAGTGAGTACTGTTGAAGGTCCTCTTTCTGGACTCCCAGAAATGGACAGTAGAAGAAAATCAGCCTGCCCTGTTTTCACTCCCTTGAGGATGAATGATTGTGCCCATTTGGTATCAGTAGAATCTGACATCCATATGTCCATTCTCTGGTGGACATATTTGATACTTCAGCTCATGGTCTCTATGCACCAGCTTCTTCTATGTGTTTAAGAATAGCCTGTTCTCATAATAACTCATAGTAACTGCATTTTGTTCTTCACAGGACCATTTATGAGGGCAGATAATCAAAATGTTAGTTCATCTCTTATTAAAAGCCAATTGCATTAATTTCTGGCAGTGTTAGTTCTTCAGCACCTACTGGTCTAGGCTCTGAAGAGCGTTGTAAGGTCACCTAGTGCCAATGTGGCCTACAAAGCCACTGCTTATTGGTGGTCAAATTAAGAGCAGGGAAAATCAATTGCCAATACATGTTTTAAAATGATATAGTTTAAGACCAATGTAAACAACAAGCTCATATAACTCAGGAGAAGTTGGACTACCAAAGGCAAAGGTCACTTTTGATGGGATAATCAGTAAGACAGTCAGAACTTTCTACAGTCAAAACATTAAAAATTCTTGTACACTATCACTTTTCCATGACTCCAGAAGATACTGCCTTCATATTACAATTAAACTTTAAAATGTACTACCATGAGGTGTGTTCCTGTTCAGTTTAGAGACCCATGGTATCTGAGAAGTTGGCATTCTTAGATGTTAAGTAGTTTGTTCAAGGTCACATAATCACAAGTTACAATCATAGGAAAGGAAGATTGTTTCTCTGTCTTATGTCCATATTCTTTCCTTTACACTATATTCTTTTCATTAAAATTAGATCTTTAAACTAGCTGGTCCAGAATAAGAACTCTGGATGCAACTGACGCTGTTAGAATTTGAATCCTGAATCAAATATTTCCCAGCAAGGTGATCTTGGACACTTCTCTAATCTGCTGTGATTTGTAAGTGTCAGTAGCTAACATTCTTACTGAATTGAGGAACTTTAGAGAAGTTAGAATGAGGTAGTGCCCCTGACTGCTAGTGTTCTGAACCAGAACTTTATTCAGCTAAAATTCACTGCTATGTGTTTTCAGTGGAGCTTCTTCACATGGCTCTTTCAACAGCACAGTCATGGATGATGCTGCCTGAAATTGTGCTTGCAAATGAGATGTGAACATGCCTGCATTTGTTTGGCAGTGGTTTGAGAGCAGCTCTAAAGCAGACAATTGGGCAGCGCTGGGCAGAGAGTACTTGAAGAGATGAGTAACTACAAGTAAAGTCTTGGCTGATCTCAGTAGCAGCTCTGAAGTGGGCATGAATTTCTACTTTTGTTTAAACTGAGACAAGGAAGTTTTTGTGTCCACATGAACAAACTAACCAGGAGCTATAGCCACCCCCACCCCACCCTCGGAAAGGCTGTAAGCATGTACAGGACAGTTTACTGTGGCTGAAGACAATTCTCACTGAGGGTTGCAGCAGTTGATAACTGACCTGATAGCCTCCTGTCTGATGATTAGTTTGCATGGTACCAGAAGCTACAAGGCAGGCTTCTAAAGGAGGGAATCAACCAATAATCTATGTTAGCTATGATGCCTATGAATCACAAAAACAACTGGTATGTGACACAATAACTTTAGAGATGCAATAGTGGCACACGTGCCTTGGTGGTAACTAATTGGACTTAAGGCCTGCTCCACAAGAGCAGGAGTCCACAAGAGCGGAGTCATACATGATACTGGAGACCTAGCTAAGTACTTGCTGCTAGTGAAGTAATGATTTTTAAAGAAGAATTTAAAGTTGCTGCTTTACAAACCCAGCCCTAAGTATTTGTCCTTATACCCATAGGTATGTGTGATCCTCACCACTCCTCAAGGAAACTGCTTTTTCAACAGGTGGAGACCATTACAGAAAACCACAACCAATCAAAATGTAGAGTTGTGGAGCCCAGTCCCAACTGATACATCTACAACACAACTACTGCGTCTAAGACACAGTGATCAGTGCAGAAGAGGGCAGAAAGATTGTCAAAGCCAGAGGAACAGAAAGTTTTTCTCTGAGTTTTCTTTTCCTTCTAGAAATTTCAGAGAAGCACCAATATAGCTGCCAAAATATGAGCTGAACAAGGATGACACCAAAAACATTTTATTTCCCCCTAAATATATTGAAATGTTTAGGAAATACTTTAAGGGTTTGATTCTTAGAATGCAAAACCCAACCCGTAGGTAAAGAGGGCCAATTACACATACTTATGATGGTAATATATATACATATGTGCATACATACACAAACATACATAGAATTTTTATTTTATTTTACAGTGCTGCAAAAGTGATACACACATTTTGAATTTTGGTGTTTTTTTTCTAGGCTACCATTGCATGGGGATATTTGATAATTTGAGTAGCCACAGTGTGCTATGACTTAGAAGCAGGCATATAACGTAGTCAGTACTCTATAGTCAACTATATCACTAAGTTATATAGTCTACATTAAGTGTCAAAGCACATACAACAGTTTTATTGGAATGCAACCCATTGCAAGTCAAGGAGTATATAAATTTCATTAGCACTTGAAAGAAAATATGTAGCATTGAATAGGGTGCTCAATTTTCACTTAGATTCTGTTCCTTGCTGGTGTTGACTACTTCATTAGTTGATAATGTTGAATATTTATTTTTGTTTGTCACTTCTTGAGCTTTTGGCTAAGATCAAGTATAGCAAGCACATCCTTCTAACTTTCTGTTTTGTTCTATCAGCTCCTGAGACAGATGCCGATGGGTCTGTCACACTGTATTTCTACATTTGCTGAGCGCTCCTTTCAGTTTCTCCAGGTTTTGCTTCACATTTCACAGCTCTGTTGATTGTGTAGATGCAATTAGAGTTGTTGGACTTTTTGACAGCCTGTTCATTTTCTCATCCCGAAGTTTATCTGCTATTGTGTAGCTACTCCTGATCTCCCTTGGTTGTGACTTTATGTCACTCTTTGCATTCAACTTACACACTGCATTCTAATATCAGTGAGCTTCTTTTAGACAACAAATACTTGGACTACATTAAAAAATCTATTCTGCTAATCTTTGTCTTTTATGTGGCCCATGCAGACAATTTACAGGTTGGGGTGTGCTTCATGGCAGTCTTTGCTTAACATCTGTGGAGTTCTTTTTTTTTTAATGTAATTTATTTATTTTTTTATATCAATCACAGGTTAGGTACTTTGCATCCCAGGCATAGCCCCCTCCCTCATTCCCTCCCACTCTCCCCATCCCTCCCTCATCTCCTCCCTGGCCTCTTCCAAGTCCACCGACAGGGGAGGACCTCCTCCCCTTCCATCGACCCCAGATCATCTTGTCTCTTCAGGGCTGGCTGCAATGTCCTCCCCTGGGATCTAGCCAGGCATGTCTGTGGAGTTCTATCCTTCTCACTGCAAGACAATTTGAATTTGATATAATTATTGGCACATTAGAATTTAAGTCCTATTTTATGTTTTGCTTTGCTTTCTCTTCATGTGTGTGATTTTCATTTCCATTGTTGACCATATTTTGAAAATTCAGAAAGAGAAGATGTATATGTTCTCCCCTGGGCCAGTACTGACTGAAGTTTCTTGTCCTGGGGTGAGTCTAGATACTTCCCTTTGATATTAGTTTCCTCTTATGAGATGAACTTATTACAAAGCAAGTTATATCAAGCTCTGCTCCACTTGTTTCTGGAAGTAAATGAATTCTAATTATCATATTTAATACAAGCAACAAAAAATTAATGTAAAAGAAAGAAGTAAGAAAGGGCATGTGCACGTCCAAAGAGTCTTACGACACATATCTGATGTACAGTGATCTAAAATGAGGGCTTGATATTGTCATGTAACATTAAGATTGTAAAAATCAGTCAAGACAGTATTTCCATTTTACGTTAAGTTTTCTGACAAGATGGGTCTGAGTGAAACCAAGCTAAATCCTCTGCCAATCCCCAAGCATATGCATAAAGAATTGCATAGGCATGAATAAACAATATAGTCAATAACATGAAAATAGACAGACGATTCATCTGAGCATGGCTTTCACTTTGAACAAATAGTTAACTATACCTTTGTCAATATTCACATGTTCCAAATGTAAATACTCATTATGCTTTTTTCTTTTTATTATTGTATCATATTCAGTGACTACCAATATACATTATAAATCCTATTTTAAAACACTCTGCTTTTATATAGTAAGAACAAATGAAAAGCAGGTTCTAAATTTGAACAATACTGGATTGTTTGGTTATGATTGGTGTTTGATTCGCTCACGTCTTACGGTTATTCTTTCTCCTGAGTCTTTGGTTGGTGGACTTTCTTTTTTGATAAAATATTAAATGACTGATATTTTTCCTCATGAAAATGTAACTCCCTGGAAAGCAGAAATAAGTACCCTTAATCATTGTTTTCTAAACTATCATCATAAGGAACGATTTTATTAAATATTTTCTATTTCTATAAATATTATAGACAAGTTGTTTTTATTATGGGTGAATGCTTTTATAAATTAAAATAAGAATTTTAAAGAAAAGTAGATTTGCTATCAATGGTAGAAATATTGCTTTATTGTCATTTGTAAAGTAGAAATGATCTGTAATATTTCTTGGCTGGTATGTGTTTTGACACATAGGTCAGGTTCTATATACAACTGGTCACTGAGGAAACAGTAAAATAATCTAAAGCTTAGGCATCTTCTCCTAGAAGTACAGCATCTCCTTTGCTGTACTTAGAAAAAGAGAGTAAAATATAAAGCAATTTAAATACTCTTAGTGTTATGCACCATGAGGGAGTTAAAAAGTTTAGTTCAGAGCATGCACTTCAGGGCTTCAAGATCAGGACAGGACACAGAGGGCTTAGGAGAAGGTTTCTGCAGAAAATAAGACCCACATAAGCCCTCAAACTCAGGCCTACCAGAGGGTGGAGGGAAAACACACATCACTTAGGAAGCAAAGGGGATTTCCTAAAGAAAGAATTTTTTTTTACCAAGAAAATTGAAGTAAAGATGAGTTCTAAAGAGCATTGGATCCTTGAGATATCTACTTCTTCTCTGTGATGCAGTAAGGAAAAACTGGACACCTCAGAGAGATGATTAATACATAAACAATAAAAAAGACTACAGAGGAGTTGGTGGTATAGAAAATAGCCGTTCAACCTGGATGTCTGTCTTCTATCTCATTAATTAGTAGATCTGCAGTAATTAGAGACTGAAGTTTATAATAGGGGCAGAGTAATGAGGAACTCTTAGAGAGAGCAAGATTAATAGGGTGATCTATGTTGGGTCTATGTATTAGCACTCAATGTGCCCAGACTTTAACCAATGATGTCAGTAGTCAAAGAACTTATGGTTAGTACTTATTGTTTCTCTAATCACCATTGAATTCATATACTCTAGCATGGATTCATATCTTTGAACTGGAAAGATTTTTCCATATGTAAATTTAATACATAAGTATTTAATTATGTAAGTCATGTATTTTTGGTATTTGTTTTAAATATATGATTTATGAAATGCTGGCTTTCATAAAATTGGCATGTGTATAAGTATATTGAAGGAAGTTTAGGATTTTTATCAATGTAAATTGTATAGAAAATATACATTTTATACAGTAAGAAAAAGATGAATGTACATATTATATACCTTAGTAGTGTTATCACTCTAGCATATTTGAAGAGGGAAATCCATTTTTACGACATGGGTCTTAAGAGTAAGTAGAGAAAAGGCATCCATAAAACATAATTCTCTAGGTTTCCCTAGAAAAATTCCTCTCTGCTCCATATGTGCCTTGGGTTTTATAATTAAACTCATGCCTGGACCCATGTCATCTGAATTTTAAAGGTTATGTACATAGACTGTCAAAACACCATTTAAAACACATTAGTAGAGTGAAGAATTGGCCAAGACGATTTCCAACGTTCCCACCACTCTCAACATTATCAAATTCTGTGAATGACAAGCACTTGAGCTACTATGAGTGCGGTTCCGTTTGGTTTACACTCTGCCTAGCGACTGGGCTGACTGGCTCTTTTTACTGGGTCTCGGGGTTTCTTTGGTGATGTAGACATAAACTTGGATGTGGAACAGGACTTTCTGCAATCACAAGTTCTGAAACTCGTGGTAGCAGACCAACAAGAGAGCCAGCTGTCCCACGCTCTGCATTTTATCTGTGCAACACATGTTTGCATAAGAAGTCTCAAAAACTTTTAAGTTGGAACTAGCTTTGTCTGTGACTTTTTGGGAACAAGAGCACTTTTATTGCCAAGTTTAGAATGGTCTTGAATTTTATGGCTTCTTCGATTTGTATCCAAATTTGAGTCAGCTGGATTAGTTTGGTGGTGTTGGCAACACATGAATTTCTGGTTCTGAGACAGACTAATTAGAAGGTGCAGAATCATCAAATTGCTAAGTGCACATGTTAGGGAGTTACGTGTAAATAAATCAAAATCACATGAGCTGAATTTACTGAAAAATAAACATGAATTTAAAACTTAATTAAAAAAAATTGGTGCCATAGTGACCTATTTCTTCTCTCAAAACCCCAAACACTTATAACATTATTTTCTGGATAGAGAAACCATAGTAAGAGTTTACCATTTCCTATTTGAAGGAAAAGAAATCCAAGATGGCAAAGTACCAGACAACAACCAAATTCAAACCAAAACACAGAATTGTAGTGTAGGAAGCCATGCTTCTCTTTGATTATGGAAGCCATCAAAGGTCCCTATAGATCTAGAAGTTGCCGCCCACAACCAGTTGATGTAGTGTAGGGCTCCTAGAGTATCGTGTCACATGGAAGCTTGCACCTCTGTCTCTCTTTCCCTATCACTCCCTCTCTCTTCCTCCCTGACTCTTGCAGCATCTTTAGCTGCCTTCTGATGTTTGCTGTTTTCTCTTTTCTGCTGATGAACATGCTCTGTGAACCAATAATTTTGTCACTTCAGCATCTAAGTGTACACACTGTCTCCATTTGAGATGGCTTCCTTTTTACATTCACTTCTATTACTAGCTTATTATTTTTTCCTAACCAAAATGTTAATCTAGGTAGAATAGAGGTTCTAGCACCTCTTTGTACCTGGTGCTGGCGTTAGTGGAAGGGTTAGGACTTTGTTTCCCACTGGTGCTGGCACCACATTTGCAATATTGTGGGAAATGAAGCATGGGTACTCTGTGCATTCTTGAGATACAGGCTGAGGAAAGAGCAGATAGATGAGCAACAGCTGACACTACTCATATGATCCTCAAATTATTTGAGAAGTGTGTTTCCATATTATCTTAGCCTTCTATTCTTTAGATGAATTTCAGGGTTGGGATTATTACTCATTGGACATGGTTTTGAGTATCTTTGCAGTTTTATAATTTTTCTGTACTTATTGAGTTGTTTATGTCTTTTATAAGGAAATGGATAGAAAATTTAAAAATATATGGTTGACTTGTCCAGTAAGTTTTAGAATATCAAAACTGTCAATTTGTAAAGTTCAAATTGAAAAATATCTATGCATGTGTTTGTGTATGTGCCTATGAGAACGGGTGGAAGGGACCACTGGACTTACATGGAGCTGTAGCCAGAGGCAGCTGTGAGCTGCTGGACATGGCTCGAGGAAGCAAGCTTCGGTCCTAAGAGCTGTGTGTGCTCTTAAATGCTGAAACTCCTCTCCACCACCACCTACCTATTTTATTACTTTGTCCCAGTGAGCGCCTCACAAAGTTCAGTAAGGTTTCCTTTTGGAGAGTCTCCTCAGAATTTGCTTTTGGTTTAAATTTCTAAGTCTGTTGTTTTTTATCCACACTAAAGAAGTCTTCCCATTAATTGCAAGTTTGGCTCTTTGTGCTTTGGCTCAATACACTTTACTTGCATTGCTTGGATTTGGGTTTTGTTATGAAAGGCTTAGGTTTTTGTAAATAAAGCAAAGTTTTTCTTCTGGAGAATTTCATTCTTCTCTGTGTATACACAGCATCTAGAGGTCTGTAATTGTTTAATAACTAAATTGTTTAATAACTAAATGGGGAAATCCACTTATTAGTGTTTACCTTAATACTACGTACCTAATAATTTCAGTTTGATCCTTAATCTATTTTCTAACATATTTTGTTCTCAATCTTAGGTGATTTGTATTTGATAATTTGACCATCAGAGCCAGTATGCTCATTTCTTCGCTCTCTGCTCTGCTCTGTGGTATAGAAACTGAAACCTGTCTTTTGTAGGCCTCACTGATAATTCACCTTTAGTCAGGTTTGCCAGATGCAGGCATGGAAGCTGCGTTAAAGGGACTGAGGAAGGGAAAGCTTAGATTACCTTTCCTCAGTGATCTCGCCGAGATCCCTGATCTTCAGGGCAGGCATCTGCTGTGGGCCACAGGATCAACTAGCTTCCCAGCCTTTCTCCTTGCAGCCCTCTAAGCTGCTCGCTCTCTGACTTGCAGATTTCTGAGCTACCTCCTTGGTCCCCGCTGGGCTTTCCAATTCTTGTTATACTTTGCAGCAAGCTGTCCCTATTAGATACAAATTTGTTAGAGTAAATTACTTGGAATAGATGCTAACAGTGTGTGTGTGTGTGTGAATGTGCATGTATGTGTGTGTGTGAGACAGAGAGCAAGAGGGAGAGAGAGGGAAAGAGTTTCCTACTTGTCTCTTTCTTCTTTATTTTTTATATAATAGAGATTTATTTGATTCTGTATCTCAATTTCTTGTCCTAAGAGAAATATTAAACACATTTATTTCATTGATTTTGTGAGATTTATATAAAACAATTTCTTTACTTTAAATACTTTGATCAGGTATATTAGAAAATTTGAGTGAGTCTGGGCCTGTAGCTCAGTGGTGGAGTGCTTACCTCATGTGTACAGAGAGCCCTCATGTGGGGCAGGCAACCTATATTTATTATATAAATTACCATATGTCGTGCCATATGCACCAATTTGTATTTATGCAATGTATCATATATTACACAGTATTCCGGTGGGATCTAGGGAATTAATCAAACTACTTTTTTTTCAACTAAAATTTATTTCAGATTTTGCTTCAAGTGAATTTAGTTAATTTTACTGCCTTTTAAGATACAAAACATTGATTTTTCAAAAGAGTTTTGTTTTTAGAATTATCAGTATGGACTCTGAACCTAGAATGCAGAGCATTTAGAACAATGGCTGCTACACAGTTAGCGCTAGATATGTGTCACGGAAAACATCTTCCAGCTTGGCACTGATCCATCATTTTCCATCCAACTTGATAAAAAGTCTATTCAGGGGGGAAGTGCCACAGGCTTTCCAAGATTAAATAGCTCTAAATAATAGTACAAGCCAACCTCCAATTTGTAAAGTTCAGAAATGCTGCCTGGCTTTTCTACTAATTATTTTGATTCAAGAGAAAATAGCAATAGCTATGGGGATCTGGAACAACTGCTTGCTGAGTAGGTGAAATCTAGTCCCGTTTGTCAGGCAGAGAAGCATTCAATGGACTGATTGTGATTAAATACACCAGTCTATAATTGGGTAACGCTACTCGGAAGCATCATCTCATAATGTGCCTTTCCTCCTGCACAGCAATGTCCCATTCCACAGGAAATGTGGACTCTTCTCAGGAAGATCTTTCAGTCTTATGCAATTCTATGAGTGCACTCAGCTTTGATGGATTCAATGGGCTACATTTATCCTGGAAATCTGAGTCAAGGTAGAAACAGAATTGATATTTTTGTTATTAATATTTAAGATAAAATGTAAAAAGATATCTCTTTTCACATGTAAAATGATAAAGTGAGGGAATCTTTTATACATTTCAAATTTGAAACTGCCTCTGTTAAAGTTGGATAAGTTGGTACCTCATGGATTTCCTTTCTAACCTTTTTCAGCTTGGGCCATCACTTTTCTTGCTGACTAATTTGAAAGAGCTAACAGCATTTATCTGAACTCACTGCTTCAACACCAGAATGCCAAAATCAAAATTCCGTGAATGAAATCCATGTTTTGTTCTTCGCAAATTTTCTTTTCATTATTTTCTAAGGCTTTGTAGAAATATTTTTCCTGGTGCTGCTCATGGAGGCTTGTTCCCCATCTTTACTGACACTAATTGTTCCAGAAGGCACTGATGCCTCTCATCTGAGTCATTTATCTCACCAGGGGGCTTAATTGATTGAGACAAAGCTCGCTAAATCTGAAGCATTTGGGTTTTGCTCTCCCATACCAGCTATGCACTCCACTGTCAGAGCTACCATGATCAGGGGCACAAAAGGCCTCCTTGTCAAAAGCAAGCTTGGATCTCCTTTCTATTTTACTGCAATCACACACAGAGGCTATCCTACCCCTCCCCCACTCCTTACATCCAGCCTTCTGCCTCCTGTTGCTTACATGCTACTTCATAGAGTTTCACATGGAAGTTTTGAGCAAAAATTATATGTTCCTTTTATGACATAGTTTGTATGTCATAGTTTTGTGACATACTGTAACATAGTTTTGTAGTCATTATTGATGAGTGATGGCTCCTTGGGATATTTCTTTCTCTTCTGCCTCTCTGTAGCTCATTTCTGAGGTTACCACAGAATCTGACCTATCCCTTGGAAAAATTTCTTTCTCAAAATGTTGTGTGTTTGTTTATTTGTTTGTTTACAAAATGCTTTCAGGTGTTAGATCTTCAGTGTTTTGAGCCTCTTAATTATTTTATCATTTATGCAATGTCAAGTTTTCTTTTCACTTTATAGTATTTATACCTATATATAACTATATCAATACAAATAGGTATATTTAGTCTTTTGTTTGTTTTTATCCTCATTTGTGTGTGCATGTGTGTGTGTGTGTGTATGTATGTGCGTGTGTATACCACCTGTGTACAGGCATCAGCTGAGGTCAGAGAAGGACATCAGTCCCTCTAGGCAGAGTGAGCAGTCTGTTGTAGGAGCTGGCAACCAAGCTCAGGTCCTTGCAAGAGCAATAAGAATCCTTGACCACCGACCCTTGTCTCTTCAGCTCCAGTACAGATGTTTCTGTGTGCTATATACAGTATTATGCAACTACATATATTAATCTAATCAGCATGAGCTGCCATAATAAAACACTACAGACCATGTGGCTTCAAAACTTTCTCTTAGTTTGAGAGCCTGGAAGCCCAGCATGCAAATATGGTTTGGGTATGGTAAGAACGTTTTTTTACCCAGATTGACAATGGCTGCCACCTCATTGTGCACAGACTTATTTTTGTGCATTTGTGGGATGAGGATGAGTGTAAGTTGTTTGATGTCCTCTTCTTAAAGAGCAATTATCACATGACAGGTCTCCACAATAATGAGCTCATCCAAACCTAATTACCTCCAAAAGGTTTTCAATATGTAAATTTTAGGGACACTAATACCATGTACATATCTCTATCTACACACACACACATTTGTGTAAATATGTGAATACAAAGAAAGATCTACATATGCTCAAGTGTGTGTATGTGTGTGTGTGTATGTGTGTGAAGCCCATGTATTTTGTCTCAATTTAAGGCAATGGGCTAATATATTTATAAGATGATGACCATTCTGTTTTTCAAAAACCCAGAAGAATTAAATGTTTGGAAAGAGTATCCATTTTCTGTGAAGTAAACAGAAAAAAGTTCAAATACAATTTAAGGTCATTGGAGAAAACGTAATGCATGAGAATGAGGAGACGGAAGGTAAACATAAAAACTCAAAAGTTTCAAATATTACTTTGAACCAGTTTCAGTTTCTAAAAATCCCCATGGGGAGTCTCCAAATGAGACAATGCACATGTAAAGCAGTTCTGTAAAGGCACAAAGCTTTGCAGTGTGTTTTATTGTTTGCATTGCTGACTTGTTATTTTGTTATTCCATGTGTTGGCCCAGATTCTTGTCCCTACGGGCTCAGAGACCAGATTAACAACATTCTCCAGAGAAAAGGCCTCCAGGGATTCAGAAGATGGGGCAGAGAGGGCTGGCTTCCGCAGGGAGCTGGGAGGTTGTGTCTGTGAGCTCTTGTTGCCTCTGATTCCCATAGCCCATGGATAGGAAAACTGAACACATCCCACTGGATTAGTCCAAATACGTTTTTTCTTAAGTCTCCTATAGAGCAGCAGCTTGAAGATAGCATGCTGGGGAAAACATGTCAGCCGAGAGGGGAGTCTGCAGCCAGGGACAAGCCAGAGGACTTAACATCGCCAGTGTTTTTAGTAGTCTGCTAGAGGAAGTGGAGGGAGATTCAAACAAGGAGATGTTTATTCTCTTGTTGAAAACGCCACACTATTTGATATCTGGCAGTGTTTCAATGTTATATATTTCTGGACACTGTTTAACTAGGAATACAGGCAGTGGAATCACCAAGTATAGATGGAATCTTCATTTTTTAAATTTATTTATTTTTATATTAATCACAGGTTAGGTACTTTACATCCCAGGCGTAGCCCCTTTCCTCATTG
>CM053743.1:88076560-88093463 GCA_028658305.1 Pachyuromys duprasi | reverse complement strand
TGACTATGTAGTTTTAGGCAAATTAATTTACATCTCTAGTCATGTTTGTTCATTTGTAAAGTAGATAAAATGAAATAAGGGTATGGGAAATCATAGCACAGTATGTGGCACACAGCAAGCTCTCAATAAATATTATCTGCTTCTAACTTCATGGCCACTCTTATTCTTGTCTGAATTTGGATCCTAAAAGTGTGACTGTTTAAATTATGGTTAATCATCCTCTGTGTCTTAATTTTTGTCTTTTAAATGGATATAATAACATGTATCAAATGGGATTACTATGAAAATTATTTAAAGTGATATCTGTAAAGTCTTTGATATGCCTGGCCCACAAATAATATTATTGTAACTATCCTAAAGTCAAAAAGAAATCTTTCTCTTTAACAATGATATGTAGCTATAGTTTCTATTGCTGTGATAAAGATCATAACCAAAAGTTACTGGTAGAGAAATTATTTTCTTCATCTTATTCTTAGGCAATATTCCACCAGTGAAGGAAGTTAGTACAGAGATTCAAGTCAAGAACCTGAAGGCAGCAATTGAAGTAGAAGCCAAGGGGGAAATGCTGCCTACAGTGTTTCCTTAGAACTTGCCTAGTGCACTTTCTCATGCCAGCCAAGACCACCTGTGCACTGCCCCTCATGAACTGGGCTTACACACATCAATCATTAATTGAGAAAATGTACTGTGAACTTACATAGTCTTATGATGGCATTTTCTCCTTGAGAGCCCCTTTTCACGAATGACTTTAGTTTATGATATGCTGACAGAAAACTAACAAGTACAATTGCCCTTTGTCATCTTGACAAACAGATGACTATTAAATCATAAACTTTCCTTTATTCTTTGTTCCCATACCTTATATTAACATCACTATCTCAATAGAAAATACATTCCAACTTCCAAAAGTTCTACAGTTTAAAAGTTCAAGTTCTTTAAAAGCCCAATGTCTCTTTGAAAGTTCAAAGTTTCTCTTACATATCCAAAGTCTAATATTCTAGAGTCTCTTAACTGTGGGCTTCTGTGAAAACAAACAGACAGACAAAAATATAAATTACCTTTTTTTTCCTTCCAAAATGGAAGAACCGGGACACAACCATAGTCACATTAAAGCAAACCAAAGTCCAACAGAGCAAAGCTTACTACCCGACATCTGGTATTCATTTTCTTTTGGGTTCCATAGGGCCAAGCCAGCTCCAGGTTTCCAGCTTCACCATCCATAGCACACAGAGCTTCTCACAGACATCGCCTAGTTGTACTCCATGCCTACCACTATCATTTGTGGTCACCTCATGGTTCCAGAATCTCCAAACTCCTGGGATTTCTACTGTACCAGAGGCTTGGACCTTCAGCATATCTGCTTGTGTGCTCTCTCTCAGGGTCTCTGACCCTACTACATTACACAGTCCTTGAATTTTTCTCAATGATTCCTACGTTTCTTGGGTTTCTACTGTACATGAGGCTATTCCTTCACCAATGGTCTCTCCTAGATTCTCACAGTGCCAAGCCTCAGCTTCTCGCCATGACCCCTCCATGCCTTCAAAACCAGTACCACTTTGGAAATGGAAACTCTTTTTGTTTATTTGTTTTGTTTTGTTTTTAGAGATAGGGTTTCTCTGTGTAGCCTTGGCTGCCCTGGACTCAATTTGTAGACCAGGCTCGCCTCAAACTCACAGAAATCCACCTGCCTCTGCCTCTTAAGTGCTGGGATTAGAGGTGTGTGCCACGACAGTCAGCAGAGACTCATATATTACCAGATTCAGTCACCAGCACAAGCTATATAACTTTGTTCTCCTCCAGAAAATGGCTTATCCATGCTGAACTTGAAGAAATACTGCCAGGAAGATTCTCACCACAATACTGGTCTTTTCTTAACCACAACTTATTTTTTAGGCCCACTTGACTGGTATCAGTTGTTCCTGTAATATAAAGGTTTCCCCTTCAGTGGTTTTGGTCTGTTGTTAATTACAGCCAATTGTTCAGGCATAGTTGACCAGAATCATACATTCTTAAACAAAATATCAAACAGAAGACATGGGTAGATCTTTGAACTTTCACCAGCCAATCTTACATTATCTGCATTGTTCTCAGCATTCTTCTCTTAGAAAGAAAGCCAACTGAGCTCCGAGAACTCAAAAACTTTTCTAGTTCCAAACTCCTTTCATATTCTTCTGAAAAGAATATGGCCAGATCTATCACAGCAATACCCTACCTACTCTCTGGTATCAATTTTTCCCTCAGGGTTTCAATTGATATGATAAAGACCATGACCTAAAGTTACTTGGGGAGGGAGAGAGTTTATTTCATTTTAGGATTCTCAGGTCTAGCAGCCAGGAAAGTTAGGGTATGAACTAAAGGTAGAAACCTGGAGGCAGTAACTGAAGCAGAAGCCATTGAGGAAAACTGATTACTGTCTTGCTCCATGGTTTGCTCAGTTTACTTTTTCATGCCATCTACAGTCATGTGCACAGGGCGTGACACCATCCCCAGTGAGCTGGGTCTGCCCACATCAGTCATTAAACAAGAAAATGTTCCACAAATTTGCCTATGTGTAACTCTTTTTTTTTCTTTTTTTGGGGGGGTTGTCTGTTTTTTTATTTTAACATTTTTATTTTATATTAATCACAGGTTATGTACTTTGTATCCCAGCTGTAGCCCCCTCCCACATTCCCTCCCTACCCCCCCTTCCCTCCCTCATCTCCTCCCTGCCCCTTTCCAGGTCCACTGATAGGGGAGGACCTCCTCCCCTTCCATCTAACTCTAGCTTTTCAGGTCTCTTCAGGAATGGCTGCAACGTCCTCTTCTGTGGCCAAGCAAGGCTGCTCCTCCCTCGGGGAGGCGGGGAGGTCGAAGAGCCAGTATAGGCAAATCTTAAAGTAGCACTTTCTCAATTGAGTTTCTCTTCCCAAATGACTTTAGCTTGTGTCAGTTTGACATAAAACAAACCATATATCTATATCTATATCTATATACATACATATATATGTATGTATATATATATGGTTAGTTTTATGTCAAACTATATACATATACACATATATACATACATATGTACATATATATGCAATGATTCTAATTTAAAACGGTTTCGAAGGCATCAAAACCTTTTAATAATTATAATTTTAATTTAGTTAACTACCTAGTCTTAAAAACAGATTAATATATATTAAAATAACTTTAATAATGAAAGATCTTCAGTTTTATTTAAAGAGTTTTACATATGATAATGTTTTGTCTCTATGTATGTATATACACCATGTGTTTGCCTATTGATTGTAGCATTCAGAAAAATACATTAGTATCCCTGCAACTTGATTTATAGAGAATTGTTAGCTACTATGAAGATGCTGAAAACCTAACCTTGGTCCTCTGTAAGAGCAATGAGGGCTCTTAACCACTGAACCATTTCTCTAGCTCTACAGTTTCAGTTTTAAAAAACCTTAAAATATTACATTTGAATAAAAGAATTGAGGTTTTCATAAATATTAATCTATGTGTTAACATTTCTACTGCTTATAAAGCTTGCTGGTAAACCTCGAGGCAATCAAAAGATTTGCCTCAGCAAGATCTAAAATAATAACAAGAAAACAACTTGGGAGAATTGACTATATATGCTGAAAACTGAACTATGTAAATTGATATCAAAACTTCAGGAAGAAAAGCCACTCTATTATAAATTAGGAACTGTGCCTGACTCATGTGAAGCAAGTATGGAACTCTGATTAACAGGGCACTGCAGCCTCCATCATGACCAGGTAGGTAGGGGCTAGCAGCTGGCGCATTGTACATAAGTTGGCTAGGTAGACTGCTATGGTAGGATGCTCTTTATGTGCATCTGTTGCTTTAAGAGGGCAGAAATGTGATAAGAATGAGAGAAAAGGGATGACTTGAGGAAATAGTGTTTGTGGACTTGAGAGAACAGCTTCACTCTTGAGGTCATAGCCGCTATGGTTGCTTGCACAAGATTAAATGAGTCAGGACTTAGTATGGGGTGGGAAGGGCCTTATAAGCACTGTCCCAAACATAGGAGCTATTGACATTTAGGGACCTGTAGATGAAGGAGTGTCAGTTTTCTTTAAGGATGTGGTTCCTGACAGATCCACCATGCTCCAGCACATGGACCCACAAACATGACTATGTGGGCAACAAAAGTTGCACTTGGCGGGTTATTTAAAACAAGTTGTGGGTGAAAAGGACACAGGAGTAAAGGAAAAGGCTAAGGGGTAAATATAAAAATATATGAAATGGAGGTTTCAAAGAATGAATAACAGGATTACATTAAGATAAGAGAATTTTGCCGGGCCAGTACTCTCAGCACTTGCGGAGGCAGAGGCAGGCAGATCTCTATGAGTTTGAGATCAACCTGGTCTACAAAGCAAGTCCAGGACAGCAAGACTTACACAGAGAAACCCTGTTTCAAAAATTCCAGATCAAATGTTGAATTTTCATGGGCAGGAAGACTTCAAGCTTTCGTTGTTTACTGTATGTAGAGTTGGGGAAGTATATCTCAGGGAGAATGCTTTACCTTGTATCTTTATCTGGCAAGGCCAGAAGCAGACAGCTGGCATCATTTTTTTTTTTTTAAGAAATTTCCAAAAGTGTAAAAAAAAAGACTTCAAACAGGTGTGCTAGGAATGACAGAAACTGGGATAATTGGATAGTCACTAAGCTCTGAGGATCTCCATCTCCACGCGTCTTGTTATCAGACAGCCATCTAGATATAGTCCCTGCCAATCTTTTTCCTACTCTGCTTGGGGGGGGTGTAAGAGTAGAAATACTGGTCTATGTATTGATTCTTACAGCGTATCTCACATGGCTTTTGGAGGTAGTGTCAGCTCTGGCAGGCTGGGGTTTCTTGTCGCAGTGCTCAGAATACTTCATTTGAAGCTCCAGCTCTTTTTAGGCACATTGTTTTGAATGTTCGCTTTGTCAGACCTGGGACTGATCCTGACTTTTTCCTGCTGCTGGCCTCTGGATGTCTTATCTTTCTTATTGGTTGCTTTAGCTTTGCACATACCTTTGTAGACAGTCCTTCAGTGTGAAAGTGTCAACTGGTTCCTCTAGTATCTGGGATGGTTATTACAGTCTGCATTAAGTATTGTACTATAGTATGTTGAGCATTTCTTTAAGTGCTTCTCCATCATTCGAGATTCCTCTGTAGAGATTTCTCTGTTTAGCTCTGTATCCCATTTTTTCTAAAATTGGATTATTTGATTTGTTGGTATTTAACTTCTTGAGTTCTTTAAATATTCTGGATATTAGGTGTTTGTCTGATGTAATATTGGTAATATATCGGGTAATAAATTTCCCGATCAGTAGACTGCCTTTTCATTCTATTGACAGTGTTCTTTGCTTTACAGAAGCTTTTCAGTTTCAAGAGGTCCTACTAACTAACTGTAGACTTTAGTGCCTGAGCTGTTGAAGTTTTGTTCAGGAAGTTGTCTCCTGTGCCAATGAGTTCAAGACTCTTCCCACTTTCTCCTCTAGTAGATGTAGTGTGTCTGGTTTTATGTTGAGGTCTTTGATCCACTTGGACTTGAGCTTTTTTTTTTTCTTCAGGGTGACAAATATGGATCTATTTGCATTTTCCACATGTAGACATCCAATTAGACCAATAGCATTTGTTGAAAATGTTCAATGTCCTAGTCATCAGGGGAATTGCAAATCAAAACAACTCTGAGATTCCATCTTACATCTGTCAGAATGGCTAAAATCAAAAATTCAAGTGGCAATTCATGCTGGCGAGGGTGCAGAAAAAGCGAACAACCCTCTGTTGCTGCTGGGAGTGCAAACTTGTACGAGCATTTGGAAATCAATCTGGTGCTTTCTCAGAAAATTGGGACTAGCCATACCTTAGGACACAGCTATACCATTTCTGGGCATACACATGAAAGTTGTACCACCATGAAACAAGGACATTTGCTCAACTGTGTTTGTAGCAGCTTTATCTGTAAAAGCCAGAGACTGGAAACAACCTAGATGTCCCTCAACTGAACAATGGATAAAGAAACCGTGATGCATTTATACAATTAAAAACAAGGAAATCATGAATTTTGCAGGCAAATGGATGGAACTAGAAATGATCATCTTGAGTGAGGTAACACATACCCAGAAAGACACATATGGAACATATTCACCTAGGATTTTAGTACAGGACAGACATAGTATCATGTGCAGGCCCACAAAGTCACAAGGAAGACCCTAGGGAGGATGCGCAAATCTCAGTCAGAAGGGGAAATATAATAGACAGAGATAATGGTGGAAGAGTGGGAACTAGGACTACCAGAGCCAATCAACCAGGGCCCGTAGGGACCTATGGAGTCTGAAGCACCAACCAGGACAATGCAGGGTCTGGCCTAGGTCTTCTACTTATAACCACCCCATGGGCATCTAAGGCTCATGTGAACCCATATTAAGTTAGGGGAATGGAGCATATCACTGACATGGACTATGTCGCCTGCTTTATTTATCATTTCTTCCTGATGGGACTACCCTACCAGGTCACAGAAGAGGAAGATAAACTCAGTACTCATGTGAATCTATAGACTAGGTTGTCTGGATAGGGGGCTCCCCTACTCTGGGGAATCAGGGGAGGGAGGATGTGTGAAGTAGGCTGGGACTGGAGGGAGAGGATGGAGGGACCTATGACCCAAATGTAAACTGAATTAATTAACAATTTTTTAAAAGAACAAAAGTACTGTCCCATAGCTTCAAACATAACTTAATACAAACATATATCTAGTACTATTGTATTTTCTGATATTGCTTTTAAATATTGATCAAAATGAGATTTACAAGGAGTAACCTTCCCAAAGGGACACAGTGCAAGGAGCAGAGCAATGAGTGCCGCTCAGGTAGTCTGACGTTGAGTGTAGCCTCTCAAGCATGACACGGTTTGCATCTCTGATCAGAGGCGACAGAGGTGAAGGTTTGCCTTGTTGAGGAAAGAGCTTTCAAGATCAGCATTTGTGGGGGAGTACAGAGAACTGAGGCAAAGTGAGACTATCACTGTGCAACCAGAGCTTAACCTTGACCCCAAGGAGCTCTGTAGCAGAAAGTGCTCCAAGCTGTGCTTTGCGAACTACGACACTGCTCCATTATCCCCCAACTGGTCATTGGTTTCTGATTCTTTTCAGCCACACCAAGTGCCAAAGGGGTATGCTGTTAGGAGTAGTGAGCACTGGGATGAATCCTATTCTTGGAGGGCAGTGAGTGGCACACCCTGGCACCAGGGCACTGCTAGCAACAATATGAGCCCATAGCCTATCATATCACAGGCAGTCTCTGGAAGTTTTCATTACACTCTTGTCTGTTTCTGTCTCTCTCATATCATGTCACATTACAGCACAGTCCATATTGTTGTATGGCACAGAAGTAGGAGGCAAGAGACCTGGGTTCTAATTCTTACTTTGTTGTGTGCTAGACACCTTTGTTCAAGTTACTTAATGCTTTTAGATTTGTTTCCTTTGTCATGATTCAACAAGTTACTTTCAGCTCTAAAGTTCTATCTCCTGTTAATTGATTAGCTTTCCGGAAGCAGAATAACAGAAGTAAACACATTGGAATGACTTTGAATTGGCTCTGGAGATAGTTACTGTAAGCTTTGGTGGTTTTCTCAAGCTCTGTCAGTGAGTCATGATGGGACTCCTGAAAGCTCCCACACTTCCAGTATCACTCATGTCCTCTGAAGAGTGGGGACATCCCTATTTATCCTCGAGTACCTCCATTTGGTGGAGAGAAAACTTTACAGTACTTGACACTTCTTATTCTTTTTTTTCTTTTTTCTTTTCTTATTCTTTCTGAGTACACTTCATGCAAATATTTTGTTTTAGGAGTTGTTTGAAATAATTGCTTTCAAGGACTCATTGGTACAATTTGAGAAGACATGGTCTTATTTAGAATAGATGTATTTTGATAAAAGTAAAATAGAATGAAGATGACACTTGGCTTTTATTGGAGAACTAAAACTGATTTTCATATTATAAAACTTAAGGAAATAAATGAGAAAGAAAACAAACACATAAGTAAAGATTAAATGATATTAACAAAATGGGATATTGATAGAATTTTGAAAAATGAATATGTATACAATATTACAAACTTTAATTAAAACACAAATATACCTTAACAACAGAGTAAAAACTTAAAACGAGAACCAAGGAAATATAAAAATCTTTTAAGATTTTTTTGAGCTTCTACAAATGATTCAATAAAAAAAGTGAATAACTGTATTGTCAGTCATGTCTGGCCTCACCTCTATGATTTCCCAAAGTAAGCCTTATGGTCGAAGCTGCTTGAACCATAAATAAATAACTAGATATACCTCAACTCCAGCTTCTATACCTGACTCTCGTTAAACCCTATCAGCAACTGTAGGGAGCCAAAGAAGCAATTTTAATAAATATTTCATTACATGGGAGCCCGTTTGCTGGTATTTCAAATAAATAAGTACATTTTTCTCACTGCATGGACACTACAAGGAAAAATTCTCTAGTTTCCATTTTCTTGTTTTCTTTTACTTTCTGAGGAGGTAGGTCATTTTTGTTTTCCAGTGGACAACTTGATTATTTATTGGAAGAAAATGTTTTAAAACAGGAAAAGAGGGGGAAAAACCCAGCCAAATAATTTATTGAAGATTGTCTCTTGGCAGATTAATCCCTACCACTTGGCCTGGGTTCATTCAGAGTGAGCAGAGTGGTCAAGCTTAAATCGTATGTCTGTGAGAAGTTGCATAAATAACCCCACGTTCTGCAAACCTCTTTGCTCTTGGCCATCTCCCTGACCTTCAAAGGATATGTCAGAAAGGTAGTAAAGAAAAATATAGCTGAGGACCCTCTAGTTTTGATACTTTCTAATAAATAATGAGTTTTTGCTTCTTTCATCCAAACACATTTATCAGTTAGGACACTCTAGGTAAGGGAGTTAGAAGTAACTTGGAAATACCATTAGTTAGGAGTGAAATTCACAGTCTAAGTCAGCTCTTACTTTATTTTTTAGTTATTATTACTCTCAACCCAGCTGTGAACTAGTCCAGTTTTTAATTTCTCCCAACATTGAGAAGCCATATGTAAAAGGGGGCTGAAAACTTAGTTTCTGAACATTTTTAGTTTCTACCTGCCTATCCAATGGCCCTGCCTTGATTTATAGTTACAGGGGCACAAGACCATCCCTAGACAATTTATGCTGTCACTGTTTGTTAAACAATTTCAGTCTAAAACGGAAGTGTTACTTTCTGTTAATTCCTTTCTAGAAGTTTAAGCTGATGACAATGCCAATATTTGAATTTCCCAGATCAGAAATCAGAAAAATATCTTACACTTTTGTTCTGTTTTTATTGTAATATGTATGCTGTGCACTGTGTTGCTGATGATTCTTTCTTAATATGTCTGTTGTTTTAGTTAGGATTTCTATTGCTGTGATGAGATACTATGGCTATGGCAACTTTTCTAAAAAAAAACATTTAATTGTGGCTGACTTACAGGTTCAGAGGTTTAGTTCATTATCATCAGAGTGTGAAGAACAAGCAGCATGCAGGTAGACATGGTGCTGGAGGAGCTTAGAGTTCCACATCTGGATCTGCAGGCAGCAGGAAGAGAGAGAGAGACACTGGGCCGGGCCTGAGCATCTGAAACCTCAAAGCCCACCCCAGTGACCTACTTCCTCCAACAAAACCGTACTTACTGAGGCAGGGCTATACTTCCTAACAGTACCACCCACTCTGAGCATACAGGAGCCATTTTCATTCAGACCACTACATTTGCCAAGTGCACAGTTCCTCATTTTTAATGAAAGAAGGAATAGATTTAGGAAAAGAGACCTAAAAAAATCTAATACTTTATCTCTACTGCTAATCCAGGATCTGACAGTTACTCTAAGTTTCAGTTTTTAGGATGAAGTATAATCATATTTGTTTGCTGGCATTTTTAGACATTTTCATCAGGAAAAATGTTAATATAAATTGCAGCTGATCCAAGTGTATGTGGTGGAAGTGGAAGAGATAATTTAATAAAATTGTTGCCTTTACTTTGGCATTAACACGTGAAAGCTGTATTCTCTGAGCACCATCTACTCTCACACCTGTGCAAGCTGGTCTTAGGAGGTCCAGCTTGCTCTTACTGCTTGGGGTGAGCCATCCCTAATTATCATGTCAATTTACATTCTCTGAAGACCACTGACTACATTGCTTACCCAACAGATCAAGGCACAGACTACCTTTTAGCATAGTTGCTGAATGGCACTTCCAATATGTGTTTACTCATGGTTCAGTATATTTAGAAATGTTTAGGAGACTACAGAAACCGTTTATATCTATGTGAACAATTTGTGCTATCCCACCAGAGCATCAGATGTATAAAATTAGGCTCATGGATCTCTTCCTCTAACTCCTTTTTTTTTTCCTAGTCTCAGTGACCAGCATTGCATCCATCCATTTTGAGATACGGGCCACATTCCATACATCCTTGCTGGGGCTTGAATATGGTTATGTGGTTTGTCTACTCTGAAACTTGCATTGAAGTTTGATCCTTGCTACAAGCTATTAAGAGGAGGGACAGGAAAGTGTTAAGAGGTGATTAGGACTCTGCCCTAGTGAATGGGTTAGTACACGCATATGATTAATAGATTACTGTGTTGCCTTGAGAGAGGATCTTCTACAAAGAAAAAATCCAAACATTAGTTTGCCTGGGCCTCTTGTGCTCCCTAACTGTTGCCATGTGATACTCTGAACTACCTTGGCATTTTGCCAGCAAGATGGCTGCCCACCAGATGTGGCCTCTTGAACTTACACCAGAACCATGAGCCAAAATAAACCTCTTTTCTTTATAATTTACCCAGTGTGTGGAATTGTGTTAGCAGTGACAGAAAATGGATTAAAGCAATCCTATAAGGTCAAATTTTTGCTAATACCTACAGCCTTCCTCTTCCCTTCCTGCAATATGTGAACAGCTTATAAATTTGAGTGATTACTTTCAATTTCAAGAATGTTCTGTGAATATACATTCATGACTCCTGCTGGACCTTCTTGGTTTTTTTTTTTTTAACTGACTTGTGGGTTCTTGGTCACTCTTTGGATTTCAGTGTAGAGTTGCTTCTGCTGGAAAATTTTCTCTTCCTGATGGAGTTCTGAGAGCACTGTGTGTGTCTGCCCTGATGGCGCTCAGCACACTAGTTCTGCTTTCCACTCTCTTCCCATTTCCTTCAGTAGCACCCCTCAAAAACAGGAGGTATGTCCAGCTGGCCCCTAGGACATAGAAAACTCTTGAATATTTGTTGAATAAATAAATGAAGAAGGTGAGCAATTACTTTATTTTCCCAGGAAAACAGAGATATAATTTTTAAAAATACCAGCTATTCCACGCCATCTATCTATTTCCCAATGTGTGACTAAAGTTGTCACTAACTCTCTATAGAATGGAGTGCTAATGCCCATCTTAGACTATGTGATGCATTGTCTAAATATAAGAAATATCATTCACACCCTATAAAATGTAGATTTCCCTGAAAACAAAAAGATGTGATTATCACAATGGCCAAACTCTTGCTTTAGCATGTGCTTCTGTATGCTAGCTAATTTAGTGCTATTATTTGGAGTTTTCCACTAAAATTTTTACCAGATGATAAGCATATTGCTGTTTAAATGTCTATAAATTTTAATATTTTTTGTTTTTTGAGACAGGGATTCTCTTATAGCCTTGGGTGTCCTGGATTTGCTTTGTAGACCAGACTGGCCTTGAAGTCATAGAGATCCACCTGCCTCTGCCTCCCTGAGTGCTGGGATTACATACGTGCTCCGCTGTGCCCAGCAAAAACATAGTATATTAAAACACAGCAATGGCCATTTCTTTAGCTCATGGTTTGCCAGATTAAAATTTTAGGCTGAGCGGTACTGGAGCCCGCGGTCTCAGCTGAGCTCTGTTGTCAGCTATGGTCAGGGGCAGCTGGAGCTGCTGGTTTAGGATGGTTTCAGGCTTGACTCTGTTCCGTGTGCTCTCACAACCTCCTGTAGGGTAATTTGGGCTTGCTCACATGGTGAGGGGAGGAGGGAAGGATTCTGTAAATCAGAAAAGAATGACATCTTTCTCGTAGTCTAGGATTAGGACTGCAACAATGAAGTCTAACTGTACTTTAGAAGATAAAGGAAGTCTAGAGTTGGTCCATTTTAAATAAGTCGCAAATATATTCTACCATTGATGGGGGGACCTCCAAAGACATTAAGAGTCTTGGATACTTGGGAAGTTATCCCAAGTATGAATGGGAAGTTATTATACCCATTCAACGAACAGTTCACCATACCTCATCAGCACATTCTTTTAGTTATCTGTCACAAATCTGAGCATATTACTTTTTGTAAAGAATATCGTTTTTTCTTTTTACTATTTATTACAATTTATTCACTTGGTGTCCCGGCTGTAGCCCCTACCCTCATCTCTTCCCAGTCCCACCCACCATCCCTCCCTTTTCTCCCCCCATGCCCCTCCCCTAGTCGACTAATAGGGAAGGTCCTCCTCCCCTATCAGGTCCATCATGACTGACTGAATTGTCTTCCTCTGTGGCTTGGCAAAGCTGCACCCCCAGGGGAAGGTGATCAAAGAGCCAGCATCTGAGTTCTTGTCAGAGACAGCCCCTGTTCCTCTTACTAGGGACACATTCAGACTGAGCTGTTTATGGTCTACATCTGAGCAGGGGTCTAGGTCCTCTCCATGCATAGTCCTTGGTTGGAGTACCAGTCTCTGCAGGACCCTTGGGGCCCAGATTTTTGGCTGTTTGTCTCCTTGTGGAGATCCTGTCCTCTCCAGGTCTTTCTATCTTGCCTTTCTTCTGTAAGATTCCCTGTACTCTGTCCAAAATTTGGCTATGGGACTCAGAATTTGCTTCAATATCCTGCTGGGTAGATTCTTTCAGAGGCCCTCTGTGGTAGGTACCTGCCCTGTTCTCTGTCTTCTCCTGCTTCCAATGTTTATACTGTTTGCCCTCTGAATGAGAATTAAGCATCTTCCCTAGGGTCCACCTTACACCGATCAAAATGGCTAAGATCAAAAACTCAAGTGCTGGAGAGGATGCCATTGCTGGTGGGAATGTAAACTTGTACAACCAGTTTGGAAATCAATCTGGTGCTTTCTCAGACAATTAGGAATAGTGATTCCTCAAGATCCAGCTATACCACTCCTAGGCATATATCCAAAAGATGCTCATCTATACAACAAAGACATTTGCTCAATTGTGTTCATTGCAGCTTTATTCATAATAGCCAGAACCTGGAAACAACCCAGATGTCCCTCAACTGAGGAATGGATACAGAAATTGTGGTACATTTACACAATGGAATGCAACTTAGCAATTAAAAACAAGGAAATGATGAAATTTACAGGAAAATGGATGGCACTAGAAAAGATCATCCTGAGTGAGGTAACTTAGAAGCAGAAAGAAGCAGGTGGTATATACTCACTTATAAGTGGATATTAGACAAATAATATAGGATAATCATAGTAAAATCCGTAGTTCTAAAGAAGCTAAACAGCATATTACTTTTTAATCCAAACTTACTTATCAAGTCTTCATTGTGCATAAAATGAAGTTCATGCTTACAGCAAAGGCTTCTGTGAGGTCCCCACACTAGCCTCATCTGCCTGGTTCTTTATGCTCTAGGAGTAGAGTGTTCTTCTCATCCTGGGGCACCCATTGTGTTATTTCTGTCCTCTTCTTCATGTGTTCACTGTGTCTGGAGAGCTGCTCTCTCTTTCCTTTGCCTGAACAATCTTACACATTCTAATAATAACAACAATCCTACTTACTACGTGCCAGGCACTAGCTGCTCTAAGCACTTTATATGGATATAGGTTTTCCCTATGAAGAAGGTACTATTTTTTTCTCCTCACAGATAAGGAAACTGGGGCACTGAGAAGTTGAGCAACTTGCTCAAAGTCACTAAGCTAGAAGTCTGGATTCGGGCTGAAGATCTGGAGTTAGTGCATTTACTCTCCAGGGTCTCCTACCTTTAAAACCCAGTTTAGTTGGCTCCATTCTCTTACATACCTTGACATGTAGCGTATTTAATGACTGGTTTTAGTGTTGATGCTTTGAATTATCAATTTCTTAAGAGCACAGACCACCTCTTACCTTTGTAGCCATCAAATGGAGCACACTATCATGTCTGTGTTTCTTTTTTCAATCTTAACAAGACATGCCTTTTGTACCACTAAAAATCTCTGATTCTTTTTGGAAGAAAAAAAAATCTAGAGAAAAAAAAACAAAAAACAAAAACCCAGCAGAGCCTATGAGTTCTGACAGCATCTCCAGGAGAAGCGGTGAGTGGGAGCTAGGCTCACTTTGCAAACAGGAAATTCAGGCATGTGGAGATGAAATCACCCAGCACAGTGCCAGGATTCTTTTTTGGGTTTTCCAATTCCTAGTTTTGTGTTCTATCTACCAAAAAGCAGTGTGTGTCTATGAAGTGCCTCTGATGGTTGCTTAATTTCTCCTAGAACAAAGCTAAAAAACATAACAATTAAATTAAATCACCCAAGAGGGACATAGCTTTCCATTGTAAATTTCTGAGGGAACAAACTTTTGGGGAAACTTTTTCCCCCTGGGGTATAGAGCTTTCTTCTCTTTCAGTAGAATATATTGTGTCTGATGGAGCAAAAAATTGTTTTTAAGAAACCCTGCACCAATCTGTCTGCCCCAGCTCAGACACATGCTCGCACTGAAAATTAAATTCACAGAAATGAGAGAAAAATCAAAGGAGGCAAAGGAGCATGTCTTCTCCTTCCCAGAATCATTCTCTGGTGTATTTAGTGGCCTGTTGGGTGACAGGGTGATGAGGGGAAAGGATAGGGATGGAATGAATTTGTCATGCCTTTTTGCTTATATCACCAAAGCACTGAGAAAGACTAAGCATTCTGCACCATTTACCTAACTGGCTTTAAGCCACAAGAAGCTTTATTAGAACCTAGACAGTTAAAGCAGGTTTCTTTTCTCTTGTTTCCAGCTTGAGTTTCATGACTACCATTTCCTTCATTAGCAGCGGTAACTTCTTAGATGTAAAGCTTGCTTGAAATGGTAAGCACTAGGAGAGAGTGGGGAGAGAAGGATAAATAAGGGAGGCTTAAGGCATAGCATCTTTCAAGAACACTCATGGGAAAGCGTCTGTGGAGAAAAAGATCTGTACTCTTTAAAATGCTGCTTCTTGATAAGTGTGTTTGCTTATTGTTTGTTTTTTTTGTGTGTGTGTATTTGGTTTAATTTTTTTTTCATTTCTTAAATAGTAATATTTAAATTTCCTCATAGTCAGTTGTCCTACCAAAACTATTTTGATTGTACTTTAATCAGAAATACAAATTGTATAAGAAAATTTCAGAAGAAAATGTATTTTGTGTTGTTTTGCCTCATAATGACTTCTTAATTATATAGCCTTCCTTGGGTTATAGTTCTCTAAACATCACTAGTGAATATAACCGGGTACTTGAGAGAGACTTGGCAAGTCTTGTAAGCCATGCACTTAATCAAGGTTGTATTAGGATAATGAAGATGATCTTGCAGATGCTGACCTTTCCTAGTAATCTATTTTTCTTGAAATGATTGCATTTGCCCTGTCTCTGTGACTCAAGCATGTGTGTGTGTGTGTGTGTGTGTGTGTGTGTGTAGGAGCACCAACATCTTACAGATTTGTCATTTTACACTGAGAATTGGCAAGTTTGTGGAATCAGGAGCTCAGACCCTCAGGTCACCATGCAAGACCGTGAAACTGCAGATGAACTGGCAATTAAAACTCACCAGCTCCTCTCCTCCGTCTCTGTCTTCCACCCGAACTCTTCTCACCTCTATTCTCAGAATGGCTGGTTTGTTATGAAACTAATTTTTTTCTAGGCCAAGTTTCCTTTGAACAGGGTGCAAAGGCATATGATCCTGTGGATTAGAAGTGGGTTGTCATCAAAATGATACAGCTCTGTTCTTCTCTGTTCCTTTCTTGGAATGGCTGAGAACAGACTTGCGAAGAGAAAAACTTGTTGGCGTTTGGGAGCTGCCAGGTTTTTAGAGAGCCCAATTATGTCTTTTTTGAACTAGCATTTCTTTAATAGAGTTTAATTTTAAAATGTTATTTTTTCAGTTTTTGACATTTCTTTTAGTTTTTAAATTTGAAAATATAAAGATATGTTTACTTATTGGTGAACTAGAAATCGGCTTGGTGAGTAAGCTTGTTCAGCTGCCATCTGTGTTTGAAGCTACTGGCCATCAAAGGGCCTTTATGTTCTGAGAAGTGCCCTTCACACTTCATCTCCTTCTTGGGCCTTGGCTTCACTGCAGCCAGAGTCCACTAGCCTGGCATGTGAGATAACACCTATGACACCTATTTCTTAAGACACAAGTTCTCTGTGCAAATTACTCTCCTTGTGCTTTGGAGGCGTTAATCCTCCCAGAGTCACAGGGCAAATCTCGTCTGTAGCCTGACTGGTGAAGGTGGTCCGCATATGAGCACACTGTTTAGAGAAAGACCCTTGAAGTATGTAAAAGTATATGTATTTAAAGAACATTTGGTCGTTCATAGGCAGCTACAAAAAAAAAGTCACTTGATCTCATTTTCCACCGTAGAAAGAGTAGGAGAATGGGAGGTATGAGATGACAGACCCTATAAGTCTAGATTTTAGACAACTGAACGGCTCACGAGGGAGGACATAACTTGTGATAATTAGGATAGAAAGGCACCAAAATGAGGCTGGAGAGATTGTGCAGCAGCTAAATGTACTTGCTACTCACCCAGAGGACTAGAGTTGGGCTCCTAGCACCTACTCCGCAGCTTACAACTGTCCATGACTCTAGTTCCAGGGGGATCTGACACTATTTTATGATCTCTCTGGGAATATACAAGTACATGTACTCACATGCAGAGAAACACACACATATATAA
>CM053743.1:88065504-88076060 GCA_028658305.1 Pachyuromys duprasi | reverse complement strand
GGGAGGGTGGGAGGGAGTGGGGGGGCTGCACATGGGATGCAAAGTACCTAACCTGTGATTGATAACAAAATAAAAATAAAAATAAGATAAAAATAAAATAAAAAATAAAAGATATAAAAACTAATCCTTTGGTGTCATACTTTCAACATTAACTCAAACTTCTCCAGATTGCATGGCTATTCAGTATGTATGATATAGCTTTGTGCATGTCCTATACATACATGTATACATCTGTGTCTATATCTATACACGTTGTTACTATATCCATGTCATACATCAATATGACTATTTTATAGCCTCCTGACTATCATCTATTTGGACTTAACTTTAAATGCCACTGCTTTTTCAGGGAAGAAATTGATACATACAGACTGCAGCTGGTTTGACTTCTCCCTGTACTTAATACCATTTCCTTTCTTCCAACTTAGCTGATCGTATGGATACTCTAAAAAAAATTCATTCCCAGGATACCCCTTCTTAGAATCATCTTTCTGGTACACTCCAAACAGGCAAAACTCTCCTTTCAGGCAAACTTGATTTCCTTACAATCAGCATCAGGAGCATTCCTAAAGAGGAGGAGGAAAGATTTTAAGAGCCAGAGGACCAGGATTGGTGCAAGATTGTATCTTCTAGCTATGACAGAAAAGCTGCAGTCCCGAAATCCAAATAACATGGCTGTTTAAACATGTCCTGAACAATAACGACACCAATTTACACACCAATATGGATGAACATAAATCTTATGGGACTCCACACCTAGATGAAGAAGTAAAGGCTATTAATGACCACTGGGAAAGGCATAAGTCTTCCTTAGAGATGAGCTACCTAATTGTTTATCTGATACCGAATGACTCTAATTCTTTGTGTATGGATATATGTACACACACACACACATCACATATATAAAAGAAAAAAGAACATGACTTTGAGAGAGAGTAACAGGGGAGAGAGTGGAGGGCTTGGGGAAGGAGAGGGATTACAGTATATTTGAATTCAAAATTTAAAAATCCAACAAAAGTGAATGAATGAACAAATAAATAAGGCAATGTTGTAGGTGACAATTAATATTTACTATTGGTTTATCTTTTATTAATGCTGCTGTTAATCCTAAATAGCTGTATACCCAAATTACCACACAGAGACTGGGGTTTATTTAATTAACCTAGAGCACAATGCTGGGCAATAGTTACTCCATCTTAAACCTCCAAGCCCTCACAGTTTCCTAACATTTAGATTTCCCCGATTATACTTGCTTTTAGTGAAATCTTAGGTCTGTTTCATTCTCCACGTCCTTGTTCCAAGAC
This sequence comes from Pachyuromys duprasi, assembly GCA_028658305.1. Classification (NCBI taxonomy): domain Eukaryota; kingdom Metazoa; phylum Chordata; class Mammalia; order Rodentia; family Muridae; genus Pachyuromys; species Pachyuromys duprasi. The sequence goes on along the minus strand of CM053743.1, from coordinate 88,074,756 downwards.
CTCTGCTCTCCCAGCTCTCTCCTGCCTTTTTCTCCTCCTCTGTCTCCCACCTTCCTGTCCTCTGGCTCCTCCCTCTCTTCCTGCTTTCTTTCCATTGCTCAGCATTGTGGCTAGTTGCTTTATTTTGGCATGTTTACACAAAGGTGAGACAGGTGATGCTTAGAATAAGTACCACAATGTAATGTCCAGATTGAAACCAGAGAGTGGGGGAGAGAAATCAGCATCTGAATGAACAAGGGTAAGGTGTATATATTTCAAAAGAACATTATACCAACAAGGCAATATTACTGTCTTACTTTTTTTTTTGCAAATGTCTGGAAGTTCTGTTGGTTTTACTCTAGTATTCAAGAGTTAGCCAATGGTTGAGTTATTCCATTACGTGGTCACAAGGGGAGCAGATCAGGGAAGAATACTATCTTCTAGCTTTACTACTAAAATTTATGTTTTATTTTAAAAATTTAACTTATTTGTATATTCATGGAACCATCATGGTAGTTAATTAAGACTCTGTTGTAGATTTTTTTCTTTGGATCCTTCCCCATTTCTATGCATTGATAGATTAAGTTTTAGTCCTATAGATTTAATAATTTTGTGTAAATAGAATCAAGATTTTTCTTGTTTTTCTCAGAGAGTTGTCTATTTTGCATGTGCCAGTAGTTCATTCTTATTTACTGATAGTTTTTTTTTAAAGATTTATTTATTATTTATATAGTATTCTGCCTGCATGTGTGCCTCAGGGCAGCAAAGGGCATCAGATCGTACTATAGATGGTTATGAACCACCATGTGGTTGCTGGGAATTGAACTCAGGACCTTTGGAAGAGCAGACAGTGCTCTTAACTGCTGAGCCATCTCTCCAGCCCCCACTGCTAGTTTTTTTTCATCGTATGCATAAGTCACGTATGGGTGGCTGCTTTTGTTGTTTCCAGTTTCCACTCTGCCTCCCATCTCATCAGAGTTAAGACTACAGATGTATGCCCTTGTGCCCAGCTTTTTGCATGGATCTGTGGGTTCCAAACTCAGGTTGTCATACTCAGAAGAGAAGCACTTTACTAACTGAGCCATCTCCCCAGCCTAACTTCCTACAGATCTTTTCAATCTTGGGCCTTGACTGGCTCTTTGGATATTTACTGTTCCTCAAGTCAGCAATGTCATTTGCCTTTCCCTAATGCCACTGAATACCTTTTGATATGGTCTTCTATTTACATGTTTCCATTGGTGAAATATTTATTAGTTATTTTACTTATTATTTAATTTGGTCACTTCTTACTTTATTATGTTAAGAATACTTTAAAAATAATGTATTTTATAGACAAGTACTTTATTGAGTATGTGCTTTGAAAACATTTCCACCCAGTCTGTGGCTTGTTTCCTTCACTCTCTTCCCATAGCAATGCATTCCAAAGAGCAGAAATTTTTCTTTCAGTTAAATTCAATTTATCTTTAAATAACTTTGAGGATAAAGTTCTGTACTTCATTTATACTTTAAGAAATCCTTGCACAAATATTTTCTTCTAGAAGTTTTAGTTTCATGTTTCATATTTAGTTCTTTGATTCATTTATTTTTAATTTTTATATAAGTTAATTTTTATGTATTATACAATATATAAATTGAAATTTATTTTATTTTTGCATATGGATACCCAAGTGTTCTAGCACCATGTGTTAAAATCGTTCATCTAATTTTAAAAAATGGAGCATATAATTCCAGTGTAGTCCGTAGACTGTTTCAGCATAATCATTCCTAGTGCTTGTTAGCAATGAGTATTCTTAGGTCTCACACCATCCTGTCTAATTCATGTCTGATGAAAAGGATCCTCACTGACTGTTATGAATATGAAGCTATAGGAATAGTGGATGCATGTTATCATTTTTCATTCATACTTCAAGTCAGCACCATTTCCATCCAAACTCAGAAGAGATGTAACTTAGTAAATGTTTAGTACAACTTATCCTGTTTGGGGAATAAACTTCCAAGAATTAATTTCAAAGAACTAAAAAAACTGTATAAACAACAGCAAATTTTTAAAATGTCAAATATTAACATATATTACAATATATTAAAAGCTTCTAAGCATCAAATACTCTTAAATGGTCTAAAAGTAAGATAGATAATAATGTCCAAAATATTTTTGCAAAGGACAAGCATTTAATTTTAATTTGTAAAGATATATAGAATAAAAAAGAATAAGAATTCAAGGCACTTCTGAGTGAGGATTAAGCATTTTCCCTAGGATTCTCCTTGTCATTTAGCTTCTTTAGGTCTAAAGATGTTAGTATGTTTATCCTGTATTATATGACTAATATCCACTTATAAGTAAGTATATAGCATGCACATCTCTCTGCTTCTGGGCTACCTCACTCAGGATGATCTTTTCTAGTTCCATCCACTTGCCTGCAAATTTCATGATTTCCTTATTTTTTAATAGCTGACTAGTGTAAATGTACCACAATTTCTGTATCCATTCATTGGTTGAGGGACATCTAGGTTGTTTCCAGATTTCTCTTCCTTTTTCTTCCTTCCTTCCTTCCTTCCTTCCTTTCTTTCTTTCTTTCTTTCTCTTTCTTTTTCTTTTTTAATTTTTGTAAATTGACATATTTTGGATTTCTTTTTATTTTGGAGGATATGAAATAGATGTAACATTTTGTTTTAGATTACTATCCCTCTTCCCCAAGCGTTTCTTTTTTTCTTTAATATTTCTTTTTTTCATAGTTTATTAATTATATATTCCGATTGAAGCCTCTTCCCTCCACTCCCCATCCCACCCTCCTTCCCCCCTCCTCTCTTCCCTGTCCACTGAAAAGGGGAGTTCTCCACTATCACCATCTGCTCATTCAGAAGGGAAAACAGGATGGAGCCCACCACAGCTCCATCCAACTGGCAGGGGATCGAAGCAGATGCTGAGACTCAAGTCCAAACTTTGGACAGAGAACAGGTAGTCTTATGGAAGAAAGGGGATTTAAAGGACCTAGAGGGGACAGGAGGACTTCTCTTATCAGTGGACTAGGGAAGAGGGATAGGGGAGGGAGATGGTGGGAATGGGAGATGAGGGAGAGGGCTACTGGGATACAAGTGAATAAACTGTAAATACTATTACTACTATTACTAAAAAGATTGCAGAAAAATACTCAAGGCACACATAAAATGACAAGGAACATAAAGCATACCATTAACTATATTAAGGGCCTATTTCTTTAATCCTATAAGATTGTGCTAAAATATTTTGATAATGATGAGATCCTTACATACAAATTCTGTAAGTACAAAAGTATTGTTTTGAATGACTTTAGGTATACAAAATGGACTTTTGAAAAAAGTAGTTGAAAGCAAATCCAGGTAAGCATGCCAGTCGTTCCTTACTGTGTCGTGATAGGAAAGAACATCCTTATAATCATGCTGTCCATCTGCAGCAGCCCACCCGAGGGCTGAAAGAGGCAGCCAGCCCCTCGTGGGGGAGCAGGCTTTGGGCTGGTGGCAGCACCTGGATGTAGATGATAGAAGAGTTCCGACTGTGCTCAACATAAGCTCAGCTATAAACTCTGATGCTTAGGAGATTATATAGAACAAACGCAGTTTTTTTGTTATTTTTAGTCTCCCTGTGCTAATTGAGGAATGACTTTTTTCCTCATAAGTTGGTATTCTTGGATGATATTTTCTAAGTTATCTACAGTGAACATGTGAATGCTGTTGATGTAACCTGAAAATAAAATAAAATAAAATAAAATAAAATAAAATAAAATAAAATGACCACTACCAACAACAAATAAAATCTCAGTTAGACTTTGGCAGAGATTATAGTGATAGCTAGGCCAAAGGAAAGGCAGTGGGAGGGGCTAAAGATCAGTCCCATGATTTAAATGAAAATGGGAGGCAAGAGTTTTATGGTTAAGCAAGTATTAAAGATTGCTTCTGTATAATAGGACAGATTGAGAGGACGAGCAAAAGTAGGTGGATTCTAATATCTCTGTCATGATCTGTTCTCCTGATCAGGTTTACATCCCACTGAAGTCAAGAGTCCTTCCTTAAGTGAGAAGGCCTATGGGAAGCACAGCATGAAGCTAGCTACCAGCATCGCCTGGCTCATGACGCGTCTGTCTGTCCATCCACTCCGCAGTGTTGCTTTGTGGTCTCTTTCTTCTGGAGTTCAGAAAGTAAGTCTGAAACATTTCACCCAATTGGAAACCCACTCAGATCTTCAGGGCTGTACTCTGAACTGAAGTTGAACTCTGACAGATTAGTTCTCATGACCTTCAAACAATGTTACTTTCTGTTTTGAAGAACTGCTTTATAATCTCCTAATGAACTTGTTCTTGGGTATCAGTAGCACTTATAAAGGCAGTGCCTGAATTTTAGTAATTCTGAGTAAACAAGTGCTAGAGAAACAGAAATGGATAGATTTTTTTTTCTACCTTAAATTTGAACTCAGATTGAAAAACAATAAACTTAATAATTAAAAAAGGGTGTTGGGAGACAAAACAGATTATTATCCAGGAAAGCACATTAAATCGACTAAGAAAAGTAAATTATATTTTTAAGTGAAGCTGGAGAAATCTCAAAAGTAGTATGAATTTTATTTGAAGAAATTTTAGCATGAATTTTTTATTGGTTCTGCAGTTTTGTCTCAGGTTGTACAGATGAAACTGTCCATGTGGGGCAAACATTTGAACCTGAATCGAATCCCCAGAACTAACATAAGAAAGGAAAGCATGGGATGTTCTTGTAATGCTGGCACTGAAGAGCAGGTTTCTGGTACTCAGTGCACAGCCTACCTAGTCTACTTGGCAAATTCTAGGCCAGTGAAGAACTCATCTGAAAAAAAAAGTAGATGATGTCCGATGAAGTCAAATTTGTCCCCTTCTGCCATTTAGTCATGTACACGTTTGTATGTGTACTGGCATGCCCATGTGACTACGCAGAGACACACCAAAAACTACTTGCAAAGTCTTATGTTTTTCTATCAGGTGTGCCATCAACAGCGATTGACTATCCAAAGTATGCAGAATATATAAACAAAATATATGACAACATATAAATTTATGTAGGAAAAATCTGTTTTCATGTTTATAAAGACAAAAATACAGCATGACTGAAAACTATAAAAAATTAAGTGAGCATCAGGGAAAGACTTTTTAATAGGAATTCACAGGAAGTAAAAAAAAATAGATATAAAGATTTGTTATCTAAAATCTTCCTATTTTTGGTTTCTTTTTCAAAATATTTACAATATATAAATGAGATTTTTACCATCCTAAAACAAAGAACTGAATCTTATGTCTTAATAAGACATAAGAACAGGCCTGATAAATGTGGACTCATTGGTTCACATTTCAAAATGCACACAGATTTCTCTAAGATGAAATACTCACACATGTTTGACTCACTTCTATGAGTTAGTGTGAACTGTGTTAGAAGTGGGATAGAATGAACAAAAGAATGTGCTATCAATAAAAAATTAAATTCCGGATTTTAATGTAGAGAAATACAGTTTATATTCACATTTCTGGACCTAAGAATCTTAATTTTGTTGTGTATTTTCTATTTGGCCTGTGTAATTATTTAATCAATACCATATTTAATAGTCATGAATGTGTAAGCCATACTTTTATAGAGCAATTACCAGCATGATGTATCAGGAGTATTTTCTCCTTACTTTGTGGGTCTTATTTTCACTATGGTTTGTCTGGATCCAGGTTAGGTACCTCCTTTTATTTACCTAACTAACACTACATCTGCTCGGATTCTATATTGAGATGGACATTATGGCTGAAAATGCCTTCTTTTGTACTGAAAAGAATATTGTCCAGCCATTATTTTGGAGAATGGGAACAAATATATTTGATATTTGTTCCCCAAGGCTTGAGAAATATGCGGTCTGATTTGTACTTACTCTCTTATGAACACCCAAATTATCAATCTTAGATTCATATATAGGAATAATTTCAGAGAAAATGTTTTGTTGTCTTTAAACATGCCATTGTAGGGTTGAAGAGCCATGAATTCAGAGCTTTGCATCTGGTGCTTTATTAAGCACTTGGGGAAAAGAAAAGATGAGACCAACATGGTCCTAGGCGTGGCTAAACTCTTTATGTTTGGCAGAATGTGTTTACATTATTCTGTTTCATCTTTACTGGGACTCCACAAGACAGATATTATTTCCTCCATTTTACAGATGATAGAACAGAATCAGAAGTGATACTTGCCCATGTTTTCATTTCTAGTAGGGTTAGGACTGTAACCTCAGTGGGTTTGGGCTCTTAGGCCTTTTTTCTTTTTGCTACTCAAAGGGATATTATTATTTTCTCCTAATGTGTTTCTTTTCCAGGAGAAATCAAGTAATTATGTTAATGTAAAATATCTCTTTAGTTCAAAGTGAAGAATTTAATACTTTGTCTGGTTTTCATTGGCCATTTCAATACTACAGAAGCAAGAAATTGTTCAGTTCAGGGAAAAATTCACGCACCTGTGGGTTTCATCTTTTATGCAGGATTAATAGGTGAGGTTGGATTTGATTTGCTCCATGACTAAACTTCAAAATTGGGATTTCTTGTGGATATGCAGTCTTACTCTAATTCCAGGTCGTCTGTAGTGCTGCCTAATGGTTATGCAAGTCTCAGAAAGGTGCTTAAAGTAACAAAACATCCTTTTATCCCTTAACATCAAACTGATGTCTTTTTTGTTCACTTTTGCTAGACCTCTAACCTTTAAAGGTGAGTCCAGCAGCTACAGAAACCATGATCTTATTTTCTGCCCCTGGCAAGACTTTTCAAGTTCATCTTTTTTCCTTTCTCTCAAAAATCTGATGAAAAGTGAAATGTCAGGAAAACAAGCTCTTGGGCGAAGAAAACGTGTGTCTGTCTCTGTGACAGATGTCACTCTGAAAGGTTTCAGGTCACCTGCCAGAAGCATGCCAGTGTGAGCTGTGCTCACATCCGCAGGAGTCACACCAGCAGTGGAATTCTGAACTTCCAAAATCTTTGGAAATATGTTAACTATTTAAAGTTATTATTATTTTTTTAAAAATTCTGATTGATAAGACAAAGGAGGTTGAAGAAAGGGAGGAGGGATAAGGATAGAGGAGGAGAAGAGGGATGGAGAGAGAGAGAGAGAGAGAGAGAGAGAGAGAGAGAGAGAGAGAGAGAGAGAGAGAGAGAGAGAGAGAGAGGCTTCTTACAAAGGACAGCTTGACCTTTGGGCGACCCTGGCAGTGAACCAACAGCATTCTTGTAATCCAAACACAGATGCCTGGAGCTAAACAAATCTTATTCTTGTGAACTGAAATTCAGTTTTCTGTCAAAATACTATGAAGATCACCACAGTACAGCTTTAACAAATATCTTCAGTTAAAGGGTTAGTGTTTGTGATAAACTGCCCAGAGTAATATTAAACACTACAATGTTTAATAGTGGTTCAGTTTAATAACAGATATATCCAGCAAAAATTCATGTGTTTTGGGAAGTACTGGATTCTAATTCCAATTTCGATATAACTCCCTTCTGTGCCAGAAACAGCATTGATATCATTGTACAAATTAGTAGTTTGTAATGATTAATAAATGAGATTGAACTCTGTTCTCTTTCTAGATTAGTTATGCAATGCTTGAATTACTTATCACAGTGATTAAACATTTTTTATTTTTTATTTTTACTGTATCATAGTCAAGAAAATTTAAGAATTAAGACGAGAACAAAATACAGATTTAGTTTAATCCTTTTGAGAGTAAGTGTCTTTATTTTGGCATATAGAAAAAAAGGTTAAGATTATACCTTCAAAATCATGTTTGGCAAATCTACCATCTGAATGAGAGGACACATCGGTGAAGATTAGCAAACTCAAAGGATGCAAATGTAGAAACTTTAAATAGCATAATAGAGATGACCGGCTTTCTCTTCACTTTTTTGTTTGTTTGGTTTTGTGCAGAGATTGAATCCAGGGCTTTTCATATGTGGATGTGTGTACACAACTAAGTATATCATCACATTTGCTTGACTTACAATAATTTTTATACGTTATTATTTTTTTCATGCATGCACACAGAAGTGAGCATGTGTGCATGGGTGGTGGTGGTGGTTGTGGTTGTGGTTGTGGTGTGTGTGTGTGTATGTGTGTGTGTGTGTGTGTATGGTATGAGTGTACACATGCACCATGAAACTCATGTATAAATCAGAAGACAGCTTTTAGGAGTCAGATCTCTTCTTCCACAAATTGAGTCCTAGGGATAGAACTCCTTTAGTCCAGCAGTATGGTAGGTACCTTTACCAGCTTTGCCCTCTTGCCAGTCTTTGCTTGCCTTTCAAGTATATAACACTTTTCTTCATTTAAGCATACTCAATCTTGACTTCAAATAAAATTAAATTTCTTAAGATGTGTTTGTTGTATCCCTGTCTGGAACAAGGAGTGCTCATGAACGGATCTATAGAACCTGTGGGGAAAGGGAGAATGAGAAGGCATTTTGTTGACTTGAAATAGAAAAGGAAAGTTGATTCTCAGCAGCAGTTTGTGTACACTTGTTACACTTCCCCCTTCCCTTCTGAAGCTGTGCTTTAGAGCATTACTTCTCTGACTGTCGTGCATACACAAGGCCCTTGGTCATTCTGAGCATGCAGGGTCTGGGGTGAGGCCTGTATACCTGCAGTTTGAACAGGTCCCCTCGTGGTGTGGTGTGGATGTGCCACACATAGATGGTTAAAGCTCTAGTCAAATCTTGTTTCTGTGAGAGTTTTCTGTGAGAGTTCCCTACTTCGAGTCTCATATAATTTGAGAATCCCAAAAGATTATTACATTAAAAAACTCTCTTCTGACCTATATTTTGACACTTTTTGATCTTTAAGTTCTGTGACTTGATCTCTTTTGAGTAACTTTCAAGTTGTAATATAACTGTAGTAGGGTGAACATCTCAAATGAACCTCTTGAATTATGCAGGCATGAATACAGAAAAAAGCATTTTCAGTTTGGTGATCTGTGTCTTTAAGTTGTTCGTTTTCTCTAGACTGGAGTCTTGGTGGTAACATTCCGTACTCTAGCAGGCAGTTCCATTAACACAGATATATATCATCCATGCTACCCAAGAAGCAGACTTTTCATAATCAAAAGGTTCTAAGTTTTAATGAAAATGCACTTGGTTGGGGCTGGAGAGATGGCTCAGTGGTTGGGAACACTGGCTTTTTTTTTAATTTATTTATTTTTATCTCAATCACAGGTTAGGTACTTTGAATCCCAGGTGTAGCCCCCTCCCTCATTCCCTCCTACCCTCCT
>CM053743.1:88038994-88056076 GCA_028658305.1 Pachyuromys duprasi | reverse complement strand
TTGTTGAGGTCCAGCTTTAGACCATGATTTTCAGATAGGATACAAGGGATTATTTCAATTTTTTGTATCTGCTGAGACTTTCTTTATGACCAACTATATGATCTATTTTGGAGAAGGTTCCATGAGGTGCTGAAAAGAATGTATACTCTTTTGATCTAGGGTGAAAAGTTCTGTAGATATCTATTAGGTCCATTTGATTTAAGGCCTCTATAAGTGCCCTTGTTTCTCTGTTTTGTTTCTGACCAGATGATCTGTCCCTTGGTGAGAGTGGAGTGTTAAAGTCTCCCACTATTAGGGTGTTGGGATCAATGTGTGATTTCAGCTTTAATAATGTTTCTTTTACAAATGTGTGTGGTCTTGTATTTGGGGCATAAATGTTCAAAATTGTGATGTCTTCCTGTTGAAATTTTCCTTTGATGAGAAGGAAGTGCCCTTCCTCATCTTTCTTGATTAGTTTTGGTTGAAAGTCTATTTTATTAGATACTAGGATCGCTACCCCAGTTTATTTTCTGGGTCCATTTGCTTGAAACAAATTTCCAGCCCTTTACTCTGACATAGTGTTTATTTTTCTTGCATAGGTGTGTTTCTTGGATGCAGCAGAATGTTGGATCCTGTTTCTGCAACCATTTTGTTAATCTCTGTCTCTTTATTGGAGAGTTGAGTCCATTGATGTTGATAGATAATAGTGACCAATGACAGTTAGTTCCTTTTATTGTGGAGTTGGTGGTTTTACTATGATTCATTGCTTTTTTTTTTCCTTTTTGTTGGGAAGTTATCTGAATGAATCCTATATTTTCTTTGGTATAGTTGTTTTTTTGGTCTGAAGTTTTCCTTCTAGTACCTTCTGTAAAGCTGGGTTGCTGTGTAGGTAGTGCATGAATTTTGTTTTGTCATGGAAAATTTTGTTTTTCTCCATCTATGTTGATTGAAATCTTTGCTGGGTATAGTAGTTTTGGTTGGCATCTGTGTTCCCTTAAAGACTGCATGACTTGTGCCCAGGCCCTTCTGGCTTTCATAGTTTCTGATGAGAAACCTGGTGTCATTCTGATCGGTCTACCTACATATGTTACTTGACCCTTTTCCCTTGCTGCTTTTAATATTGTTTCTTTGTTTTGTAGGTTTAGTGTTTTGACTATGATGTGACGAGAGGTATTTCTTTTCTGTTCTAGTCTATTTGGTGTTCTGTAGGCTTCTTGTATGTTTATGGACATTTCTTTCTTTAAGTTTGGAAAATTTTCTTCTATGATTTTCTAAAAAATATTTTTCGGTCCTTGGAGCCTGGAGTCTTCTTTTTCATCTATTCCTATTATTCTTAGGTTTTGTCTTTTGATGGCATCCTTAATATTTGGATGTTTTGTGTTTGGGACTTTTCTGATTTTATTCATACTTTCAGTGAGGAATCAATTTCAGCAAGTGTATCTTCAGCTCCCGAGATTCTCTCCTCCATCTCTTGTATTCTATTGGTGATGTTTACCTTTGTGGTTCCTGATCTTTTCTCTAAATTTTCCAGTTCCAGGTTTTTCTCTGTTTGTGTTTTCTTTATAGATTTTAAATCTGTTTTCATGCTTTGTACCATTTCCTTCATCTTACTGAATGTGGCTCCTATTTTTGTTTGTTTGTTTGTTTCCTCTCTGTATGTCTTAAGTTGTTCCTCTATGTGGGCACTTATATTCTGTATTTCATTGAAGGCCTTGTTCATTTCCTTTGTTTGTTCCTCTAGTGACTGCCTAAGCATAGCTTTAATATTATTTTCCTGTGTCTCTGCTGAATTAAAATCTCCATTTCTTTTGGGTGTTTCTGGTGGGGCCATGGTGTCCTGATTTTTGTTGCGTGAGTTCTTATGTTGACCTCTATCCATTTGTTTATATGTAATCAAGGAGCTGTTTGTTCGTTGAAGCTGAACTTCAGACTGGAACTGTCAGTCTCTGATGTCTGGAGTTTTCAAGAAGATCAGGGAGTTCCAGTGGTTTGATAGTGTGTGTTGTGCTCAGTTGTCCCTGTGGGAGGAAAGGCCACTGGTGCAGTTTCATTGTTGGGGAGGGGGAGTAAGTGTGTGTGTGTGTGTGTGTGTGTGTGTGTGTGTGTACCCGCATACACGTGTGGGTGTGCTGGGAAGGTGTCTTAAAGGGGAGTGCTAGGGGAGTGTAAATGGTTGAGCTATGAGGTTTGGGAGCAAGCGCAGGAGGGGATGTTTAGCAAGGGCAGACTGCAGGCAAGTGCTTTCACATGTGTCCTGATTTCCCAGTGTTCTTCACTTTGTGGCGGGTTCCGCAGGCTGGACTTTAAGGTCAGTGGGTGGTGCTGCGTGTGGGACAAGTACTCTGTTGTGAGCTCTGTGTGCCCGGCTCTGTGCTCTGTGTTAGAAGCTGTGAGCACCGAAGGCTGGTTGCCACTCTGTTCTGGAGGCTTGGCACCTTACTCTGTGACAGAGGCTGAGTGTACCGGTTTGAGATGGTGGCTGCGGATGCTGCTCTGGTCTGGAGTCTCTGTGTTTCAACCTGGGCTTGCTGCTAAGGATTCTGTTCTGGTCTGGGGACTTGGTGCCTCCTTCTGAGCTAGGGTCTGTGCACCCCAGTCTGGGATGGTATCTGGGGACACGTTAGTGTTTACCAGATACTGTATGTCCTGGTCCAGGGTGGTACTTGGTGGCACAGGCACTGTGTGATGTGCATGCTCAGCTCAAGGCTAGCAGATGTGCACCTGCCATTTCTCCCAGGTCTGGAATGGTATCTGAGGTGCCTCAGTCTGGACCAGGAACTCTGAGTCTCAGTCAGAGATGGTGGCTGGCTGGGTAGCGGGAGGCTAGTGGGGTGGTGGGAGGCTGCACAGTCAGATCAGAGCTAGCAAATGTGTGCTGCCAATGTACCCTGACTGGAATGGTATCTGGGGTGCCTCAGCCTGGCGGGGAGACTGTGTGTTTGGGTCAGGCCGGTGGCGGCACCGAGGGAAGCTGTGCGTTCAGATCAGGGCTGTGAGCAGCCAGTCACCCTGAGCTTTTCCAGGGATTAATTGGGTGTCCCTAGGACTTTCCCACTGATTTCCTCACCATAGGAATTCTGCTCACCTGGCAATCACAAACGCTGGTGTTTTAGGTACCAGATTCCAGTCTCCTGGTTGCTGTGCCAACACTGTTGTCCTACAACTCAGACACAGTGTCCTCCCGGAACCGCCATCTTGGATCCTCCCAAATATTCTTGAATATAGCCTTTTGAAGTAAGACTTAGTGATTTTGTTGATTTTGGACAGTGTCCCTCTGCCTAAGTGTTTGTCAATCTTGTTGATTTTCTCAAGAAATCCTGCTCTTGGTTTTGTTGATTATTTGAATTGTTCTCTTTGTTTCTAATGTATAGATTTCAGCCCTGATTTTGATTATTTCCAGATGTCTGCTCCTCTTTGGTGCATCTGGTTTTGTTTTTTTTTTGTTTGTTTGTTTTTTGTTGTTGTTTATTTTTTCTAGTGCTTTTAGGTGTGCCACTAAGTTGCTTATATAAGATGCCTCAAAATTCTTCATGAAGTCATTTTGTGCTATGAGCTTTCCTCTTAGCACTGTTATTATTGTGTCTCATAAGTTAGGGTAAGTTGTACCTTCATTTTCATTAAGTTCTAGAAAATCTTTAATTTCTTTCCTTATTCCCCCTGATTCAGGTTTCACTGAGTAGAGTGTTGTTCAGTTTCTATGTGTGTGAATGCTTTTTGTTATTTCTGTTATTATTGAGATCTAGTTTTAAACTATGGTGGTCTGATATGATACAAGGGATTATTTCAATCCTCTGGTATCTGTTGAGGCTTGCTTTGTGCCTGACTATATCGTCAATTTTTGAGAAGGTTCCATGAGGTGCTTAGAAGAAGTTATATTCTTCTGTGTTTGGGTGAAAAATTCTGTAGACATGTATTCGGTCCATTTGATTTAAGACCTCTGTAAGTGTTATTATTTCTCTGTTTAACTTCTGTCTCAGTGATCTAACCCTTGGCGAGAGTGGGGTGTTGAAGTCTCCTGCGATTAAGGTGTTGGGATCAATGTGTGATTTAAGCTTTAATAATGTTTCTTTGACAAATGCAGGAGCCCTTATATTTTGTGCACAGATGTTCAGGATTGTGATGTCCTCTTGGTGATTTTTCCTTTGATGAGAATGAAGTGTCCCTTTCCATCTCTTTTCATTAACTTTGGTTGAAGATCTATTTTATTAGATATTAGGATGGCTACTCCAGCTTGCTTCTTGTGTCAGTTTGCTTGGAAAACTTTTCCAGCCCTTTACTCTGAGATAGTGTCTATCTTTGTTGCAGAGGCATGTTTCTTGCATGCAGTAGGATGTAGTATCCTGTTTCAGTAACAATCTGTTAGTCTGTGTCTTTTTATTGGAGAGTTGAGACCATTAATGTTAATAGATATTAGTGACTAATGATTGTTAGTTCCTTTCATTGTGGAATTGGTGGTGACTGAGTGTTTGTATGTTTGTTTTCTTTTGCTTTTTTGATGTGATGGTGTCCTTATCCTGTGTTTTCTTGAGTATAGTTGATCTCATTGGGTTGAAGTTTTCCTTTTAGTATCTTTTGTTAGGCTGGATTAATGAGTATATATTGTTTAAATTGAGTTATATCATGTAATATATTGTTTTATCTATCTATGTTGATTGAAAGTTTTGCTGGATATAGTAGGCTGGGTTGGCATCTATGATCACTAAGCTTCTGCATGATATCTGTCCAGACCCTTCTGGCTTTCATAGTATCTGTTGAGAAGTCTGGTGTGATTCTGATAGGTTTGCCTTTATATGTTACTTGCTCTTTTTCTCTTACTCCTTTTAAAAAAATTTCCTCTTCTTATAATTTATTCAATCTGTATCCCAGCTGTGTCCCCCTCACTTGCCTCCTCCCAATCCCACTTCCCACTTTTTTCTCTCCCTATGCCCCTCCCCTAGTCCATAGATAGGTAAGGTCTCCCTCTCCTTCTATTTGACCTTAACCTATCAGTACTCATCGGGACTGGTTGCATTGTCTTCCTCTGTGGCCTGGCAAGGATGTCCGCGCCCCCCCCCCACACACACACAGAGGAGGTGATTAGAGAGCTGCCACAGAGTTCATGCCAGAGGCAGCCCTTGCTCCCCTTACTAGGGAACCTTCTTGGAGACTGAGTCTATGGGTGACATCTGAGCCGGGGTTTTAGGTCCTCTCCATGCATTTTCGTTTGTTGGAGGATCAGTCTCTACAGGGCTACTAGGGCCCAGTTTTATTGGCTCTGTTGGTCTCCTTTTGGAGTTCCTCTTCCTTCCAGGTCTTTTTATTTCCCCCCTTTTTTATAATTTTACCTGCACTTGGCCCAAAATTTGGCTACAAGCCTCAGCCTCTGCTTTAAAACCTCAATCAGTAGTCTTTCAGAGGCTGACTATGGTAGGTTCCTGTCCTATTCCCGGTCTTCTTCTGCTTCCAAAGAACTTAAGAAGTTAAATACCAACGATCCAAGTAATCCAATTAAAAAAAGGGGTACAGAACTAAACAGAAAATTCTCAATAAAGGAATATCAAATAGCACAGAAACACTTAAAGAAATGTTCAATGTCCATAGTTCTCAGGGATATGCAAATCAAAACAACCCTGAGATTTCACCTTACACTCATCAGAATGGCTAAGGTGAAAAACTCAAGTGACAACACATGCTGGAGAGGATGTGGAGGAAGGGAAACCCTCTTCCATTGCTGGTGGGAATGTAAACTTGTACAACCTCTCTGGAAATCAATCTGGCGCATTCTCAGAAAATTAGGAATAGTGCTATGTCAAGATCCAGCTATATCACTCCTAGGCATATATCCAAAATATGCTCAACTATCCAACAAGGACATTTGCTCAACCATGTTCGTAGCAACAATATTCATAATAGCCAAATCTGGAAACAGTCGCTCAGTTGAGGAATGGATGAAGAAATTGTAATACATTTACACAATGGAATGCCACTCAGCAATTAAAAACAAAGAAACCATGAAATTTTCAGGCAAATGATGGAAGTAGAAAAGATCCTCTTGAGTGAGGTAACCCACTCAAGCAGAAATATACATATGGTATATACTCACTCATAAGTATCCTTATAATATAGGATAAACACATTAAAATCTATACTACTAAAAAAGGAAAACAACAAGGAAGACCCTAGAGAAGATGCTCAATTCTTGCCTCTTTTAATATTTTTTTCTTTTTTTCAGTAGATTTAGTGTTTTGATTATTATGTGGCGAGAGGAGTTTCTTTTGTGGTCTAGTATATTTGGTGTTCTATAAAATAGACCTCTTGTATATTTATGGGCATCTCTTTTTTAAGGTTGGGGAGATTTTCTTCGAAGATCTCAAAAATATTTTCTGTGCCTTGGAGCTGGGTATCTTCTTTTTTGTCTATTTCTATTATTCCTAGCTTTTGTCTTTTCATGGGGTCCTTGATTTCTTAGATGTTTTGTATTTGTAACTTTTGTGATTTTATTTTATCTTTGAATCTCTTCTTGACACCATCTAAGGTGTTGACAGAAATTACTAGAGAATTTCAGACCACGAGAAAACCACCAAAAACATCAGTTGCTACCATTAACCTGCAAATGTCCTACTTTGGTTAATGAGTCCTGGGGAAGTTTTGTTCTTTTTGTGATCACAAAACTTAGCTCTGGTGTAATGTCAGCCTTGGAGCCCACAAGTGTGTAGATCAAAGAAGTTAGTGTTAGCGTCTGCAATTGTCCAGGAATTTATATAACATCCTAATTTGAGTGTTTGGCCACACATGTCATCTAGCATACTGACAAAAACTTAGTCTATTGGAGGATGCAAAGTCACATGTTGCAACAAAGGCAGTTTCTTTATTTAATGACAAAATAAATAATGGCTCCTCATTTGCCAAATGGGTTAAAATAAAGAAAATGCATACATTTTATTAAATTCTCTTTATTTTGTGCTTTCAAAAATAATTTCAAAGGCTTAATTCTGATATTGAAGGTATAATAAAGCTGTAATTTTTTTTTTAATTATGAAGTAAATGTCAAACGTTCCAAATTCCGGTATATAGAAAATACTGTTGAGAAGGTAATGGGGGCTGCATTTGTTTATGAGTACAAAAGTGTTTGTATTAAAGTCACGGAATACTTCCAGGTAACGTCAGACACTTGGGGCTTCCAAATGTATATCAGGCAGGAAGTTACTCCAACAGCTTCTCAGATGACCGACTACACTTTTCCTTCCTTTTTTCTTCTTCTGTATTTCTTTCTCATTTTTTGGGGGGTGGGGTGGTCTATATAAATCAGTGTTGAGAAGTCTGAGTGTTTTTCGTATTTTACAATACAAGTAAAAAATATTAACTGGATAGCAATGTCAAGTCAAATTATGTAAGGCCTTCCAACTTACACTTTATGCTTCTCAAGATTATTTTTTGCCACTGAGAGATTGAAAAAAAAAACACTGGTAAACTGGTAAACTTGTACCAAAAATCTTCAGAAAATTGGTAACGGTTCCCTTCTGGACATAAGGAAGGGTCATGATGGGTCACACTCCAGTTAATGCAGTAAGTTCTAATTTTCTCTAAGAATGACTGTTTTAAAATTTCAGAAATATATAATGACAATTTGAAATCAGTAATGGAGGTTAAATATTATTAAATATTCTTAGAATCGGTTGAAGTTATGTAGTTTTCTTCCTTTAATCTTCTTTAATCTACTAAATAATTTATTAAATTACCAAGCATTATATTAAACTTTCATATCTATGAAATACTATTTTATAACAATGTTTCATTTCATGGCTAGACTTTAAGACTCATTTATGAATTCTTGAATTTATAAAGTGTTATTAGATTGTAATTTTATTGTATTGTTTTCATTAATATTTGATATCAGAATTATGATGTCTTGAAGAATATGCTAGACAGATATCTACATTTCCTATAGTCATAGAAATGATCTCTTTGGGGAACATCTATGATATCGTCTGCAAAATAATGTGGGTTTGGTGCCATTTTAGACATAAATTCTTGGGATTTCTCTTAATTTGTTCAAAATTTGTATTTTTTATGTTCTATTTCATTGAACTTTTCCTTAGTATAATAGAAAACATTTTGAAGTAGATGCTTTTAGAAAGAGGAGTGTTTTACCACCATGACAAATACCTGACTAAAGTGTCTTAAGGGAAAAGAGGTTTATTTTGATTTTCACTTTTGAGACTGGTTGGTTACAATAACAGTCAGGAATCAAAGACAAAGAGTGGTTTTAGCCAACAACTTCCCAGGCCACTGCTAGTGATCCACTTCCCTCAGTGAGATTTTAGCCCTTCAAGGTTTCTCAATATTTCTAAATGTTGTGTCCCATAAGTTTGGGTGTATTGTGCCTTCATTTTCATTGAATTCTACAAAGACTTTAATTTCTTTCTTTATTTTTTCCCTGACCCAGCTGTCACTGAGTAGGTATTTTGATAAAGGAACTTGATAGAAACAAAAAAGAAATAAGAGAAAAGACAGCAATATTGAGAGATGTCAGCTTTCTAGAAAATATAAACTAAGTAAAATGTGGAGATCATCCAAGAAGAAACCATGTGAAGTGAGGTGGAGGTCCATCCAAAACAACTTAAGAAAAGACCTCAATATAAAACCAGACACACTAAAACTGTGAGAAGGAAAAGTGGAGAAAAGCCTTGCACCCATTGGCAAAGGAGACAACTTCCTGAACAGAACACCAACAGCATAAGCTCTAAGAGCAACAATCAATAAATGGGACCTCATTAAACTGAAAAGCTTCTTTAAAGCAAAGGACACTGTTGTCAGACAAATTGACTGCCTAGAAACCAACCCTATATCTGACAGAAGGCTAATATCCAGAATATATAAAGAACTCAAGAAATTAAATGGCAGCAAATCAAGTAATCCAATTAAAAAATGGGAACAGAGCTAAACAGAGAATTCTCAATACAGGAATATCGAATGGCTGAAAAACACTTAAAGAAATGTTCAATGTCCTTAGTCATCAGGGAAATGCAAATCAAAATGACCCTGAGATATCACCTTACCCATCAGGATGGTTTAGATCAAAAACTCAAATGACAACACATGCTGGAGAGGATGTGGAGAAAGAGGAACCCTCCCCCACTGCTGGTGGAAATGTAAACTTGTACAACCACTCTGGAAATCAGTCTGGTGCCTTCTCAGACAATTAGGAATATCGCTTCCTCAGGATCCACCTATACCACTTCTGGGCATATATCCAAAAGATGCTCAAGTATACAACAAGGACATTTGTTCAACCATGTTTGTATCAGCTTTATTTATAAAAGCCAGAAGCTGGGAACAACCCAGATGCCCCTCAACTGAGGAATAGATACAGAAATTGTGGTATATCTACACAATGGAATATTACTCAGCAATAAAACAAAACAAAACAAAACCAAAAAACAAAAAACAAGGAAATCATGAAATTTGCAGGTAAATTGTGGGAACTGGAAAAGTTCATCCTGAGTGAGGTATCCCAGAAGCAGAAGACACACAGGGTATATACTCACTCAGAAGTGGATATTAAACATATAACACAGGATAAACATACTAAGATTTGTACATCCAAAGCAACTAATCAAGAAGGAGGACTCTGGCTAAGATGCTCAAACCCCATACAGAAAGGCAAAAAGGATGGACATCAGAAGAGAGAGAAAACGGGGAACAGGACAGGAGCCTGCCATAGAGAGCCTCTGAAAGGCTCTACTTGCAGAGTATCAAAGCAGATGCTGAGACTTATGGCCAGCCTTTGCAGGGAACCTTATGAAAGAAGTGGGAAATAGTAACACCTGGAAAGGACAGGAGCTCCACAAGGAGACCAACAGAACCAAAATATCTTTAGATAACCTAGAACTCCTGCACAGACGTTGCCCATGGAAGTTCAGTGTCCAAGTGGGTTCCATAGTAATGGGAACAGGGACTGTCTCTGACATGAACTGATTGGCCTGCTCTTTGATCACTTCCCCTTGAAGAGGGAGCAGCCTTACCAGGCCATTCAGGAAGATAATGCAGCCAGTCCTGATGAGACCTGATAGACTAGAATCAGAAGGAATGGGAGGAGGACCTCCCCTATCAGTGGACTGGCTGAGGGGTGCAGGTGGAGAAGCAGGAGGAAGGGTAGGATTGGGAGGGGAGAAGAGAGGAAGATACAGGGTAAATACAAAGTGAATAAATTATAATTAATAAAAAATTTTAAAAACAGGGAAATCATGAAATTTGCATGCAAATGGTGGGATCTAGAAAAGATCATCCTGACTGAAGTATCCTGGAAGCAGAAAGACACACATGGTATATACTCACTTATAAGTGGATATTAGACATATAATATAGGATAATCCTACTAAAATCTGTACACCTATAGAAGATAAGCAAGAAGGAGGACCCTAGGTAAGATGTTCAATCCTCATTCAGAAAGGCAGATGGGATGGACATTGGAAAAGGGAGAAAACAGGGAACAGCACAGGAGCCTAGCACAGAGGGACTCTGAAAGACTCTACAGTGTATCAAAGCAGACACTGAGGCTCATAGCCAAACTTGGGGTAGAGTACATGGAGTCTTATGAAAGAAGAAGGAGATAGAGACACCTGCAACTTCTGCTTCATTGTCACAGGTTCATGCAGAGTTCTCCCAGGACTACCTTGAAACATATTTTCTGGATGCCGTTGTTTTCTGAAAATTCGGAGCAGGGTTCCATAATCTCTTCATTCTTGCATCTTTTATGTGTGCAAGATTAGTATCACATGCATGATGCTTCCAATTTCTGCTCAGAACTCAGGGTGCAGTCTGGTCCATTAAGTCATAGTTATGTCTGCTTTTATGTGCTTCTCATTGAAAAATACTTCAGACATTTGCTTTTAAGCTCTTAACTTCTTCATTTTCATTCTCACCATAGCTTTTCTCCTTTCAAATGGATTTTCCTTCATATAAATGGGGTCTTCAATCGGTGCGGCCTCCATTCTGGTACCTATGCTCTTGTCTGTGCTTACTTACACACATTCCCTTTCGGACTTCTCTTCTCTCTCTCTCTCTCTCTCACTTTAAATCTAAATTAAAACAGGGTCTACCTTTCTCCTAGCATTGTGGCCTTCTAAACTTGCACCAAAATGATTCACTAAGTTCTGCTTAAGGTATTCTGGGGCCTTTTCTAGACAAAACCTCTAAGTGAAAACTTACTCCAAACACTATCAGACAGGGTGCTTGGGTGAAAGCGTCACTGCACTGCTGGTACCTAGAACATTCCGGGTTGCACTCATCTAATTACTGTGGCAAAATTCCTGGCCAAAACAACTTAAAGAAAAAGGATAAATTTTGGCATTCAGTTTGAAGGAACGTGGTCCACAATGATAGGGAAGACAGGAGGCCAAAATTAGGAAGTCAGCTGATCTCATTGCAAATGTCAGGCAACAGAATGCTAAGAAATGCATCAGGCATAAAAGCCCCAGGGCCAGCCCCCCAGTGACACACTTCCTCCAACAAGGCTCCACAGTGCTTAAAATTTCCACGACCTTCCCACATATCACTCCAGCTAGAGAACAACTATTCAAACACATGAGGCTGTGGGGAGGTTTTAAAAGCCAAACCAGAGCAGAGGGTGACAATGGTAACTTTGCAGAATACGTCACTACTTTTCTCTTTGCAACTAAATAAAGTATGTCTGAGTCAATAATTCTAAGTTTCAATAAATGACTTTCCAGTCATTTAAAATAATTGTCCTAATGTATTATAAACTAAATTGTTTTTGTTGAGAAATTTCATTTAGATGTAGTAAGTTTCCATTCATTGTTGGGTCATCTGTTACTTTTCTGTGAAAATTTTAGGATTTTTCCATTTGTGTGAGGTTTTAATACTTTGTAATAATGTGTCATAAAGAATATTGCTTTTTTCATTCTCTTTAGCAAAAGGTAGACACAATGACACATTTTATTTAAAACTATCAAATATCTTTTACTTATTATTTTCATAATATTTTCTTTGTTATATGTGTCTCCTCTACAAAATCAGAGTAAGAAATGTTGAATTGACATTTTTGTTCTCTCTGAAAGGCAGATATTTTTGTGTGATGTTATTGCAATTTTGTCCTTTTGTAGAGTTTTAAGAAATATGTTGTCTTTCCAACTTTTTATTCATTGTTTGGCAATATTCTCCTTCCACTAACCTTAAAACTTCTGCTTAAAACAACTCTGACAATAATATTTATAATTTCTGAGACCATTAGTTGTTCCTAACTCTGTATACAAGATACTTTTGAAGGTCTCTAATTGCATAAGACATACATATTTCAAATCTTAATTCTTTCATTTGCTATGAATACTTTTCTCAATTATAAATTCTAATTTTAATAATTTTAACTATCTTTATCACAGCTATCTGGTGATGATTGCTCTTATGTGTTTCTGTATTTCTGTTTAAAATCTGTAGCTTTTCAGGAGTGGTGTGGGAGTCGTGGAAGCCGAAAGGTGGCCTTCACAGGCACTTTCTTTTTCAGGAAACAGAACCCCATTCGTCTTGGGCTTTGCTAATAATCTTGGCCAATGTTTTTCAAATAATGTATTTTGATCACATTTTTTCCTTTACTCTCAATTCTTCCCTGATCCTCTCTACCCCCCAACTTTATGTTTTATCCTTCCTCAAAAAACAAAAACAAAAAGTGAAAACCAAAACAAAGAAACAAATCACACACAAATATCAAAGTAAAACAAAATAAAAAGCACAAAGAAAAACATGGAGTCAGCCCTGTGTTAGCAAATACACATGGGCAAGAGACTTGTCCTGGAATGTGCTTTATATATTCAGTGACATATCCTGGGAGAAAACAAATTTTCCCTTCCCATGCAGGTATAAATTACAAAGAATGTCTTGATTACGGGTGGGATTTTATCTCTACGTTGCTTTCTTTATGCTGAGCTTTTGTCTGATATGAACATGTACAGGTCTTATGTGGTTGTCACAGCCTCTCTGAGTTCATTTATGTCTTGGTCCTGCTGTGCCTAGAAGATATCATTTCCTTGGAGTCACTCATCACCTCTGATTCTTTTACATTTTCTCCACCTCTTTTTCTGCCTAAATCCCTGAGCCGTGAAGGGAGGAATTTGATGAAAACATTTCATTTAAATAAAATTGGAACATGAATGCTTTTTGCATATTGCCAGTTATGGGTTTCTGTGTTTACTACAATCTACTGCAAGAAGAGGCTACTTTAATGAGGAATGAGGAATGGCCTGATTGGTAGGTATAGCAATATGTCATTAAGAGTTATTTTACTGGGATATTCCTTTAGCACAATAACAGCAATGGACTTCCTTTAGACCCGTATCCTATTTAGTCTCAGGTTTTTGGCCAATTTAACAGTGTCATATGTGGACTCTATCTCATGAAACAGGCCTTAAAAACAAAAGGCTGGTTACTGCCATAACATTTGTGCCACTATTGCACCAGAATCTTGCAGGTCGCTCACTAATGTAGGCTTTGTAACTAATGTAGAGTTTGTAACTGGGTGATATTATCACTTTTTTCTCCTAGTAGCATACAGAGTACTTTCCAGAAACATGAATGCTAGTTAGTAGTGGTGAAGCTTCTAGTTGGGCACCAACTTGACTTCTCCATTTTGATGATGTAAGTTAGTTGTGTCTGCACAAATAAAGCCTTACTATCATGTTGTGGAGATTAATCAATGACTTAAGATGTAGCCAATTCCTTCCATAGGAATTGGAGAAGTAAGACATCTAGTTGGGGCATTATTTCCTCCATTATATACTTATTTCATTCATTTTTTTCATTTATGTATATATTTACATTTCTTAAATTTTCTTTAAGAACAACTTGGCAGATGTCTCTTCTATTCATTTTGGTGTGATATGCTTGAAACATATCACATATCCATATTAACATGGACATGTAGTTAGAAAGTCATCTTTTCATTTTTTCTTGAAGTTACTGGAATTGAAGCCAGGGTCTGGCATGTGCTATGTAAGTTCTTTTATTTAATTTTAATATTAATTTTAAATATTAATTATAGTTTATTTACTTTGTATCCCAGCTATATTTCCTTCTCTCATTCCCTCCCAATCCCACTCTCCCTCCCTCATCTCCTCCTGTGCTCCTCCCCCAGTCCACTGATAGGGGTGGTCCTCCTCCCCTTCCATCTGATCCTATCCTATCAGGTCTCATCAGGACTAGCTGCATTATCTTCCTCTGTGGCCTGGTAAGGCAGCTCCCCACTCAGGGGTTAGTGATCAAAGGCTAGCCCCTGAGTTCATGTCAGAGACAGTCCCTGTTCCCCTTACAAGGGAACCCACTTGGATACTTAGCTGCCATGGGCTATATCTGTGCAGGGGTTCTAGGTTATCTCCATGCATGGTCCTTGGTTAGAGTAACAGTCTCAGAAAAGACCCCTGTGCCCAGATTTCTTGGTTCTGTTGCTCTCCTTGTGGAGCTCCTGTCCCCTCCAAGTCTTTCTATTTTCCCCTTTTTTCATAAGTTATGTACCACTGGACTAACTATATCCCTAGCCTCAAATATTCTCTTTTTAAAAGTGGTAGTTTACTGAAGTACAATTGCAATGAAGAGCCATCTAGGGCATTCATAATTTTCAGTATAATTCCCAGTAGCATGCTTTATGATACGAACTGATCTTTTATTCATGCATGATATTATAGCATTACCCTTTGAGCTTTTGGAAAGATTTGTTTACTATAATTTCCAAAGTTCTAAATATTGACACAATTCATCAAATAATATATGAAAAGCACATTAAAGTTACTACTGATTGCATCATAAGAGTTTTCAAGTATTGGGAAAATATGAAATACCCAGCAGTAACAAGCTTTTTAAATTTCCATTTTTAAAAATGTTTCTTTTTCTGCTTCAGAGTACAGATATTTTACAACAGTTTGTGACTGCAGTGTAAACTAGACTTCTGACCAATATGGAGACACTTAAAGACTTTCAAGTTGTGCATATTTGCCATTCAATAGTCTATAAGAAAAACAAACCACCAATAAAACTAACACTTAAATGCGAAAAATATGGGCATGCTTGACTCTCAGCAGTCTGCACAACTTCCAATGAACATTCAGAAACTAGGGCAAGAACCAAGAGTCTAATCTGGCAATATATGTTAGAAAGCATTTGAAGTGAGTTAGAATGGGAGAGAAACCAATGTAAGCAAGGAAACTGTAGTCGTAATTTATTTATAAAATACTCTCATGAAGATGGGTTTAGTGGTGAAAGAGATGATAAAATGAATTCAAGGCATCATTTATTTAGATTTTAGTTATCAGTACTGCAAATATGAATTTAAATGTCTTGAACAGTAAGTAAATAAGTAAAATAAAAGATGTCGCCTGATTAAGGGAGTTTTAAGTGAAGGAGTTATGTTCACCCTTCTATATACTGCCATGTAAATTCTGGCATGCAAACTGAGATTGCCTAGGGAGGGGCTGAATGAAAGAGACATAAGTTTTATTTGAGATGTGCCAAATATGTAAAGACGGCTTATGGAAAAATGAGTACCAACTCAGGTGAAAGCCCTGGAGCTTGTGAATTTTCAAAATAGAATATCTGATGTGGACCTTCAGACCAAAACATCCTCCATGCAGTAAGAGAAATATAGAAAGAGGCTTTGCAAAGTCCTAGAGATGGAAGTGGAGTCAGGAGGGGAACAGAGCCAAGCTGCTTCACGAGGAAGGCCAGGGCCAGGACCAGGTGCAGATAGAACAGTTATGTCAGTGACGGGGCAGTCAGAAAAAAGGCCACTGCTATAAAGTTCCTAAGATGCAGAGAACGTGAGTTCTTTCTCAGAGGCTTTGTAGTGACACTGTAGAAGGAAAATCATGTCAGAGATAATAATAAAAATTAAAACAGGGACCAGACTCAAAAATAAATAAAGAAGTAACAAAAATTTTAAAAATAAATCTCCAAATCAAGTGCATAATTGTATAAAATGATTTTAGTAAACCTCTACACTTTGTGAAGACCTCCATATAATCACATTACTATACTATGAATAATAATAATGAAAATAGTGAGGAAGAGAAAGAAAGAAAAGAAAATGAGAAAAAGAGGATGAATTAAGATGTTGAACTCATTTTGCTTACAGGGAAAATGCCAAAAGAAAGGGGGTGAGGGTGGTTGGCCTTACATCCTGATGGTGAAAACTTGTACGTTATGACAGCGAGATGTTAGCTGCCTGTGTCCAAGCGGAAGATCCTGGTCAGCTCTGTACTGGAAACAAGGCTGCCCTTGTACCTATAGTATACTTTGGACACCGAGGACGACTTCGACTGGCTTTATCTACCATTGCATTGCTATACAAAAGAGACGTCTCCTGGTATCTCATTGTAAAGGCTCCTAAGGAACAGTTTCCTGTAACATTATCCACATGGACCGCATACCAGGAAAGAACTCCAGTCTTGGTTTAATGTTTCCCACCAAGTGGTTGAGCTGTCCTCAGAAACTCATTTTTCTTTTTCCATTTTTAAAAGTTTATGTATTTAGAAATAAAGGCACATATTTTGTTTCATGAACGTGAACTACTAAATAAACCATTTCTATTTTAAAACAATTGCTATAGGTAATATTAATTTGTATGTTGCCTATCCATTCTTTAGGACAGGTGTCTTAGTTTATCTGTGCTGTACTTCAAAATTAGGGCTTTGTATTTATAGGTTATGTTGTGATGGAGAGTTGAACTGCTGTGTTAATTTCCTTGGTTTTCTTTCTCATCATCATCATCAGGTTGTTAAATACAGTTTCATTAAATCTTTTTTCCCACTCTGTGCTGTTTCACTGGTTAAGACAGAAACCACACATCCATTACATATAAATTGGGATTTTAATGAGTCATAGTAAAACTAAGTATGTATATATAATGTTTATGGAGTATCTGAAATAAATCATGCATATATATTATATGTATAAGGAGTCATTATATATATAATATATATATATATATGGCTTTTCTGTTAGATCTACTTACTAAATATATAGTCATTTTCTTTATTTAATTTATTTATTTTTATATAAATCACAGGTTAGGTACTTTGAATCCCAGGCGTAGCCCCCTCCCTCATTCCCTCC
Organism: Pachyuromys duprasi; assembly: GCA_028658305.1. Taxonomy (NCBI): domain Eukaryota; kingdom Metazoa; phylum Chordata; class Mammalia; order Rodentia; family Muridae; genus Pachyuromys; species Pachyuromys duprasi. Next base: position 88,039,003 of record CM053743.1, on the reverse strand, counting down.
TACCCTCCC
>CM053743.1:87982707-88038494 GCA_028658305.1 Pachyuromys duprasi | reverse complement strand
TAGATTCTAATTCCGTTTTCATGCTTTGTACTGTTTCCTTCAACTGATTGACTGTGTCTCCTATTTTGGTTTTTTCCTCTCTGTCTATCTTTGATTGTTCCTCTATGCGGGCGGTTAATTTCTTCTCCATTTCTTTGAGGGCCTTGTTCATTTCCTCTTTTTGTCTCTCCTCTTGTTCCTCCCATATCTGCATAATCAACGCTTTAATATAATTTTCCTGTGTCTCTGCTGAATTAAAATCTCCGCTGCTTTTGGGTGTTTCTGGTGGGGCCATGGTGTCTTGATTTTTGTTGGGTGAGTTCTTTCGCCGATTTCTGGGCATTTGTTTATATATAATCAGGAAGCTGTTTGTGCTTTAAGGCTGTACTTCAGTCTGAAACTGTCAGTCTCTTGTGTCAGGAGTATTCTTCAAGAAGATCAGGGATTTCTGGTGGTTTGTTATTGTTTGTTTTTGTCTCAGTTGAACTCTTTTGTGGGCTTTGTGTGTCTGGCTTTGTGCTCTGTGCTAGAAGCTGTGAGCACTGCAGGCTGGTCACCCCTCTGGACTGGAGGTCTCTCTCCTCAGTCTTTTGAGATGTCAGCTGGGGTCTTTGCGGTCAGCCCTGGGCTTGTTGCTAAGGGCTTTCCCCTGCAATGGAGATTTGGCTCCTCCTTCTGGGCCAGGGGCTGTGCACCATGGTCTGAGATATTTGGGGCACACACAATGGGTTTGGGTTGGTGTGCCTCCACTGAATGCAGCCCTGTCTGAAATGTTGCCCAAGGCCTTCTCTGTCTGTCCTGTGGACACACACAGGGACTGAGGTTTTGGCCCTCACTGTGTGGTCTGGTCAAGATGGTACCCGGACTTTCCCAGTCTGGGGTGGCTCCTGGGATCCGTGAACGCCCACCACGCACCTGTGGGTTGAAGCAGAACTCAGGTCCCTCCCAGACTTGCCTGCGGACTGGCACAGGGACTGAGGTTTTGCTGGCGGAAGCGTGTGGCTCGTGCCCGCAGAGTGCAGACTGGTCAAAACGGTCCCCCGACTTTCTCAGACTGGGGTGCTTCCGGCGATAGGTTCGTGCCCACCGCACACCCATGGGTTGAAGCAGAACCCGGGTGCAGTGTGTGCTCGCAGGGTGCAGTTCGGTGAAAATGGCACCGGGTTCCTCCTCAGACTGCCCGCGAGACTGTGTGATCCAGTCTATAATGGCGGCTGCGGGCGCCCAGTGCGGCTGCTCCTTCAGATCAGAGCTATGTGTTGCTGGTCACCGGGAGGTTTTTCCGGGGAATAACTGGGTGTCCCTAGGGTTTTCCCACTTGATTTTCTCACTGTGGGAGTTCTGCTCACCTGGCAATCACGGATGCTGGCGTTTTAGGTCCCAGAGTTCAGTCTCCTGGTCGCTGCGTTTTTCTGCTGTCCTACTCCTCAGACACAGTGTCCTCTAGTGGCAGCCATCTTGGATCTTGGATATTTTCTTTTTACCTTTTAGTTAATTTAGATAATTTTGTCAATCTTATTGCTTTTCTCTAAGAATCAACTGTTTGTTTCATTGATTCTTTGTAGTGTTTTTGTTTGTTTCTATTTTCCTTATTTCAACCCTGAGTTTCATTATTTCTTGCCATCTATGTCTCTTGGGCATTATTTCTTCCTTTTTGTTCTAGTGCTTTCCATAGTGCAGTTAAGTTACTAGTATGAGATCACTCATTTTTTTTCAAATGTAGACACTTAGTGCTATGAACTAAGTGCTTAGCCTGTTAGAACTATCTTCATTATGTCCCATAAGTCTGAGTATGTTGTGTATTCATTTCCATTCAATTAAAGAATTCTTTAATTTCTTTCTTAATGTTTGTCTTGACTCACACACGCATGCACACACACAGTAGTGAGTTGTTCAGTTTCCATGAGTTTGTAAGCTTTCTGTTGTTGATATCCAGATTTAATCTGTTTTAGCCAGATAGAATACAGGGCTAATTTTCTTCTTTCTGAAGTCTTGCTTTGTGCCCAAATATATGGTCACCTTTTGAGAAAATTGCAGAAGGTGCTGATAAGAAGAAATCTTCTTTTGTGTTTGGGTAGATGTTCTGTAAACATTAGTTCCATTTGTTTTATATCAGCATCAGCATTTCTTCATTAAGTTTTGTCTGCATGACTTGTCCATTGATGAGAGTGAGATACTGAAGTTTTACAGTATCAGTATGAGGGTCAATATGTGATTTAAGTGGTTTCTTTCATGAACTTGGGTTCCTTTGTGTTTGGTACAAGATTTGCAATGTCCTCTTGATGGATTTCTCTCTTGGATGAGTATGAAACATCTTTCTCTGTCTCTTCTGATTAGTTTTGGTTTCAAGTGTATATTTTTAGATACTTAAATGTCTATAACATCTTACTTAGGTTCATTTGCTTGGACTATAAGGAGAGAAACTAGAGCATGAGGAAGGAAGGTGGCCTGGGGAGGATAGGATCAGGCAGCTATTCCCTTAAATGACTCATTCTGATATATTATGATTAAGATGCAAAGAAAACTATCTATTGAAAGGATAGATAATATGTAAGTTTTAATAATATTACTTGGCTTTATAGATTTTTGTCTCAAAGACAAATTTTTAGTGAAAAATTTTTAGTGGAAATCAATTAATGAAGGTTGTTTAGATTTTCAAGAATTATTTTGAGTATATGTTGTGGTTTGTTTACTTCAGAAGTTAGGCTTGAAACCAATATCTGACAGATGAAATTTTACAGCCCACTGCTTTTGCTGTTTAGTCCTAGCCTCTGCTGCAGTACGGCTATGAGGGAGTTCTGCTGGGTTTCATGCAAGTACGGTACATCAGATCCCACTTACCTCTATGTGGTTATATAGTCCTTCACTGATGCTGGCTGACATTTGTGGGACATTGTTGGTTGATGATCTTTGTGCTGGGTCTATAAATGTGAAACTAGGAAATGTGCATGATATTTTTCAGGTGGTATTTTAAAGCATAGAAGATAGATGCTGGCCAAATGTTTCTCTATTAGTTGCCTCTCCTGGTGGTTCAGGAAAGTGTTAATTAGTTGCTATTATTTTTGTTGCTGTTGTTGTTGTTCTACCGAGGCAGAGTATCACTGTGAAATTGGGACTGGTTTTGGACTTGCTATGTAAACCAGGCTGCCCTCAAACTCTCAGTTATTCTCAGTTATCCACCTGTTTCTTCTTGATTAAAGGCATGTGCCCTCACACCTCATTTCTGAAAAATAAAATCTTTCTCTGGATCCTAGAAGCTTCTCTTAGCATGCCCAGCTGACACACATCCTGCGTTCTTGTCCCTGCTCCTCCCTCCAGTCTTACAGCCCTCTGGGCTCTGCTCTGGAGACAGTACACTCTCCACGACAAGCCCTGCCTCTGAGGGTATAAGCCGGATGGGCATAGTACACTCTGCACCCTGTCACCTAAATAAAAGTTCATGTCATCTCTCAGGTAGATAAGCATAAGAGACATAACTTCTTTTTTTAACATTTTTATTTTATATTAATCACAGGTTATGTACTTTGTATCCCATCCGTAGCCCCCTCCCCCATTCCCTTCCTATCCCACCCTTCCCTCCCTCATCTCCTCCCTGCCCCTTTCCAAGTCCACTGATAGGGGAGGACCTCCTCCCCTTCTATCTAACTCTAGCTTATCAGGTCTCTTCAGGAATGGCTACAATGTCCTCTTCTGTGGCCTAGCAAGGCTGCTCCTCCCTCGGGGGGGTGGGGAGGTCTAGGAGCCAGCCACTGAGTTCAAAATAGTCCCTGTTCCTCTTACTGGTGTACCCACTTGGGTATTGAGCTACCATTTGCTACATACAAGGAGGGGTTCTAGGTTTTAACCATACATGGTCCTTGGTTGGAGAAACAGTCTCATAAAAGACCCCTGTGCCCTGATATATTTGGTCCTTGCGGAGCTCCTGTCCTCTCCAGGTCATACTAACTCCCCCTTCTTTCATATGATTCCCTGCACTCTGCCAAAGGGTTGGTTATGTTTCTTAATATTTGCTTTGATACCCTGCTAGGTATAGTCTTTCCGAGGCCCTCTGTGGTAGGCTCTTGTCCTGTTACTTGTTTTCTCCTACGAGACATAACTTCTATTTTGGAATTAGAGATCCAAATCTTCTGTAGTGTAACTCTCAGTGATATGAGAAGATATGATTTATCCTTTATCTATTGTTTATGAGCATAACTTCAACTAATACTGCATCTTGTGGGACTTTAGAGTTGATACACATGCTTATTCTCATGTAAAACATAGAACAAAGAAAGTAAAATAATAGTAGCTGGATGGAGGTGAACCCGAGGCCTGCATTGACAGGTATACTGTCTTCAGCCAGGCTTTTACCATCTTTTATTTATTCCGATCCCATGTCCATTGTCAGCATTTTGGTTTACAAATCCTAACCCCTGGCCATACAGTAAATTAAGCAAGAGCCATTCTCTTTTAGTGCTTCTGTTCTTTGGAACCCTGATCATTATTCCATCATTAGTCAGATCGCTACATGATTTTCTGAGATAGTTTAAGGCATTGGCAGTGTAAGATGCTTTCAAATGTCATCTAATAAATTTAATCATTTTCTGGCATCATGTTATTTTTCAACTCTTTGTTGTTGTTGTTGTTGTTTCCTCTAAACTTAAGTTGAAGTTTCCTGGCACCAACTGCAAACAATTGTGATATCAGCTTTAATAAGATTGACTAACTTGCTCAAAGAATTCCAAAACTCAAAATATGTGTTCTATATTTATCTTGCAATATTTAGTGTTTACTTTTTGACATCTGTACCATGTCCATGTGTTCTCCCTTGCCTCTTTGTGTTACACCAGTTTACAGGAAAAGGAACATAACAGGATATGACATGATAGGCGTCCTGCAGTGCCGTGTATAATTTATGGACTGCACACCTGTTAGAAGCAAACACCTGCAATCATTCAGGCCCTGGGAATTAAACAGGAGACTGCTGAACAAAAGTAAAAATGCCCGTAATCTTGTGGGTGAAAGTTCTGATCCATTGCCACAATCCGTTTCATCTTATGGGAGGATGTTATCTCCAAAGATCTTAGAGCCCTATGTAACTCGTGCAAATTTGTCACTCGGTAACAAATTGGTTGGTGTCGTTGAAAGACTAAGAAGAAAGAGTTTAAGAGAAGCATCTTCATGTTTCAAACTTTAATAAAGCAGCTATTTATATTATTTAAATATCAAAGCAGAAAGTTTAATCCATAGCTTCTTCTGCCATATATCTGGATGTATTCTATAAAAATATGTAACCTCTACTCCATGGTCACTGTAGCACTATTCACAAAGACCAAGAATCAAGAAGGAGCCTTTCACTGAATGAACTGGAAAGAAATGTGGAATATACACCGGAGAATAAAATCATGTCGTTTTCAGCAGTGTGAATCGAGTGAGAAATTATCAAGCATTAAATAAATAAATCACACACAGGGAAAAATTATGTGTTCATTTGTGGAAAACAAAAAGCTGTTTTCAAAGAAAAAAGTGGTGCAGTAATTGTCATCAGAGGTTGAAAGACAAAAACAAAAGAAAAAGGAGGAATTAGTTCTGGTTTTCTATATCAAAGTAGGATAATTATTGGTGTTAACAATCTATGATATGTTCAAATAATTGAAAATGTTGGAATATGTAGTTTATAGGACATAGAAATGACTGACACTTGAGGAAATGGAAATGCCTATCATTTTGATTAGATTATTACAGTTGTATATGTGTGCTGATAGTATATACTATAAAGTTAAAATATTAAATATTAGAATTTTTAATATTTTAATAATAATGTATTTATGAACATATGCACAAATATATGTATGTCTATATATGTATAAACATTAACTATGCCTAGAATTCAGTAATTTTCAATCTTGGAAAAGATGAAAGTTACATTTATTTATCAATTCTACAACAATTTCTTGAACATTCATTTTTTTCATTTTTTATTAATTAATGCAATTTACATCTCTGTCATGGGTACCTTCCTCCTGTCCGCACAGTCCCATCCTCCCTCTTGTATTCCCGTTGGTGTCCTATTCCTCAGAATATGGATGTCCCCCCTACCCGACAGCTCCTTTATTCACAAGAGGACTGAGTTCATCTTCCTCCCCTGTGGCCTGGTTGGGATGTCCCATCAGGCCACAGTGATCAAAAAGCAGGCAACACAGTCCATGTCAGAGATATTCCCTACTCCTCATTTTTTTATTCCTGAAAACTGGTATGTATTTTTCAGCACAATTACTTTGTTATTTACCTACTGTCACACAGTTCATTGTATCTTGATTATATTAATGTATGAAATAAAATTCTAGTTATTATTTACTTTTCTGAATTGGTACTAGTTTTTTGATTGCCAGTTCAAGAAAGGAAAGCAGCTGTGGACATAAACAGCTATAAGACTTGTGACAATCTCATTGCTCCTTGTGCTGTAGTGTTTCTTCCTGTCACATGTGTGAGCCACATTGTTGGTATACTCACCTCACTTTACCTTCATCAGAAATTTCTTTCCAAGTCTCAACTCAACTTTAACTTCAGATTAAGTAAATGCTAATATCCTATCAATGTTATTTGTATTCATGAAATTCTAGTAAGGATATTTTCACTTTTATTATCAATTTCCTTTCAATTATTTAGTCATTATTGAAATATTAGTTCTCAAAATCACTTTATTTGAACTCTTTATACAGTTGGTCACTACTTCTTTGAAAGACATAATTATGACAAAGTATATGTAAACACCTTTGAGCAAAAATTCAAGCTGACATAACTCACCAAGACACACATTTCTGTACATGCCACGGATTTCAACACAACTTTTATGTTTTTAGAACAATTTTGTAACTTCTGTTATTGGTATGGTTTTATGTACCATCCTTAACCTGAGTTACACTGAATCATAATAGAAATTAGAATGGCTATAATATTTTACAATGCTCTAATAATAAAAGTGCATTTCTGGGTCAGGTGTTATCTTATTACTTTGTCTCTTTGAAGAAGTAAACAAAATGTATAATGTTTTCTAAAGTCTGGAAACTGTAGTTACTGCATATTGCCCATTTATTGTAGGGAAAATGCTTTTGAGCTCTACTTTCCTAAAATAGTCACAACTTGACTGTTGTTTCATGTTACTGTTATATTCATAGTTTTTTATAAGGGAGAATGACAATATATTTTACCTAAAAATGTTTTTATTGCTGAAGTTTAAAAGCTGTTAGAGTCCTTTAACGGGGCAATTTCCCTCCACTCCACTTCCCACTGCTGTGTGTTTGAGGGTGCTGGGTTATAAACTTAGCGAAAAGTGGATGGCTGATAGATCAGTGTGATTGCATAATAGATGTGCACTCTATGTAAAGGGTTGTGAAGCTCACCGTGGAAATTCACTGTACATTTTTCAGTAGCAATATCACAAATTGCCTCGGGGTGGGGCGACAAAAAGAATGCAGGAAATCTCCACAAAGTCTATTTTTTTCCCTTTTTGCTATGAAATGAAAGTATTTCATCATGATATCCTGCCAAGATTTGTCCTCAATAAATTCAATGTCCTTCTCTTTACTTCCCAAAAATCTGTAAAGTGCTTTGCTATTGATTTTGAAACATATTTTCTCAAATAATTCTTCCTCAGAGCTGATTTGGTTGGTGCTTGCGCACTTGCCTATTAGTCATCTTCTTGTGTCTCCCTTCCTGCTGTGGCTCTGAAAAGCACGAGCACTGCACTCTTGGCCTCTCACTCTGGTCTTCAGTGACATCAGATTACAGGTCTGGTCAACACACATTAGCACCTGCACGTTTTCTTTCTTCTTTTTCTTCATTTTCCTACATTAGATGATACTGAAAGAAGCATGTGCAGTAAAGTTGTTCTAATAGTTACACAATGTGATGCTGTATTAAACTGCCATTGCTCTGACATTAACCTAACAAAAGACAACATGCTAATTTTTTGGATCCTCCGTGCGATAGCATACAATTGCATGATGCTATTTTGTCGGCTTTCTTCTGGAGACCTGCATAACAACCCCTTTATTACTGATGGGTTTCTAATAATGGTGTCCATGTGGCTTTGGAACAACAGTAGAATGTTAATTTATTCCCCAGTGTTACCTAGAGGCCTGACTTGGGTCCAGCACTGGTGACTCCCTAATTTAAATACTGGGTAGGACCAGGCTGATCAGGTGGCTCTGAGCTAGCACAATAGGCAGTGAGGGGAAGCCCCACTCCCTGATCAGGGCAGATCAGGAGGATTCCATGTGTAATTGGCCTCCAGGGACTGTGCAAGTCACTCCTGTCCACCCCCTTCTGACCTCCTTAATGCCTTGCCAGCTGGAAGGAACAGTACCTTCTTGTATTGCCCACAAAGGAAGTGAGGACTGAGGGGAGAAGAACTGGAGAAATTAAAAAAAGAGGAAAGAGACAGCTCCACAAGCAAGGAAGGTGGGTGATAATGTGGTGCGTCTAGAAGCCTGGGGGTGTGTCATAAACAAGCTGCAATGGACAGTAGACAATTGCATCCTGTTACCTCATTTAAAATGCTGAGTAATTACACAGAGCAAGAGGAAATTAGCACAGGAAACGCATTCGTTGCCATGTCCACATCAAAATGCTCCAGAAGAAAAACATGAAATCAATCTTCCACGGCTTTAAAAAACACATAGTTTCCAAAGCTTAAACATCTGTACAAAGTCCCCCCGAAGTTTCATAAGACTTACAGTATGTTCAGGTCTCAGAGATTAGACTTGTAAATGAGTCCCCTCCCCTAAAAAACGGGGACAAGGAAAGTAAAATACCCCAAATCAAACAGTTCCAAGTTTGTCACCTTTTGTGATCTGAGCTCTGAATTTAACATTTTAGACTTACCCTGAGGTTGTTTACATCGCTAACCCTGATTCTACTTGCTTTTATGTCAAATAATATTTCGTTGAAGTGAGAAAGTACTGACTTCAACAAAACTGTCTCCTGGAATCTCTCTCAGGATGCCTTTCTGTTTTCCTTGTTTTGGGATTTCACTGGATTCTTGAGGTTCCTGTTGTGTGAGGTACTGACTGGTGAAGAGCAACTCACTTTCCTAATCGTTGTCTCCTTGTAGCTTTTTCTGAACACTTGATTATTGAAAATCAAATCACTATCTATGGATACACAGGTTATTATTTTTCTTTTATTATTATTATCATCATTTATCGAAGGGGGAGATAGAAAGACCTGGAGGGGACAGGAGCTCCACAAGGAGACCAACAGAGCCAAAAAAAAAACTGAGCCCTGGGGGCCGTGCAAGAGCCTGATACCCCAACCAAGGCCCATGAATGGAGAGGGCCTAAAACCCCAGCTCAGATGTAGCCCATAGACTCAGTCTCCAAGTGGGTTCCCTAGTAACAGGAGCAGGGGCTTTCTCTGGATACACAGTTTTAAAAAAATTATCATCACTAAAATAAATGACCTAAAGTCATTTAACAAGCATGCCACTGAAAAATAAAATCTTCAAGAAATGTGGCAAACCATTGTTAAAATCAAATATGTTGGAACTGGGAATGCAGCTTAGTGGCAGAACAATTGTCCTGAATGTGCAAGAGCCTGGGACTCACTCTCTGCACTGCAAACAACAAGGACAAACAAGGGAAGTCGGGAAGTCCATGTAGTCTGATCTAGGGCAGAGCCTAGATAATTCCAACCAGCAACGTGACTCTGCGCAGCAACTCCCTCCATCTGGCCTGATTGGTCTTCGGTGGCAGCAGTCACTGACTCTGTCTCACAGCAAGGTGGTATAGCCTCTGGTTCCTCCTGCTCTCAAGAACAGGACACCACTGTGTTTTAAATATGTCTGAGGAGAAGAATTATTGTCCTTGTGATACTGATTGTAAAACATTTAGGTACTGGATAACATCTCATCGTCTGCAAGGCTTGTAGCTCCTCCCTTCACCTGCTGAAGGACATCTTGCTTGTTTTCAAGTTTTGGGAATTATGGAGAAATGTGCTGTACACGTATGTGTGCAGATTTTTTTGTAGACATATGTTTTGAACTCTTGGTAAATGCCTAGGAATTTAGTTTGCTATGTCATATGGTAAGAATATGCTTAGTTTTGTAAGACCCCTCCAAATTATCTTCCAAAGTGGCTACACTAAAGTTTACTAAAGCGTATAAAAGTGTTTGTGTACAAAGAGATAATGGAGAGTCATTCAGTGTTAAAAATGAGCTAGCAAGCCAGGGAAATGACATACAGACCTCAAAGGTATATTAGTAAGTGAAAGGCACTAACATGAAAGGGCTAGGAAGCATATGATCCCAAATAGGACACCGTAGAAAAGGCTTTAAAACTATGGAGAAAATAAGTCAGCTACTTTAGAGATTGCAAGAATTGGTATATAGGTAGGGCTGAGGGAATCCTTGATTGGGTGAATACTCTGCATGATACTGGAAGGATGTAAAGGTGCTGTAAGGGTAATCAAGCATAACCTCACACACAGTCCAAACCAATGCACTGGACAGTGGTAAATCTGCATGTGAACTATGGACTTTACAGACAATGATGTGTCATAAGGTTAGTCAATTTTAATAAATGCACCATTATCATAATAGGATAACAGGGGGAATCAGTGCAATCTGTAGTGGCAGACAGTACATGGAGTATCTCTTCTGTTTTGCTCTGTACTTAAAAGGTATTTTAAAAAATTGTCTTAATTGTTTTTTGGGTAGGGGCATAAATGCATGTATGAATTCAAGTATATGTGCAGGTGTGTGGGAGTATGTATGCCTATGTGTGCCAAAAAGTGATGCCAGGGATCTTTCTCAGTCATTTTACCTTACAAAGACTCTTTCTAAACCAGGAGGTCACTAACCCTGGCTAGGTCTTTTGAGCAGCAAACTTTGTGGATTCCTTTCTTCAAAACTGGGTTTACAGCTGTGTTATCATACTCAGCATTTATGAGGGTGCTGACTCAGCTCTGTGCAGGTACAACACACACTCTATTGATTGAGGTATCCCCATATACCCTAAAATGTCTTTACAACAAAAATTATTGAACTGTATCATCTGCTAGGACCCAGCTCCAATAGTCTATGATTCTGTATAACAAAACTCCTGAAAACCTATGTGAGGAATGGTAATGTATCTGAAATAGAAATGACAGTTTAGATTAGATAAACAAGGGATTTTGCATTTGTAAACAAAATTGCATATATTGCCCCTGTGATAAAATCAGCCAAAACAGCACAACACAACACAAAAACCAAACCAAACCAATGTCTTAGTCACTGTTCAATTGCCGTGAATAGACACCATGGTCAACGTAACACTTATAAAGCATCTAATTGGGGGCTTTCTTACAGTTTCAGAGAATGAGTCCATTATCATCATTGCAGGGAGCATGGTGGTAAGCAGGCAGGGAATTAGGAGCCATATCTGGAGCCATAGGCATCAGGCATAGAGAAAGCCCCTGGACCCGGTGTGACGAGACCTGATAGGTTAGATGGAGTGGAGCGGAGTGGAGGACCTTCCCTATCAGTGGACTTGCGGAGAGGAATGGGAGGGGAAGAAGGAGGAAGGGGAGGGGAGGGGAATGGGAGGAGAAGAAGGAAGGAGGATGGATGGGATTGGTAGGGGTTGGGGGGCTACAGCTGGGACAAAATTTGAATAAATTGTAATAAATAATAAATTAACAAATAAAAAGGAAAATGCAAAAAAAATAAAAAGCCCACCTCCAGAAACACAATCCTCAACAAGGACACACCTCCCAATCTTTCCAAGCAGCTTACCAACTGGGGATGAAGCTTACAAATGGAAGCCTTTCTCATTCAAAGCACCACACCCACCAAACAAAAGGTATTTCCTAGGACAGTAGCCTAAATGTCCTCTTGAATGACATCACTGTAGATATCTTTGCTTTGCTGTTTTAGTGAAATTGTTTGTTGCTGGCTGGGAGCAGGATGATCTGAAATGTCAACTTTTCTTGCGTGCTGGGCTCCTCCTGTCACATTCCAGCAACATTGATATAAGTTTAACAGAGCAGAAAGAAACAACAACAGCAAACAGAAAAGGGTGAGAAAGCTAGTACCGAATTAAGACAGCTGAACAATATAATGATGGCAATGCTTTTGGAAGTCCTGCTGATAGGTTAAGTAAGTTGTCTAGCATGCGTTCATCCATCAAGGCGATAGTCCACAGTTGCAGGCACATGTCCCTGGCAGGGTGGCCTTCACACAGCTGGGAGCAGATGACAGTTCTTAAGTGCAGGGTTTCTTACTCCACATACTTGGCTCTATGTGTCAGTTCTGGGGACCACGCTGAAAAAGTGCCTATCAGGAATGCATGAAGCTGAGCCGGGGAGATCCTCAAGAGGGAAGAGGAAAGTTAAAGGCAGGAACTGGGGTGTCCAGGCCACCTCAAACAGCTGGAGGGATGGGGCATGGGTGACATAAAACAACAACAACAACTAAAAATGGGAGGAAAAGACTGAGGAGAGGAACAGCCAATCATACATAGTATTTGGAATTCAGGAAGAAACGTTCTCACAGAAAATCATAACAGGAAACGGCTAATACAGAGCTGAAATGGCTGAAAAACTTTTTTTTCCTAGCTAAAAGCCTAGGATGTGATCTCAGATCTCTGCTACCTACGAGACAGAGCTAAGACTGTCATCACAGTCACGGAAAATAAAGCCAAAAAAGCCTAAACCAGATTCCTGTAGCAACGCAATTGTCCAAGTAGTATAAAAAATCAGTCACATCCAGAACTCTTGGATCATCATCTGCAGCCAAAGAGAGCCAAGAGATGGCATTGTCTGTGCAAAGGTGGGTGGTGCTCACTTGGGAGTATCACTGTGCAAAAAGAAGGACTATCATGATCTAAGCGATAGATGCCACAAAGGCACACCATGTGACAGATCTCATGTGGGAGGTTTACTAGGCAGAAGGTCTCCAGGTGCTGCATCTGGGCATGGGTTGGGAGGGGACACAGATGCTAGGTGAGGGTGGAGGAAATGGGAATGCTGGGCAAAGAGGCCCTGGCTTCTTATAAGGCCATGCAGTGCATTCTATAGCAAGAAGATACCTCAGGCAGCCGTGCCAGCTAGTGATGACATATCTTGATGTCTTTAGGTTTCTGGGGCAAGTGGTGGAGATGCTTGGTTTTTAATAGGGACTAGTATTCACTGATTGGCTCAGCATTGGGGTTTGTAAAGATGGTAAACGGAGGCCCAGAGATGAGCAAGACATTTTTTTCTCCACCTAAATGCGACTTATAAACTGCCTGAGGAGTCAAAGGTGATAATGAGCACTAGAAAGAGGGCAGTTGCTTGACACTTTTCTGGTTTTGTCACTACAAAGCTATGTCCTGAATAAGTACCCAAGACATGAGATCCAAGACAGTTGGTGACCCAAGCTAGAAGTGGCAAGAGTCAAAGGAAAATACTTCTTCCTGACACTGGGTGGCAAGGAGGGGTTGCCAAATCACTCAGTGACCTAGGATAATTGCTGCCCTGGAATTATAGACAAAAGACACCTTGGTGCTTTTCCCATCAGCGAAAGGAAACAGGCGTTTAAAAGTGTTCTACATGAATTAACTATGAAATGTTTTGTCCCAATGTTAAAAACCAAATGTCCTTGAGATATGAATTACAGTGTGCTGTGGTAACGGACACTACAGTGGGTAGTAGTTATTTCATTTCAATGGCTCTCATTACTTTTTTAAAGTTTTAAAAAAGATTGAGTTTAAATTATCTCTCTCTCTCTGTCTCTTTGTGTCTGTCTGTCTGTGACTCTGTGTCTGTGCATAGGAATGGGAATGTATCTGTGTGTATATTTGTGTGTGTGTGTCTGTGTATGTGCCTGTGTATGGGTGTATGTATGAGAGTTTGGAGGTCTGGAGAGAACATATGCGTCAGCTCCTCCTGCAACCTGAGTAAGTGGTAATTGTGAGATCTTTGATATAGGTGCTGGGAACTGAACTGGGGTCCTTTGCACGAACAGGAATTGCTCATCAACCATTCAGCCATCTTCTGACCCTAGATTTCACTCTTATGCTAGAGATTACAATTTTAAGCTACAGATCCAGTTCTCTGAAAGGCAGAAGAAAATACTGCTTGCATTTATACCAGTACTGTACACTCTAGTTTTGTAGTTTATTGTGATGAATAATTGTAGCTTCAGATTCTCTGGGTTTAAATTCCCTGGGTTTAGCCTTCATTGGTCAGACCTTGCCAACCTTAACTAAGTAGTTTTAGTTCTTTCCTATAAAGCAAAAGTTTAAATCTTTACAGTTCCTTAAAAGTCAGCATTGTATGGATACTTACAATCAGAATATAAGCAGTGTTTAAGCTTTATTGTAGGGACAGATAAGTGCTTACCTTTATATCTGTTTTTCAGGTTTTCAAGTAAAAGATCTGCATCATATGGCTGAGGTGAAGAAAGGTATTTCTTCTTTCCTTCCTTCCTTCTCTTTGAGACAGTCTTGCCAAATAGTATAATGGCCTGAGACCACTGTAGTCTAAGAGGCCTTGATACCACTCTTCTCCAGATCTTCTTGTGCCAAGATGGTCCTGAGGATAATACTCAAGTAAGGTAAGCCTTTGCCAAAAGCACCATCACCCTTTGAGTAATCTTGCAAGCCCAATGCATTGCTATTGGAAATTAAGGATGATTTTATTGGTAAGAGTGATGTGATTCATCTTGAGGTTCTGGTGATTGAGTAAGATAATTTATGCAGTGCTCTTTTAGTGTGTTTGTCATTTTAAAAATGCTCAATAAATGTTAGTTTCTATTTTCTGTCATAGCATGATTCTTCCAGTAGGCTTGGTAATAAAGAAACATGACTACCTATTTTTTCTCTACTCTTTCATATGCAGTGAGCATTAAGAGTCTGTTAGCTATAGTTGAAGAATGGCTGTAGTTTTCTGGCAATTCCATCTGAATTTCTTTTTTCCAGTTTTTCACTTCTACAAGAGAAATGTAATTAACAAAAATTTGGAAGAGTTATTGAGAATGAGTTAAATTATTAAATACAAAAATATATTTTATTCGCAGTGCCAAACTTACTGTTTTCTATATCATGGTATTCTAAAATAAGGAGGCTGGGCTAGTTGAGGGTCTGAGATACTGTTTAGCTTTAGACTTCAGCAGTTCCAGCAAGAAAGGCAGGCTACAAGAATACTTTCAGTATTAATGTCTTCCTTTTCCTTAAAAAAACAAAAAACAAAAGCCAAAAAAACTGTGTCTCTTCCTTTGTTTGTGAGATGCAGATGAAAAATGAGAGCACTTCAATGGAGAAGATTCCTCAGTGTTTGAGAGTATCCATAGCAGAGGCCCTGTGAGATTATGGCACTCCGTGCACAATGAGGAGATAAGATGCAGTTCCTGCTCGGAAAGTTTAGCAGCTGAAGGAGGTTGCAAGCCACTTTGTAATTACAGCCACCCTTACAGGAACACAGAGACAGCTAATATCCCTTCTCTATCCCTTGAGGTAACAGAGCGTCATGGCATTTCTCAAACTGCATAGGATGCTCTCCAGCCCTAATGTGCTAAATGTGGGCAAGAGATCATCACATTTCCTCTGAGTTCCTCCTTAGGGGTTTTACAAACATCCTGATAGACTCTAAATTATATAACAGAATGTACTACCTTTCCTCTGATAGTACTACAATGACTGGCTTTTCTAAGTGTCACTATGAAGACCAGGCACTCATAAGAAGGAAGCCAACATTCTGTGCTTGAAACCATCTCAGGTGAAAGGCAGGGTTCCATTTATCTTCTTCACTAATATATTTCTCACATACTAGCTTCTGTCACTTAAAACATACTCTTGAATAAGGTATATAAGTGGAGAAGAATAGAATTTGATTCCAGTAGTGGACCTCCTTGTTACATGAATTCATGAGGCATGTTCTGATAGGTGATTTTTAAGCAAAGTTAATTTTGTAGGGAGGATGCAGTAGTGTTCTGCCCAGCTCAACAGGCAAGGGTTGGCTTGTAATATCTAGTTACACTGTGGGATATCCTTGCGGGTACACAGGGGAAAAACAAAGCTTGTATGTAAGGGAAGTTCTAAGCACTATAATGAAAAGAACTTAACTTAAGCCAAGTGGCAAGATTCCATAGCCTTTTTGTTGTGTTTGTTTTTGTTGTTGTGTTTGTTTTCAATGTTATCTTCTTGATTTTTCAAATCTTTTCTCCTGGCCTTCAGGTCTTATCTAGATGGAAAGTGACAGGCTTTCGAAGCATTGATTTAGAATGCCAGAGTGCTCAAAGTGATCCTACTTGAGGCAGTAGAGTAGGCAAGGAAGCACTCACAGTTTGATAGTCTTTCATTGTTTTATTGGGCAGAGGAAGAAGGAAAGAAAATGTAATTTTGTTATGTGGCAGATGAGATGGGTAAAAAATGTTTGTTTGAGTACTTTGTACTCTGTGTTTGCTTGTTTACATGTTCATTACATACCTGCTTCTCAAGGGCTTAAGCTTGATAAAGCAGGCATTATTTGCTTTGTCCCTAGTACTTCTAGAATCTAACTTAGTGCCTAGAACATCTTTGATGCTCAATAAATATGCATTGAATGAAGGAGTACCACAAATAACTACCTTTTAACTTATTTGTTGATTTATGCATGTCTGTTAGCATATTTGGGGCTGTGGTAGGAGGTTGAGAGGCAAAGAGAAACAGCTAGTAACACTGATCATGATATTTATTGTGTTTCAGCCATTTCTTTCCACAGAGTTTTTAGGCTCAAATAAATATATAACAGTTCAATTAAGTGTGCTTGCCTGTATAATTTAATAAATGTTAACCTATTGATAACTTAAGAGCATTTCAAAATGCACCTAGAGTGAATTTCTACTTCATTCTTATCCAAGTTGTATGTAAATGGATGTCAGCCTACTGCGAATTGCAAATGACCACAACTTTGGGTACAGCTTAGCCAACGCTGGCTTTCCCCTTCCGTAGTCTATGTTGATTTTCATGAGATACTTGGTCATAGAAAGTGCTGAAAAACCTAGTTTTAGGAGGACATGCTATAATCCAAAGCAATTTAGCACGGTGTACTGTTGAAACTATGAACAACTTCATGCTGCAGTTTGTGAGGCATTTAATACAAATATACCCCTGTATCCAAAATGCAAAGATATCGTATGACAAATTCATCATGGTCAGTTTGGCATATAGTGAAGAATTGGTAAGAGAGGGCGTGGGAAGATATAAACAGAATTATTATGTACAAGCATAAGATTATTTTAAAAATAGCAATATTGTCATCATTACCATCAAATCTATCACCATCATCACCAACCTCACCACTGTCATTATCACATCACCATCATCTTGTTACTCTCAAAGCTAAGACTCTAAAGCAGCAAAACTGACCTCTTCTCTTCAGAGACATTTCAGAGAGAATAGAACTTGGTTGTCTGGCTGTGGGAGGGGTGTAGTGCTGGTCATGCTCACACCATCCCCATCAAAGGACATGCAGCATCTGCAACACATCACAGCCTTTGTGTCAACCTACAAATTATCCCTTGGAACTGAGGAATTTACTTAAAAGGCTCGAAGTGAAATCCTATGACAAATAGGTATAATCTAACATCCGCCTTCTCTCTAAATGCTTTATTCTTGGCATTTATAAATGTTCATTAACAGCATGCATTCCTCTGTAAGTTTGAGCTTTCAAAGATAATTTATAATCCTTATCATTCTTCTTCTGAATCCAGCTAGTCACTATTCTTTCTTAGCTGAAATGTGAGGTCTCAGAGGGTTAAGTGAGTTTCACCCGCACAGAAAGTCAACAGCCAGTATTTCTTTAAATGTGGACTCCTTGACAAACACAACTCTCCATTTGCAAAGCCCGCAGATTTAAAGCATCCGGTAATAACAGGCCTGCTCTTGTCTGAGATGGAAGTGTCTTGTGAAATAGTATCCTGCCAAAGCAGTACTGCAGCAAGGCCTGTGTCCTAAGAGTGTCAAAGTACCAGTGAACCAAGACTGACAGAAGGCTAATTTGAGAGAACTCTCTGCCTCAGCCTCCTCCATGCACTCCTAATGATCAGTTCAGCCACACACTATTCAGCTTGTCAGCTCTTCTACGGGTAAGAACAGAAGGAAAAAAAAAAGGAAATTAGGTGATTTCTTCCCCTTTCTCTGTGTACAGCGCTTCCCTGTGTCACTAACCGGTTGCTGAGCTTGCTGGAAGCAAGCCCTAGATACATGACTCAAAAAACAGACCCTCAAGGTAAAAAACGCACCCAGGGTTAAGGTGCTGTTAAGTATGATGTATAATGCTTCAACAATGTATGGTATCTTTATAGACATCTTTATGTATACATTACATATTTTGCTCCATCCTTGCCTGTATTAATCAGTGTCTTCCCTGGTTATCTATTCCTATTAAAATGCTTTATTCTTACTTGTGTGAAAGGAATGTAGGTTAGAGACTTGCACTGCTAGAGACAGCCATGTCACAGAGAGTCCTGTACTAGTTGTCCACGTAGTGATAAGTATTCAGGGTTTATGTCATTTATGACTCTAATGACAGTGCATGAAAGTCCCATAAAATAATGCACAGAAAGAATAGTTTACATTAAGCATCCAGTTGTTTTTAATCTTCATTCTCTTCGTATTCGTTCTTATATTTTATTTACATTACCACCTGTAATACATGTGAAAGGACAGAAATGGGTACTGACACAAAGTGGCTCCAAATATTTAATTTGTAGTAGAGTGTAACTTGAGAAGAGAAGTAATTAAGAAAAGATATATTACCTAACATGATGGAATTATGGCAAAGCAAATATAGCCCTTACAGATTCTAACTCATGACTTGTAAGCCTGGTATACCCCAAGAGTTTACTGTGTGGGTTGTGAACTCTCTGAGATCCATTAAAAGTAGAGTATGGTTCATTGCAGATATATTTACTGTGCGTACCATAGGCATGTTTTTCTCAGTCTTCCTCAGGAAGGGCCATATAGTCTTTCTCAATGTGACTGTAGAGTACCTGGTACCCCTTTGTAGTCCTCACAAGGGATATGTGTGTGTGGGGGGGGGGTGCATCATCACAAACAGTGCTTGAAACAAACCATCAGTGGAAAAAGTGTATATAAATGACATGAAAGGAAGCTGAGCTTCTCAAAAAAGGCAGGTAGATAGTTACATACATGTAAGAATTCATGTTTCAAGGTGGAGAGTAAGTGTGTGTGTGTGTGTGCATGTGTATGTAAGAGAGAGAGAGAGAATTATTGATTTTAAAGAATTTGCTTACCCCCTGTTTGTTTTCTGTACACTTAAGATGCCTCTGTGCAGGATCACTTCCACAGAGCTATCTTCTGTGCAAAATGAATACAGTGGGTATGATTTTTCTTCCTTTTAATGAAGTTGCTTTGTAGTAACTGGTCAACTAGTTTTTCTAATCTCATAGAGGCCAGCTTATTCTGTTCACATTTTAACCTCCCCCTTTCAGTTCACACTGTCAGGCTGATAGGCCATCTTTCTCAACAGACACCTCATTTTCATTTTCAATCAATGTCTCTCCACGATTTTTAATGCAGCTTCTTTCACACTACTAATTTTACTTTAGAGCTGTCATCCTTTGCAATGTCTATGGGTTTGCTGTGCTAAAGTGTTAAAATATGATTAGTTTTTCTTAATATAAAAAAGAAAAAAGCTCCAATAAGCACACACCCCTCAATTTGCTGTACTTCCAAAGGGAGACCACTCTCCAGAAACCTGAGAACAAACAGGCTGCCAGAAATGCAGATGTTCTTGGAATTCCGCAGCTGCAGGCAAGGTTTCCTTTATACTGGCAGGCAGAATTTTCTTTAAGTTGTATTCCAGCTCAAACCCCTGCTGTAGAAAATGCCACAAAATCTCCAGATAATCAAACGAAATGTCCTGATCATATGTGATGATTAATTTCTTTCAGCAATGCTTCGTATACATTAAGTTCAGAAAATGAAGGGAACTGTGGTCAGCATTCAGAGATGTCGCACATATGGGACTATATATGGGAGACAGAGTTTAGGATGCTTCAACTTTTTAGTACTTTCAGCAAAGTTCTATTTTTTTCAAAAGACTCACTACTTTACAGTGTACATAAATGTATCCGATACTTGAAATAAGCTACATAATTTAGAAATAATTCATATGAGCTTCACATATGCATTAAGAAATTAACATAAGGCTAAAATATTGAGCCATGTAAAAGCATGGAAGAGATCATTGGATCTGAAATCTAAGCCAAGGATATTTTCTACAATTGCACATTAAATTTAGTTCCTGTGCAGGTCACAAAGGCCAAAAAAGAAATTCTATGAGTCATGTAGTATTCATTTTCTAATAAAAGAATATGTGACCATTCATAAGAAGAAAATGTTCCCGGAAATAAACTCAAACAAAAATCTAACCATAGATTACTATAATAAAGGAAAGTGTCTTTAATAACAGTCTTCAGAGAAGATTCAGAATATTTATTCATTTGGTTGTTTATTGTGCTGACTCTCAGTGAAAATCAAGTGAATAATAATGCTATATTGCAATCATTCAATGAGCTTTTATAGGGAATGAAGATAACCATCTCGATCCTTGGAATCGGGTATTTTGTTGCAGATGGAGGTGGCTGCATATGCTGGTCAAGTGCAGGTTTTCCCGTATGGCCTGATCTAGACAGCCCTGCTCACAGTCCTGCTGACAGCCACGCTAATGCTACTGCTCTACAAGGCCAGCCACACTGCTTTGTTCTTCATCGACTCAGGAAGACCCCTCAGGTCTCCAGCCTTTCTCCTTACCACATCTGTAGCAGAACTGTATGCAGAAAGAGTATGGAACATATCCCCACAGGTGACTTCCCTAGACTTCTTTGTATGTAACCATTGTGGTAACTTGGGGCAAATTTATGTGACAAATTTTGTTCTACTCAGATAATTGGGAAATAGCTCAACATTTTACTGCCAGTGTGTTTTATTTCAGTCTATTTGATAATTCCCCATAAGAATGGCATTCCTCCCACACTGGACTCAGTACTCAGGACTCTTCCTGTGGGCATTTGTCCTGTATTTCTTATTTAGTGGTCTGTGAAGTTCAGGGTGCAGAATCATATCCCCTTCTTGTGTTCCATGGCGTTTAGTAGAGTCCATCACACTTATTAAGTATCTGTTGAACAAATACACGAATGTGAGACATTTATGCAGTTTTTTTGGTGGCTATAAAGTAAGTGCAAATGGGTGATATACTTTGTGAATTCTTATCTCTGTTCATTTTAATTGGATTGAAGAGAACATGGCCCACCCTTTATTATATGGGCAAGTTTTCATATTTAACTATAAATGTATAGATTCTTGGAGGTGAAAACTGTAAGAAACCCTGGTGTTACTAGACCCTAAGCCTTGACATATTTTTTCTGGCACATTAAGTAGAAACCTCATTTCGACCCAGAACATCACCGTAAGCTGCTGAGGCCCCTCTCCTCCAATGTGGTCCCAAATAAAATTGCTGTACTAATAATATATTGCCCAAACCTGAGTGTTTCTGAGAGGGAAAATGACATTTTCTATTTTTCTTTTTATTGGAAATAGATTCTTTTCTTTTACAATACATCCTGAATATAGTTTACCCTCTTTCTACCTTTCCCACCTCCCTCCATCCTGGATATACTCCTTCCTGTTTCTCATTAGAAACAAAACAAAACAAAACAAAATGGGCTCCTAAGAGATAACAACCAAATGTGACAAAATAAAATGTAACAAGATGAAGCAAAAACTGTCATATTGAAGTTGGATATGGCCACCCAACAAGAGCTAAATAGTACCAAGAACAGATGCCAGCGTCAGGGACACACTTGTTCTCACAGTAAGGAGTCTCATAAAATATTAATCTAAAAGCTATTTATATGTATATGTATACGTATAGGTAAATAGTATATTTCCTACAGAGCACCTGATGTACATTCATGTAAACCCAGTGTTTTCTGCTTCATTCTTGGTGAGCTCATGTGATTTCTGGTTAGTTGATTCAGAAAGCCTTATTCTTCTGGTGTCCTCTGTCCTTTTTGGCTGTAACAATATTTCCACCTCCTTTTTGATGGAAATCCTTGACCACAAAGAGGAGGGATTTGCTTGTGACTTCCAGTTTTGACTGTCTGTCCATGTACTGTCTAGCTGTGATTCTCTGCATCTGTTTCTATCTGCTGCCAGAGGAAGCCTCTCTGGTGATGACTGAATACTGATTTCTGAGTAGAATAGTATCAGCAATCATTTAAGCCAGCAGTGCTTAGTTTTATTCTACGTCTCTGGTTCCTGGTTACCCAAGCAATGTTAGGTTTGCGTGCCTTCTCATGAAGTTGGATTTAAGGCTAAATCAGAAATTCATTGGCTTCTGCCACAAGAGGTGTGCCACAACTTACCTAGCTTTGTAGTCGGGACAGAAAAAAGACACTTTCCGTAGATATGTCAGGGCTGAAGGAATTGCTGAAAACTGTCTTGGAAGAGATATATTTTCACTTTTTGAATGATTGTCCGGCAGCATTACAATCAGAATTTCAATTCCACCAGTGGCCACAAAAGGGGTTACACAGAACACTGAAGTCACTTCACATTTCTACAAATTGCTATTTTACAGTATAAACAAACAAGGATCTTTCCTGAGCACTTCATCCTACATCATAGCATAATCTCACTTTGTAAGCATAAAAAAGAATAAAAGAAAAAATGCTAACCCAATTTCTTCTAGAATTTAGAAGCTAGAAATATGCACAGAAAGAAATTCCATCAAGCCATCAAGTAGCAGTGACATGTTTAGAGGGAAAACACGACTTTTCCAGAAGATGTTTAGAATGTTAAAGCATAAGGCTCAAATTTTAGGAAGAGTGTACCAGAGATGAACTCATTTTCTGTGGAGTACTCTTCAGTACATTCTTTTTTTATTGGAAAAGATGTTTGACCTCAGAGGAACATAGAAGTAGACATAATGGCTGATATGAAATAAAGTAGAAGTTTAAACACTTGGGGGCCCAATTCCGGCTCTCTAAGTGATCAGTCAATAATTACAGTTCGAAGTGTCTGGATTTATCATAGCAATATTCTTGTAGGTCGTGTAGTTCTCATTATGTTTGCAGATGGCCTTGTCATCATTCCTTACGATCGGAATTCTTAGGCTGACGTTACTCCACAACTCCCAGTGACTGAGGATGGGAGCACAGTCAGGACTGGTGAGCTGGGGGAGCAAATGTCTACAGCAACATCTTCTCTCCCTCATGAGGAACCAACATTTGAAGTGATCAGCAGCTTTTCTTGGAACACTAAAGGGTTGGAAGGCAAAAGGGCCTCCCTGGCTTCAAAAGCCACAGAGGGTATGCATCCTGTTTCGCTTCACCCTGTGATTTGGAATGGAAAGCCTTTTGTGCTGTTTTTGAACCTAACAAAATTAATACATAAGAGAAGTGGGAATGGCAGCATACTTTATTAAAAAATTATCATGGATTCCTAATTACCTTATTAATGCTGTATGGCCAGTACCCAAGGAACAGACTCCTTGGCAAATTAGTGAGACAATGCTGGGAACGTCTTATTAACCAGAGTATTCTTTCTTTTCCCCCGATTCACATACCTACTTAATAGATCTCTTTTTAACACATTTGTGAAACATTTATATCCATTAAATTTCTTACAGTTATTAGCATTGTGTGTCCACCTCATCCTTTATTGTTTTTTCCCCAGAACTTCATAAAGTGTAAAAGTGCTCTAGAGGTTGGTAGAGATAAACACAAATGCATCGAAATACTAAATAAAATAAAAAATAAAAATTATAATGCACCCATAGAATAAATGAGTGTTCTGAAACGTTAAAGTTTTAGTAGTGTATGAGATTGTTAAAGAGATAGTAAGCAGCTGGGTAGAATTGTTGGTTGCCTCCTTTTTTGGGAAGCTTGCATAATGCTTGCCTGTTCTGTGAAACCTAGTACTCATGGAGGAGGTATTCAGGCATGTTCCAGCTCAGGAGTTTCTAGGACATGTTTCTGAAGTGTATGAGAAGAAAACTTTTCCTGCAACAGATGGTGACTAGTACAGAAAACCACAACTCATCAAAACGTAGAGTTGTGGAGCCCAGTTGCAATGTATTCATACACAAAGTACTCCACATCCAAGGCTCAGGGAGCACTGCAAGAGGGGATGAGAGACTGTAACAGCCAGAGGATCAGGGAGTTTGCTATGAGTCTGTATCTCTTAGTAAGGTCAGAAGCTACACTCATGCAGTTTTACCAACATGACGCCCAACTTTGAGTGAAAAGGGATGACATTGATGGACATGCCAAAGTAGATGGAGGAAAGCCCATGGTGCCTTAATCTTACAAATAGCTTGAGAAAAGCTGGGAGCAGGAGATAGGGCCTTTCCTGAGGAAGAACATAATATTTGCTTGTCAGTATCAAATATTCAGCCCTGAACACATACATACAAGTAATATTTTACAGACTGAGTAGGCTATATTTAGAAATATATATGCACGTAATAACAGCTAATGAAAGAAGAGTGTATGAATTTGAAAAACATGGAATGGTATACAGTAGGCTTGGGGAAAGGAGGGAAGAAAGACAAGGGAGAAATGTTACAATCATAATCTAATTTTTTAAAGTGAAAACAAAAAAAGTACTCCTAAAAGGAGAAAGAGAAAGAAAGAAAGAGAAGAAGGGGAAGGAGATGTGTGTGTGTGTGTGTGTATGTGAGAGAGAGAGAGAGAGAGAGAGAGAGAGAGAGAGAGAGAGAGAGAGAGAGAGAGAGAGAGAGAGAGAGAGAGAAGGGGCAGAGAGAGGTGAGCCCCTGGAGAATGCAGACAAAGAGAGCTCATGAATGGAAGCTGTTAATGCATTCTGGACATTTAATCCAGGTGTAGTATTCTGCTCTAATACCTCAGCAAATGGGGTTCAACTGTTTCAGAGGTTCATAGTTTCATGATGTAGGCTGTGGCTCCTCCTTTTAAAAACAACTTTTTATTGATTCTTTGTGAGTTTCACATCATGCCCTCCAATCCCAGTCATCTCTGCATCCCTTCATATCTGCCTCTGCCTTTGCAACCTCTCCCCACAAAAGAAATTTAAAAATGAAACAAAACAAAAATCACAAAAAAAATCATCATGTGGAAGCTGCAGTGTGTCACAGTGTACCACAGTCTACCCATATGTCTTTATTTGTGAATATTCATTGAAATGGTTATTGGTCTACTGTGAGACCTCTGGCTTCTCCTATAGTGTCAATACTGGGCCTCACTGGGATTCCTTTCAGATGTCCTGGTGTCGCCCTGTGTCGTAGAGATCCTGTAGCGTTGGATCTGTAGGAACAGCCCTTTCAGGATTCCAACAGTTCATAGATGATATAGATGTTGGGTTGTCCAACCCAAAGCCCTGGATCTGAGCCTGGGTGGTAGCTGAGTTGGTCAGCCTGCCAGCTCTCCTGCGCCCACCCCACTGGGTTTAGCTCTTCAGTATTGCTACAGCTAGTTCACCCAGTGCTGCAGCTGTCAGAGGGCAGGGCCAGCTCTCCTGCTTCATGCCCTGGGGTGACTCACCTGTACCCACTCCACCAGGGCCAGCTCTCCTGTGCTACCCTCCTTTTGAAATAGAACAAAATCAAGTTAAGCACGAAGAAAAAGCTCAGAAAACAAAGAATGTGGTGATATGGTCATAAACAGTCCTTGAGAGGACCACCAGTACTGTGTGAATATTGTCTACGCTCATCAAAATTCATGTTAGGGATGGTCATCAATATAACAATATTGAGAAATGAGGAAACTTTTTGGTAATGATTGAAGTTATGTAAGATTCGCTTTCAGAAATTTTTTTTTCACTTACTGGAATAGCTTAGCTACTGGAGTTCAGCTTCCTCTTTCTCTCTTCTCATGCCCACCCACTCTTCTTTTATTGTTATGTCATTCAGGGAGCATTATGAAGTCCTCAGCAGAGGGAAGCAGATGTGGCCTTCAAAAGTTCTAGCCTCTACAACTATGAATGAAATAAATACATTTAAAACTTACATAGCCTCAAGTGCTCTGTGACAGCAGCAAAAAAAAAAAAATGGAGCATGAAGCAACTGTACATTGCATTATGCATCCTAAAACTATGTTATATTTGGGCCTGGTATTTTTAGTTAAATATATAATGTTTTTTTAAATATGCATTTGAAGTGATATTTATCTAACCTGAATTTATTTTTATTACATGGAATATCTTTCTACAGTGTCATCATTTTATGGATATAGCATTCCGTGCTTTTGTTTGTTCATTTCAACCCTGTCTTTTGTAGGAGACATGAGAAGACCACAATTGACAAACTGTGTTTTACCTATTTTTCATATGGACATTTGTTAACCTGTCCTGCAGCATACATTGGTTCATGGGAGCTGTGACTAAGCCAAAGATTTCCCTTTCCCTTTCTGCTACAGCTGCAGTAATCAGTCCAACATGCCCTGGGTACCTCACCAATATCATGAGTTTGCAAGTGCTTTGGTGGCAGGCATGCCAAGCCAGCATGTACTAGAACAAGAGCCTCATGTTGGCATGCATTGCTCATGAAATATTTGTGGAGTGTTGGAGAAGCTATGTAGATCCCTTTGTTTGTAGGAATTATAAAGAACAATTCATGGGATGGTGATATGGCTCACAGACTAAAAACACATGCCTCACATGCATGGTGACCTGAGTTCAGTCTCTAGAGCCCATAACAAAAGGAGAAAAAAAAAGCTGACTCCCCAGATTTATTCTTGGGTCACTACATGAATGGCTGGTGTGCATGCACACACATACACAAATGATAATAATAATAATAATATGATAATGATGATAAAATAAACAATAATAATAAATTGAAATTAAAAGACAAAACAAAAGCAGAAAAACTGCACTCCTAAATGTTTTAAGAAAACACTTGGTTCATGTTTGAATTTCAAGTTAGATCACAAAAATATTGCAGAGCTATAGAGGAAACTGTAAATGAATTTGAGAATTTTACAATAAGCTCCAATCTAAATTTGAGATCATCAAGTAGACAAGAAGTGAAGGATAAAATACAGTTTAGCAAGTCCTAGTCTGAACAAGCAAATGCTTCCTTTACTGTGGAATTTAATGGAGGGAGTGATTGGATGGACGCAGGTACACTTGGAGATGTTTCTTTGTAGCTAATCAAAGTCAGAAACCCATTCCTCCCTGTCTTGGGATGTGCCAACAGAGGAGAGCAGTACAGAGCAGCTTTGGAAGGATCATGGATATTTGTCAGACAGATGGACCAGAGTGAGAATTTCTCTTGGGCATCCACAAAAGGCTCATGGTAGGCTATCTGATGGCTGACACAGAAGGACACTCAAGTCACATACGTATACCTTGGGGTACAAAAGTCTCTGCTAGTATGGAAGAGGAACTTCTTCCTGTGTTTTCTTTTGCCAGTGGATCTTATAGTATTAGACATGACCAGAGTTTTAGGAAAGGTGCAAGCGATGGGGGATAAAGAGAACTAAAGACATACTAGAACTCCTCTGCAGTCTATAAGAGGCCATTAAACTAACCTAGATTACATGGAAGGAACTTCATTCATCCTTTGGTATAGTTGCCTTGATATGTCCATAGAAAATTTCCAGTCATTACAAGTTACCATAGATATTTTGTACTTCCTCTGTTTATTTCACATCTGTAAATCTACTGTAATATTCCCCCTGTAGCACTGTTTCCATCTTTGAACTTGTTGCTTCTGTGATATTCTAAGCTATTCAGGAGTGTCAATACTTATTTAATAGATTAATATGATTATACTTCTCTTACGCCACATGTATCATCTAAAACAAGGAATTCCATTATTAATATAGTAATGATTACAAAAAAGTAAGATTTAGAAAAAACAAAATCCTAGAAGATGTATTTTGTACAACAGTAGTTTGTTATTAGCAATTTTACATTGTATCAGTCGAACTTCTTAAGTATTTCCTTTTTGGCCAAGAAAGCTACTTACTTTAATCAAATAAAAACACACTGTAAAACAATTGAGGCAGTAGCTTATCTGGGAATGCAAATATGTTTTTATGGTAGGCTTTTAAGTTTTTGAGATCCTATGTATACATTAAAGTAATATCAGGCAAAATCTGAAGTGTTTGTCTCAATAAAGGATTTTCAAAATGCACTTATTTCTGAATTTTAATATTCTCATTATAGGTCAAAACTACTTTTTTCATTAACCCCTTAAGTTTATTGTGACAGGCAAATAATGCATTTCTTTGGATGCTTTATAAGGAGTCAAGTTCTATACAGACATGAGCATACAAGATTCTTCCTGTGTTTTTTCACTTGGTGAGCTTTAGTGCATGTGTATGGACACTGGATGAAGGACTGAAGGAGGACTCAATGATGCAAAAGGACTTTACTTGCCCCTCTCTTCAACATGACTTTCAGTTAGTGACATCAAAAGATGCTAGCTGAAGTAGTTAACATTATAGAAACACTATGCAAATAAGACACATATACTATAACTTCTGTGGAAATGGAAATAGGTCTGAATCTGTTATATGTGTCTCTAAAAAGAGACAGGTGTCAGGAAGTTTAGGTATGACATAGCTAGTACGCTGAGGATTAGGATAGTGAGGAAGAAACATGGCAGTGTTCAGTAGATTACCTTCTGATATGTGAATGTCTACATTATGCAAATGACAAATTTGAATAACTGTGTAGTTGGCTATACCAGTAAAGTAGTAGCAAAAAGAGAGGAATCTTTTTTTAATTATTTTTAATTAATAACAGTTTATTCACTTTGTCTTCCAGCTGTAGCCCTCTCTCTCGTCCCCTCGCAATCCCACCTTGCCTCCCTCTTCTCCTATGCCTGTCCCCCAGTCCACTGATAGGAGAGGTCCTCCTCCTCTTCCATCTGATCCTAGTCTATTAGGTCTCATCAGGACTGTCTGCATTGTCTTCCTCTGTGGCCTGTTAAGGCTGCTCCCCACTCAGTGGGAGGTGATCGCAGAGCCAGTCACTGAGTTCATGTCTGAGATAGTCCCTGTTTCCATTATTAGGGAGCCCTATGGATACTGGACTGCCGTGGGCTACATTTGTGCAGGGGTTCTAGGTTATCTCCATGAAAGGACTTTGTTTGGAGTATTAGTCTCAGAACAGACCCCTGGGCCCAAATTTGTTGGTTCTGTTTCTCTCCTTGTGGAGCTCCTGTCCCCTCCAGGTCTTTCTATCTCTTCCTTCTTTCTTAAGATTCCCTGCACTCTGCCCACAGTTTAACTATGAGTCTCAGCATCTGCTCTGATACCCTGATAGGCTAGGGTCAGATGGAGGGGGAGGAGGACCTCCCTTATCAGTGGACTTGGAGAGGAGCATGGGAGGAGAAGAGGGAGAGAGGGTGAGATTGAGAGGGGACGAGGAAGGCGGTACAACTGATACAAAGTGAATAAACTGCAATTAATATAAAAAGTTAAAATTTAAATCAAAAAAATCTGTATTCAGAGTGGATTGCCTGAGAAGAAATGTGTTGTTTATCACTGGAGACACTCAAGTTTAAACGCACTAGTTTTGGCTTGAACTTGGAGATGTATAACTAGAGGGTGTTTGTTGTTGTTGTTGTTATTGTTTTGTTTTGTTGTTTAATATCTGTGTAATCCAAGCCTCAGCTTCAGTTTCAAACTCCTGGGTGCTGGGGTGACAAGCAAGAGCCACTTTCCCTGGCTTCCATAAAGTAGTAATAATAATGACAATGATAATGATAATAATGATGATGACGATGATGCCTAATACTTTTTTTTTTTTTTTTAGTTGGTTGTAGGGAATTCGTGTGCTATGATGCACATGAAGGTCAGAGGATAACTACTGAAAGTCAGTTTTCTCTTTCTACCAGATGGATCTTGGAGATTGAATAAGGACTTACATTTGGAGGAAGATTTCTTTGGCTGTTGAGCCTTATCACTGACACTCATAAGTTAAATTTTAATGCTGAGCTTCTGTGCAATAATTCTGCTCCTTAAGCTGTCCCATTTTGTCCCATTAAGCTTTAAGAGTCTGTTTGTCCATTTTTTCCCTCTTTTAGATTCTCTTTCTCAGCTTTCTTCCCAGAAGTATTTGGAATAAAGTGAAGAATTTGGATCTCATAATATTAATTGTGTTGTTAAGTAGGGATAGTTTCTTCATCATGACAAACTTTTCATTTAAGAATAAACCAAAGGTCAAAGATTCTTCTAGTTTCTTCTGTTGCTATAATAAATACTATGACCAAAAGCAGCTTGTGGAGGAAAAGTTTATTTGATTACACTTTCGGGTCACAGGCTGTTACTGAAGGAAGTCAGGGCAGTAACTCAAAACAGAAACCATGGAGGGACGCTGCCTCTGGGCTTCCAGGCTCACGCTTAGCAAGCCTTTCTGTACAGCCCAGGACCACCTTCTCAGTGTTTTACCACCCACAGTGGTATGCCAAGGAGCAACCAACACGACCCCTCTGCAGGCACACTCACAGGGCAATCAAATCGAAGCGGTTTTGTTTGTTTGTTTGTTTGTTTGTTTGTTTCAGTTGAGGTTGCCTCTCCCACGGGGACTTTAGGCACTGTGAGGATGACAAT
The DNA here is from genome assembly GCA_028658305.1 of Pachyuromys duprasi. Taxonomy (NCBI): domain Eukaryota; kingdom Metazoa; phylum Chordata; class Mammalia; order Rodentia; family Muridae; genus Pachyuromys; species Pachyuromys duprasi. The sequence goes on along the minus strand of CM053743.1, from coordinate 88,007,965 downwards.
AAAAACTAAAACCTCACAGATTAATGATTTTTACTTATTGTCCTCATGTTAAATGGAAGCAAAGTCTTTTGAATGGTGCTCTTATTATTTCAGTTCATTTTCTAAGTGGGTGAGGACGAAACAAGTGTTTGCCTTGAAACAGCATCCCCCTTTCCTCCTCTGCTCTCAGTCAGCCAGTGTTAAATTTTGGTGAGGCATGTGAGCACACTGTGATGGACGACACTAATAAGTATTACACTGGCTCCGCTTGACGGTCCCTCTTCATCTGTATCTTTTTTGTTTAAGTCCTGTGGGGTCTCAGAATGCTCTTTATGGAGATCAAGAAGATTAAGCAAAATTAGCTCTCAGTCACATAATGGGCTTCCCTCTCCTGGCATGTGTCCCCCCTCTCTGCATGCAGTGACCCCCCTGATATCAACAGGAGCTTCACAGATGGAGGGAAAAATTATGTTCTGAGAGAGCAGGGTGCCCATGAGGTTTCAGTTTTGTCCTTCATTTCTAGCAGTGTGTGTAATGTGAATTGGAATCCAAACTGAAAAGGGTAAGTAAATTGACTGGTGCTCAAGAATACCTTCAAATCCATCTGTCTCTCAGGGCAAGCTGACCTGTTCAGTTCCAGAGTGAGGGATGTTGTTCTGGTTTTGAGAACATCTAAGCCACAGCTGCATAAACAAATGACACCTTAAAAGAGTCTATTGGCAGGGAAAACTATGCTTCATCCGTGTCAAACAGTGAAATTCATGCTGTTTATAAAGTTCTCCAGAGAGAGTCTGGCTCATTTGTGGGCAGGATCGGCAGCTGCCTGCGTGGAATAATTTGAGGATCAGTGAGAGGCCCCCATGTTTAAAAATCCATCTCCCTCATCCACCCGCAGTGGTGCCTGAAATTTCCACCATTACTGTCATTTCTTAAAAGGTTTTAAGAGGACATATGCCCTATTATCTTGAGGGAGGTAACATTAATTAACTATATAACATATTAGAATGGATGAGTTTTCTTGTTAATAACCCATTACAACCATTGACATCCAGTAAAGATCAGGTCTCTGAAGAAATAGAAGCAAGGGCAGGTAAGATTTAATGAAGAAAGAGATGGTGAGTCACTGTGTGTGTGAGAGACACTATGGGATGTGGTGACTGTTGCTCAGCTCCTACTGGTAATGGGTGCTCTGATTTATGGACCATTAGCAAAAAGAAAGCACTGTTTTTTTTTTCTTTTTCTTTTTGTAACTAGTGTGTGTGTGTTTCCTAAACGTGTAAAAGAGAAGACAAAAATAACATATTGTTTATTCAATAATATTGCTCACCCTTACCCAAGCCTCCTCAAACAAGTTCATGATGTTGACTATCAAAATTGAAACAAGGGCTGGAGAGATGGCTCAGAGGTTAAGAGCACTGGCTGTTCTTCCAAAGGTCCTGAGTTCAGTCCCAGCAACCACATGGTGGCTCACAACCATCTATAGTGCGATCTGGTGCCTTCTTCTGGCGTGCAGGTGTACATGCAGATGGAACATTGTATACATAAATAAATAAATAAATCTTAGAAAAAGAAAAAGAAACAAAATTGAAACAATGTATGATGCCACTTTGAGGGAGGAGAATGTTCCTTTAATACTAAGCCCAGGAAGATGGAGAAATAGTTGCTATGATTTGGATGGCAATGTTTCACTAATTTACATTTTAAACTAACCTACAATATTCTATGTCTAAATAATCATATTTATCCAGAAGCATTATGCAAAAATATTTAGACTGACAATAATATAAAGCATTTATAAGTCTAAATAATAACCAAAACATTTTAGAGCTGCAGTTATGGCCCAAGATCTCTTGTTTAATTCCTGTAATTTAGGAGTGATGAAAGGGTATTCACAGTGATAAAATGTCTTTATTTTTCTTTCATTTGTTCAAAAATTTACATACAATGAAGTATGTTGGTCTTTACAGAGATGCAATGGAAAGCAAAGCAGATGTATTCTTCATGAAACTTCATTTTTATGGGGAAAACAATAATTAACCAGATAATCATATAAATGAGCGTAAGATAAAAGTTGTGATAAATATCATTAAGAGTGATTCAGATTACAGTAGGAATTGTATTACATACGATTTATTTACTCGTCCTGTTACCATTAGAATATCCCTTTTTTTCCATTTCCCCTAATGTAGACTTTATTACCTGCTACTTGGCCAAAAGGAATATCATACATTCTCTTGCCATCCTACTTTTCTATATAAGAAGCTAGTAGGAAAGTCCTGAGCCATGTAATTTGCTATGATGATTTCACATGACCATCCCTGAGCCACTTGGTACAGTCTCAAGTGAACCTGAGTGTTTTAGAAGTCAAATCCTAATTACCACCATCCTTGGCACTTAGGATCAAATCAGTACTAATAGAGGGTAGGAACCAGGGTAGATTCACAAACGTGAAGCCAACGGAGGAGGGAGAGTTCACAAAATAGCTAAGGCCCTGTGAAGAGAGCACAGACCAACCATTAATCAAAGAACCTATAAGCAATGCTAAACAACAAGGAGGACCCTAGGAAAGAGGCTTAATCTTCATTCAGAAGGGCAAACAGGATAGACATTGGAAGTAGAAGAAGGATAGACATTGGAAGTAGAAGAAGACAGGGAACAGGACAGGGGCCTCTAAAGGACTCTACCTATCAGGTTATTAAAGGAAATGCTGAGACTCATAACCAAACTTTGGACAGAGTACAGTGAACTTTATGTAAGAAGGGAGAGATAGAAAGACCTGGAGGAGATAGGAGCTCCACAATGAGACTAACAGAGCCAAAAATCTGGGCTCAGAGAGGCCTGCAGAGACTGGTGAACCAAGGACCATGCATGGAGATGACCTAAATCTCCTGCTCATATGTAGCCCATGGGCTGCTCAGTCTTTGTGTGGGTTCCCTAGTAAGGTGAGCAGGGGCTGTCTTTGACATGGACTTAGTGGCTGGCTCTTTGATCACCTTGCCCTGGTGAAGAGTTCTAACTAGGCCACAGACAAAGAGGATCCAATCAGTCCTGATGAGACCTGATAGGGAAGGATCAGATAGTAGGGAAGGAGAACCTCCCTTATTAGTGGACCAGGGGAGGGGCATGGAGAGGGGGGAAGAAAGGAAGGTAAGATGGGGAGGAGGTGAGGAAGGAGGCTACAGCTGGGATAGAAAGTAAATAAACTGTAAAAAATTAATAAAGAAAAATACAATCAACATGTCTGTCCATGTTAAGCAAAAGAAAGAAGGCAGAGAAAATTGAGACAGTAAGCCAAGGTGATTGCAATAAAAAGGAAATTCAGGAAAAGGAAGAGGTACAGTAAGATAAAGGAGTCAAAAAGATGTGTTTGTTTTAGAATTCTAGTCAGTCAATTCTTCATGAGAGAGGAGCTCTGAGTAAAGTTACTCTAACTTTTTATTTTCTGTGTATCTTACCTTGGAGTGCTTACTATCCTACTATAGACTAACTGTAAGCGTGATACAGTTATATTTGAAATGTTCTAACTCAAATAAATTGATTTTTCTCCACTGTACTTATGCCAGCTGCCTCTACCAAGTGAAGAAATGACCTCTTTCTTTCAAAAACTATTTATTACTGATGCAAGACCTATATATTTCATTTCCCTGTGAGCTCTGCTGATCCACAAAAAAATATCAGTGGTAGAATCTCTTTTTGTACAGATAAAAGCCAATCGTGTATAAAAAAAGTATTATCACCATTATATTGAAAACTATGAAGCAAGCAATGTATTCAACATCACAGAAAACATATACAAAGGAATATACATAGATCTTTGATGCTGCTATTTCTTCTAACATTAATATTTCTAAATTCTTACCAGGCAGAGTGACCCAAACATGGTCCTAAGCTTAAACTTAAACTTAAAATCACGTAGTAAGGCTAGTGAGTGTCTATTATGGAACTCGTTTGTATATGCTTTCTTTAAAGCTCCAAAGAGTTTAAGGGGTCACGCCTCACATAAATGACGGTTGTACTTTGTGACCCTCCCACTTCAGCAAGTGATTCTTAAGCCCTATTGAAACCATTCCTGTTCTATTTTACCATTAGCACTCCAAGGGTATACCTACACTCTTCTGCCTACTTTTGGTGAAACCTCATTCTGTGGCCATAAAATGATTTGGGAATCATGTTCCTCTCCCAATTGTTCAATATTATGGGATAAAGCCAGAATGTACTCTGGAACTTGTATGATTCAGGCCTTGCATGACTGTAGGAGGTAACAATAAATAGAGTCTAAGAAGATAATTAGGCAACAGCTCAACATTCTCAAGTGTCCTGTAAAGCCCTTTGTTTCTAGAGCCTCAGAGCTCAACTGCTTCAGCAGCCCTAGAAGAGGACTGATGTAATATTAAAAATTTCAGTTGAGAAATTTCTCATTTTAGAGTGTAGCATTAATAGTTTTGGAGCCTACTTCCAGTTCATGCATGGTCCTTGGTTGATGCTTCAGTCTCAGAAAGCCCCTCTGGGCCCTGGTTAGTTGACCTAAGCCTCCTACAATGATGTAGGAGATAGACAGCTTAGGCTTCATGTGGATTCTCCAGTAATGGATACAGGGACTGCACTGGACACAGACTCACTTGCCAGCTTTTTGATCACTTCCTTATCACACCACAAGAGAAGAGGACATCCTCAGTCCTGATGAGCTGGGGTGGGCGGGAAAGGGACTCCTCTTTTCTGAGGAACAGGCAAGAAGAAGGAGAGAGGGTAGCACTCGGAGAAGAAGGGTGGGACTACTACCAGGATGTAAAGCATATTAAAATAATTAATTAATTAAAAATAGTTTGGGACAGAAATTTGAGTCTTCAAATTATTTATTCTTAAAATATGAACACTGTGGTCTAAGTAATTATTAAGTATCCCGTCAAGTAGTTCATAGTGAAGAATAAGGAAGCTTGAAAGCCAGGATGAATTAGAGTGCATGTAGGTGTGCATGGTGCTAGGTTCAGGAGGTATGTACTTTTAGGAGCTCAGGCTTCACTTGCATGATTCTCAAGGTGTGTGTCTGCTCCAAGTTTGCATTCTCAGTGTCTGCCTCCATCATCTGTTTGTAACAGATTGGTTGCAAACAAATCTTTTGATAGCATCAAACTAGAATGTGAATTGCAACTCTTCTATGTTCCTTCCTTTTGAGACACGAAAATAACAGCAGGTTTAGGAGGAAGGGATTCTGTTCTCAACTAACAGCAGTTGTGCGTCAGTTAGGATCCCTAGAATTGTAGGTAACAGGACTGGCACTTTCAATAAAAGTGTATGGGAAAAATATTGGATGGTTTCTATGCAGAAAAAGAAGTTTCAAAAACCATGTTGAAAAAACTGTGAAAGAGTTATGGGGATCTGATAAAGGGGATTATTGACTTTTGGGGATATCTGTCTGCTTGCTAAGGAGGGACAGGCTCTGGCCATCTTCCTCCCATGCCTCCCTCTACATTGCTGCCAGGTTGAGAAAGATGGGGATGATGGATGAGGGTTGTGTAGAAGAGAGACCAATAAGGATGACATGTATCAAAATGCAAAAATGAAATTCAGTATTTTGCACATAAATAAAAAATGAATGAAAAAAGGTCTTGTTAGCAAACTCTGGGCACACTGTTTTCCTGTAGCTGTGGCAGAGTGAAATAAAGTGATAAACATCTCTACCAAAGAAAAGCAAGGGAGCACTAAGTCCTCGAAAGTAATTCGGGGTTCATTTTCCAAAATGGTATGGGTAGATGTTGCACAACTAGAAAGCAACTATTCCTTACAGCACATCAGATAGTAAATTAGAGTCTTGCCCATCTCTACTACCGTAAGAGAAGAAGGACACTTTCAGTAACATGCAAGATTCAACTTCTTCACACACACATACACAATTGTAAGTAAGTCAGTTAGGACAATATCAGTGCTAATTAGCATCAATACTTTTGGACAGCAATATGAGTTTTCAAATAATTTATTTATTCAGTCAAAACCTGAGCACTTGGTCTACTTGATTACTAGGGGACCAGATAGGTAGTTGATGTTGAAGAATAGGGTGTTATTCTTGTCTGTATGCTGCTTACCATGAGAAGGGAGGGGATAAGTAAGCATAGAAGTCCCGATGTGGCCAAATGTGGTGTCAGTGCATCTCATAGGGCAATTTAAAAGAGTAGAGCCTGGGGGAAATGGATGATCAGTCATTGTGGGTTCTTCAGGAGTGTGAATTTATGGAAACAATTTTTACCAAAAGTTCATAAATGTGGTATGTGCACAAAGCAGTAAAAACCAGCCTCTTTGAACCAAGCACAACATACTAAAATGCTACATGAATCACAATCACCGGAATCAGAACTTTTTTCCAATTATTATATTCCCATGCTGAGCAAGTCAGTATTTTCTCATAAGCGCTTTTTAGAAGATCAATTTTGTGCCTAATGCCTTTTCATTTTCCTCAATGCTATCAATTCTATTCTTATTTAGTTCCCAAGAGTATTTTTAAGGTAAGTAATATTTTCCTATTCAAACTGAGGCTTCCTTACCATTGTATTTTAAGAAAGATTATTGATCACTTATCCTGAATATCCTGTTTTAAATGGATAAATGCTTGATTTCCAGAAAGGCGTAGGCATTTGTTCATGATCATCTACCTTTGACATACCCATGAGATAATTGCCTAAGAGCATAAATAATTGAAGAAAGGTAAATGCATTCAGTTGAGCAGACTGCATTGAGTGTCCAAAGGATGTGGATTCCCAGTCTTATGGTCTTCTTTGTGAAATAGGCAGTAAAAGTGGAAAAAGACAAAGTATGTACCCTCCTGCAATGTATGCTTCAGAAACATTTCAAATGGCGATTATCTATCACTTCTATTACCTGGCTGGATGGCAATTCACGAGTGAAAAACTCAGGCTACTGAGAGGACAAATCTGAACCCAAATCCTGCTTTTGTCACTTACTGGGTAGATATGGCCAATTTAACGAACATTTGTAGGGCCCCTCTGTATTTTTCTCTCTTATCAAATGAAGACCATAATATAGTGTCTGACACATCATAAATATTGAATTTGATAATGTTAATTAGTAGGAAGGTACAAGGATTAGATAAAAATAAAATATTGATTGTGTTTTAATGTTAGGGCTCTCCAGGGAAACAGGGACACCAGAAGCAGTCTTATTGCAAAGATTTTTATGATCAGGGAAGTAGCAAGACTGCAGGCTGGGACAGTACATCTGTGGGCTTGTGTTCTATCTGGCCCTTACATTGATTGGATGAGGCAAAACTACAAATTGAAGGTTACTCTGCTTTATTCAAAGTCTCACTATGAGTTCAAGGCTTTTCCCCACTTTTTCTTCTAAGCAGTTTAGTGTGTCTGGTTTTATATTGAGGTCTTTAATCCACTTGGACTTTAGTTTTGTGCAGGGTGATAAGTATGGATCTATTTGCATTTTTCTACATGTAGACATCCAGTTAGACCAGCACATATCCAAAAAAGGCTCAAGTACACAATAAGGACATTTGTTCAACGATGTTTATAGCAGCTTTATTTGTAATAACCAGAAGCTGGGAACAACCCAGATGCCCCTCAACTGAGGAATGGATACAGAAATTGTGGTGCATCTACACAATGGAATATTACTCAGCAATAAAAAACAGGGAAATCATGAAATTTCCAGGTGGGAACTGGAAAGGATCATCCTGAATGAGCTATCCCAGAAGCAGAAAGACACAGATGGTATATACTCACTCATATAGACATATATTATAGGATGAACATACTAAAATCTGCACACCTAAAGAAACTAATCAAGAAGGAGGACTCTTGCTAAAATGCCCAATCCCTCTCTGGAAGGGCTAAGGGGATGGACATCGGAAGAAGGAGAGGGCAGGGAACTGGTCAGGAGCCCACCATGGAGGGCCTTGGAAGGGCTTTGCCCTGCAGATTGTTGAAGCAGATGCTGAGACTTATGGCCAAGACTTGGGCAGAGTGCAAGGAATCTTATGAGGGGAGTGGAAAATAGTGGGATCTGGAGAGAACAGGAACTCCACAAGGAGAGCAACAGAACCAAGTGGTCTGAGCACAGGGGTCTTTCCTGAGACTGATACTCCAACCAGGTACCATGCATGGAGGTAACCTAGGACCCCTGCACAGGTGTGACCCATGGCAGTTCAGTGTCCAAGTGTGTTCCATAGTAACGGGAACAGGGACTGTCTCTGACATGAACTGATTGGCCTGTTCTTTGATCACCTCCCCCTGAGGGGGGAGCAGCCTTGCTGGACCACAGAGGAAGACAATGCAGCCACTCCTGATAAGACCTGATGGACTGGGATCAGAGGTAATGAAAGGAGGGCCTCCCCTATCGATGGTCTTGGGGATGGACACAGGTGCAGAGGGTGGAGGAAGGGAGGGATTGGGATGGGAGGAGGGAGGGAATTACAGGGGTATATAAGGTGAATAAAGTGTAATTAATAAAGAATTTAATAAAAAGTAAAAAAAAAGTCTCACAATTTGAAATAGCAAGTTACAAAAAATTGCCCCCCCTCTAAAAAAATCCAGACTATGCCCATGGCCATGTACCTGGCTCAGTACCTCAGCTCAGCCAGCTTGGTCCATAAAATTCACTACTACATTTCCTCAGCACCTTGATGGTGCTTTAATGAATGTATTAATATCAGGTCCGCCAGCAGACAGCCTAGCACCTCAGTCACAGAATTCAGGCTGGCTATTATATTGACGGGAATGGATGCTCATCACACCTCGTCTTTCCTGATAATGGAGCAGTAATGCCCTGTGCTAGGCTTGCTTTATCTGTGCTTCTTCACAAGCTGGTTCCAGCTATGGACATTCATAGACTCATACATTCTCTTCTTCCAAACCAATATCTGCTACATTGCTCCCACACTAATTAAGGAGGCACCTTCATAGCCATCAATACTCACAGTTAACTCACTCATATTTCTCTGGAGCAGTGACCTTCCCCTCAGTGACAAGTACTGACCTTTCATGGTTATTAATATTATTCAGATTCTGGCCATGGAATCTAGATTTGTTTTGGAATGAGCCCAGTGGGAAGCCATCAACTGGTATGGAGCTATTTCAGTTGGGCTTTAGTGGTTAGGACAGGTCTGAGGAAACTGTAATTTTCGGCTACCATTGTTCTGTCAGAGGCAGCAGAGAAAGCTGAGGAACACCATCAATCTACTGGCTGACAGGCGGTGGCACAGGGGATACTCTAGCATGAACACTCCGGTTGCTGAAAGTGCATAATTTGCTTTGTGCTGGTACATGTTATTAAAGCTACTGTTTAATGTTCTTTTCCAAGGACATCGTCTCTGGTGTTTTTATCGTCCAGGGAAATGTGTGGTAACAGAAATGGTCGCATTCCTGGTGATTTTCTTTGAAAATGGTAAACTTTTGCAGAGTTTACTCTCTCTTCTATTAGGGTTGATAATGAGAAATTGTGAGGATTATTAAGCACTCCTAGCTTTCAGTAGGAACTTATTTAGCACAGATGTTTCTATAATTGCAGTACACTGGGAAAATTCACAGTGTTCAATGGCCCAAAACTCATTATTACTTATTACTTCTACCTGTGTATTGTGGCACTCATAGGCTGGGCTGAAATGTTTCATTTAGCAGGGGCAATAGCTGAGGATCGCAGGTACTTTATAAAGACTACTGAGAAGAAATTGTTTTATGTTCTGCCCAAACTCTAACTGTTCACCTACTACTTGGTACCGCAACATTCTTACATTTTAAGTGTTCAGGTCACTCCATCATGTTAAATTTCTTCCGTCAAATCCCCAGTCTACACCTAGGACAAAACAAAACAAACACCCCCAAAAAACAACACCTTGGAATTTCAAGAGAGTTTAGAGACGAACAATATAACTAACTATTGTGGTTCATTGGAATAATAATATGGTGTAAGTTCAACTGCATCAATTTTTTTTTTACTGTTTCTTAGTAAAACAGAGCTATCTTATCTCTGTGATATGCTTATATTTTTAGTAAAATCCTGGCAACATGTAAGGACAGAAGGTAAAAAAAATGTCTTCAAAACACTTGTAATACTTCTCATATCATCTTTTGTGTGTTCTCAAAACCAAAGCTATAAAGCATTTCTCCACCATGTCTAGTGTTTTCCTAAATAGCTGCGAAACCATTTCATGGCAGCTTACAACTTTGCTAAGGACAGACTTCACAGACACATCTCTAGAAGTTAGCCAAGGTGTTTTCTTTCTGAAAATGATCAAAGTTTGCTCAGGAGGCCCCTGCCTCTACATTAAGCACTTTTGGAGGGTGGAAATGGAAGGGGAAAATGATGAAATTATAATCTCAAAAATGATTGTAAAAGAAGTAACATAAATATGCTGCAGTTGTAGGAAATCATATAAATTTGCAGCCATATTTCAAACTTTGTCAAATAACTTGAATATATTATATATTAGTTTCCAAAGGTGTGTTCAGTTCTCTAAGAGCTCAGCTAATTTATGCATCTGGGTTTATTTTTAACTGTCTCAAGCCATCTCAATGCTAAGGTGTTTATGAAAATTACCTCATTATCATTCAAACCTTTTGGTTTTCATACTGAGATCTAAAATGTTTAATCTGCTTGATCACAAATACAAATTATTAGGAAGCAAGAAATAGCCTCTGTGTTGTTTGTAGTATCTGGCTTTAGTGATACTTAGTAGCAGAGAGGACTAAAAAAAAATTGTAAAGACTAATTAACAGTTTATACCAAGGTTATTTGAACATCCACTTAATGCCATTTTCACTCTTTGCTGGGAAATCCAAATTGTAAAACAGGAGTGTAGAAGGAATTCTGACCTTAAATTTTGTTTGCATAGCTCTTTTTTCATTCATTTGCACTGATATTTTTGAAGCTCTAAATCAAATTCTTCTTAGGGACGGAAGAAGTGACAGAGACAATGCTAACACTGGTGACACTTGTACATGACGCTCCTGCTTCAGACGGAGTTATCAGCATTTCGCTGCTGTCAGATGCTAGAACTCTTCTTGCCCATTCCCACCCTGGAATTCACTTGGTGAAGAGCCGAAATAATAACTTCTCTGCCAATTAAGGTGTTCTACCTGGGGCCAGTTAGAGCTTAGTTTGGGGACAAGGTCACTTGCTGGGATGGAGTTGTAGTTCCCCAATTACTAGTAGTTCCACTATCTCTTCTAACTTGCCAAATAATGAGGAGACTTTGAAGGCTAAATCCAGCAGTCTCTCCTAGCGGGGTTAATGCGGAGTGAATGACAATGATACCCGAGGAGTGAGAGTCTGACAATGTCTGTCAGGCTCAGTTCACAAGGATGATGAAGTTCACTGCTACTCAGTAGTACTTAGGAAGGGTATTGGTCTTGATCTTATCTGTGAGAAGAGACTACCACAATCACTTTGGCAGAACTTCATTAACTCTTTCATGCCACTTACATGATCTTGGTGTGTACTTTGTTAATGATAAAAGTCGAATGTGCTACAGCAGTGTGGCCTGTACACAGAACCTTGACACTTCCAGTCTGTCTTATGTCTTCATTTTCTCATAGGGGCCTCCTTTCCAAAAGGTTATACATTCTGAGTTTACTATTGAATATAAACCCTTGAATTCAGTACTTATTATTAAGACAACTAAGAGAATAATAACAAAGTTATGCTACCTCATGAAAACCAGAAATGTTTTATGCAATGGTCATTTTTAACACTGCTCTTATTAGTGAATTATTTAACCAAATGCTGAAACAACAGTCTTTGAGCAAAAATCTCTATAACACTTTTCTGTGAATAGCCATCTGGCATTTGTACGAAGCTGACTAGATGGCCTAAAAATTAATGTCTCCCAATCTAAAATGTATTTTTAAAATATGAGTTTAAGATTGGATATGTGATGCAGGAAAAGACATTTGACAATCAGATTCATTTGCATTTTTTCTTTCACTCATGTATATTCCCTAAAATTGTGAAGGGTATTGCTATGTAGTAATCATGCTTGGATCCTCCATGCTAAGGATGGAAATAGCAAATATTCTTTTGACCCTGGGGATATTCTGACTCAGTCATCAATTTCAGTTAAAGTTTGTTTTGGACAAACGGATGAAGATATGCAAATATTTCTTTTTCTTGCCTCATAACTAGTCAATGGGTTCAGACTTGCAAATTAATATTTTTTTCTACTGAGATAATAGTTTTCTAATCACAAGGTTTTTTTCATGAAAATGAAAAAGGTGGTATTCAATAAAAGTAAAAAAATGGATTTTAATATCATAAAATAGATTTATTCTTTCCAGTTTTGATATGTAAGCTCCAAGACAATAGTTTTCTATTTGCTTTTGACATGTAATGTACTTAATAAATCATAGATGGGCCTTTTATTATACTTCCAATATTTATATCTTAGGTTAAGGACCTATAATAATTCTCCGTGTTTCAAGTTTCTTGTGGAAAGTGAGAGGATACAAAAGAGATATTAGTCATATTTTTAAAAAAATAATTTTGATGAGTATGACAAAATTTCATAGGGGAAACATGAGTACTTCACAGAATTTTAAATATTACTTGAAATATTATCAGCTATATGTATGTGTGTGAAAATTTACATCTCCTTTTCTCCTATTTGCCAATTGTCAGTGACAAAGCTATGCTGTAGAAGGAATCTCTTGTGCCTGTATGGAAGCATCACCTGTCAATAAAAAGCTAATGACCTATAGCCAGGCAGGAAATAGGAGGTGGGACATCTGGCAGAACTGATTCTGGCTAGGCATGGGAGGTTCTCCTGGGAAAATGTGAGGAGGACAGATGCGAAGTACCTGAGCAGAGGTAACCAGCCACATGGCAGAACTTAGAGTATTAGTAATAAATGGGTTATTTTAAGTTATGAGTTAGTCAGAGAAGAACTTAGCTATATTGCCTAGATATTTGTGTGTATATATATATATATATTGTGAGTCTCATAAGTCATTTATCATTCTGGAAACTTGGGAGGAAAAACCAGCAACACTATGCCACAGAGGGCAAAGGGGGAACATTATGCTGCCTCCTGTCTGCTGTCTGCTTCCAAAGCATTTTTCTCTATTGACTCTTCTCTTTCAGTTATTCAGATCAACATTTTATTTGTTGACAAATTTTATTTTCCTCCATACCCATTTCCAATTTATATTACTATAAGTATCAGATGTAGAATAGACAAAATATTCTCTCTTGAGAAGAAGTCCCAAGGCTTGTTCATAACATTCTTTGCCTTAATGGAGGACTTTACTTTTCCTGTTTGACATACTGAGACTTGATGTCAACTTGGTTTGTCTCCTGCACTCTGTTTAGCAGTTCTTTCCTACCAGGGGCAAGTGTGGCATTCATTCCAGCATGATGCCTTCTTTTCTCAGCAGTTAACTTTGCTTTTCTGCCTGTTCAGGTCTTCCTTATCCACGACAATGTCATTCTTTCACTGAACATTTCTTACTGTTCTTCTCAGGGTCTCAAATGTCACATCTACTAACTAACGGAAAAAGTTAATTTGCTCTTGGAGGTAACACATGCATTTCAAGTAGCAGAGAGCTGGTATTATGTTGAACATACTACTCAGATTTTTCTGTATAGAGTTAGTGGTTATTGATGGAACATGATAGCATAAGACTCTTGGGTCCTCGAACCTTTCAAAATCTTTCCCAATATCCCATACACTCCATGGCATATCAGTCGCTACAAAAATCTCATGAGATACATATAACAGGATAATTCCTGTTCAGATTATTACAGCTTATTATTTTCCAGGTGTCTAGTCTGGATAATAAAGACTGTTAGAATTCTAAACAGAAGAATATTTTATGGCAGAGAAATACTTAAAGAAATGTTCAATGTCCTTAGTCATCAGGGAAATGCAAATCAAAACAACTCTAAGATTCCATCTTATACCCATCAGAATGGCTAAGATCAAAAACTCAAGTGGCAACACATGCTGGAGAGGATGTGGAGAAAGGGGACCTCTACTCCATTGCTGGTGGGATTGCAAACTTGTACAACTACTTTGGAAATCAATCTGGTGCTTTCTCAGAGAATTGGGAATAGCATTACCTCAAGGAACAGCTATACCACTTCTGGGCATATACCCTAAAGATGCTCCACCATTTACAAGGACATTTGTTAAACTATGTTCATAAGGATTTTCTTCATAATTACCAGAATCTGGAAACAACCTAGATGTCCTTCAACTGAAGAATGGAGACATTGTGGCACATTTACACAATAGAATACTATTTAGTTATTAAATATAATCATGAAATTTGTAGGCAAATGGACGGAAGTGGAAAAGATCATCCTGAGTGAACTAAGCCAGAAACAGAAAGACAACAGAAAGAACATGGTCAATACTCACTTATAAGGGGATAGTAACCTTGTAATACAAGATAACCATACTATAATCCACCTACCAAAAGAAGCTAAATAACAACAAAGACCCTAGGGAGGATACCTAATTCTCATTCAGAATGGCAAACAGGATAGACACCAGTAGCAGTGGGAGAGACGGAACAGGAAGGGAGTATACCTAGAGGTGCTCTGAAAGGCTCCACTCAATATGGTATTGAAGTAGATGCTGAGACTCACAACCAGACTTTGGGCAGAGTTCAGGGAGTCTTATGGAAGAAGGGGGTGGGAAAATAGAAGGACCCAGAGAGAACAAGAGCTCCACAAGGAGACCAATAAAGCCAAAAATCTGGGCTAAGGGTAATCTCTAGAGACTGATGCATCAACAAAGGACCATGCATGCCAGGACCTACACTCCTTGCTGAGATGTAGCCCACAGGCAGCTCATTCTCCTTATGGGTTACTGAGTATGGGGAGCAGTGGTTCTTTCTGACATGAGAACTGTGTTGCCTGCTCTTTGATCACTTGGCCTCAACTCTGCGGCCTTGTAAGGCCACAGAGAAAGAGGATCCAGGAAGTCCTGATGAGACTTGATAGGTTAGGGTCAGATGGAAAGGGAGGAGGACACCCGTTTCAGTTGAATAAGGGAGGGGGATAGTAGGTAAAAAGGAGGGAGAGATGGACTGGGGTAGGGAAATAAGGGAGGGAACTACAACTGGGATATAAAGTGAATAAACTGTAAAACATAACAATTTAAAAAACTTTTTAAAAGACTTGAGGTGAATTGGGTATGGGGATTCATGACAGACTTAATCACATCTCATTTTGCCATAGAACTCTCATAAAATAATTTTCCTAGATGTTGCAAGCAAAAATATGGAAAAACAATTCTCAAATAATTAGAAAAGTACAAATTACATTTTTAACAATTTATCTGTAGGAAGGCATGAATTGGACTGATTTTTCTGTGATATGTATTACTGTAGTAGGTGGTTAGTAATATGTGCTCACATGTATTCCAGCCATGATGTTAACACTCTGGTAAATACCATCTCACTCAATTCTAAAAGCAGCTCTAAGAAGTGGCACAATTATTGGTCACATTTCATAGATAGGAGAGTTTAGGCTCATTAGTGTAATTTGAGGTGCACAGCCTCTCACAGTGTTAAGATAAAACCAGTTATAGTTGTTTTTGTCAGTATCTGTCCTTTTCATTAGCTCACACTTGTGTTCAAGTTATTTTCGACACTTCGGCTATACTCTGGCTTTCTCACTCTGACCCAGAGAAACAGGGTATATTTTCTCTGGTTGGAATTTTCTCAGCGTGTATTCTTGAACCTACAGTTCCAAGTTACAGGACATCATTTTAGGGAAGTCAAAAGAGGACATCAAGTAACTGGTTGCATCATAATGACAGTCAAGAGCAAAAAGAACAAAGGCATCCTTGTTTGCTTGTAACTCAGGAAGCTTCCTCTATTCTTAGGTGATTCAGAATTCAGCCCATGAAATGGTGCCACCCATATTCAGGGACAGTCTTCCTATATCAATTAAGCAAGAAAATTTTTAGCCTATTTTATTTCATGTTTTAAATGAAATATCTTATTTCTTTAGTGTAAATGTATCTTTTTGTGGGCCCTGAGTTTCCACAGTTGCTCTCCTTTGATATGAATCAATCTTTTTAATGACATTAGGGAATCTTTCTGCTGATGGATTAATTTACTCATTATTTTAAGAAGATACAGAAATGAAAAGATGATACATTATTGAACAATTTATGAAGAATTGGAATAAGTATCTGGATCTGTAGCTCAATGCCCAGTTATGCATGAAGCCCTGGATTTTATTCCCAGTATTTGGGGAAAAAATTTAGTGAATTTATTCTAGTACAGAAAGTGTTTTGTAATTTTAATCTTCCCTGTAAATTATAAAAGGTTTTTTTTCTATGTTGCCATCAGTAAGAAAGTAGAGAAACATGTAGATTAGCAGTGGTTAGGATGAGTGATATGTGTTTAGGAACTTGGGACATTCAAATACACTTTAGATAACTTTATAAATAGAGTTATGTTATCAGCTCTTTTATTTCTGTATATTAAGCTAACTTAATATGCTATTTTTTACTCCTTAGCTAACTTTTTCTCATATGCCAAAAGTAAAAATGTACAAAAGTTAAAATAGTACCCGTGAAAAACAGAAAAAGGAATATATAACTTATTTTAAACCTAAAATAAACCTAACATAAATCAGATCTTAAATCTCGAGTGTCTTCAATTTAATATCCATTGTTACAATTTCCTATTTAATGCAATTTGTCTGTTAGTCTTTGTCAATGTGATATGAACTAGAGTCACCTGGGAAGAAAGAGGCAACTTTTCAACTGAGACTGTCTCTTGCCAGGTGACTCTATAGTTCATGGCATTTTGACAAAGACTAAAAGACAAATTCCATTAAGACTGCAGATATTTAGTTGATTAATAATTGAAATGGGAGGACCCATATCTGTGAATGGTGTCACTGAGGATTGATATCTTGGGTCCTACAAGAAAAACAAGGTAAGTAAACCATGGAGAACAAGTCAGTATGCAATATTCCTCCATGGTCTCTGCTTCTATTTCTGCTTATTCAAGGTTCCTGTTTGAGTCCTGCACTGACTTTTCTCAATGAGAGACTATAATGGGACAATGTAAGCCAAATAATCGCTTCCTTACACAAGTGGCTTCTGTCATGGTGCTAATCACAGCAACAGAAAGTAACCTAATACAGGAAGAATATGAAGAAACAACAGCATTCATTTTCCTTTCAGGAAGTCAGATGGGGGTGCCATGCAGAGATTTGCTAATTGGTCTACCTTATCCCTTACTAAGTTCTTCCTGAGAGTAGATCTTTTTATTGAAATATTTAAACAAATATTGACTTTTCCATTTGAATATTCCCACTAGCTTTCAGAGAAATAACACAAAGGAATTTGCCTGTAAAATGAGTAATTTCATAAACTGAAAGTGTTAATTCTTAAATATTCTTAAATTAAGTAAGCATAACATTTTTTCTTTTTTATTAATTACACTTTATTCACTTTGTATCCCCTCATAAACACTTCCCTTCTCCCTCCCAATCCCACCTTCCCTCCCCTTCTCCACGCATGCCCCTCCCCAAGTCTACTGATAGGGGAGGTCTTACTCTTCTTCTTTGTGATCCTGGTTTATCAGCTCTCATCAGGAGTGGCTGCATTGTCTTCCTCTGTGGCCTGGTAAGGCTGCTCCCCTAGGTGGGTGAGGTGATCAAAGAGCAGGCCAATCAGTTCATGTCAGAGGCAGACCCTCTTCCCAATACTATGGAACACGTTTGGGCACTGAACTGCCATGAGTTACATTTGTGCAGGGGTTCTAGGTTTTCTCCATGCATGGTACTTGGTTGGAGTATCAGTCTCAGGAAAGGCCCCTGTGCTCAGATTTCTTGATTCTGTTGCTCTCGTTGTGGAGCTCCTGTCCTCTCCCTGTCTTACTATTTCCCACATCTTTTGTGAGAGTCCATGCACTCTGCCCCACAGTTGGCCATAAGTCGCAGCATCGGCTTTGATATTCTTCAGGACAGAGCCTTTCAGAGGCCCTCTGAGACAGGCTCCTAACTTGTTTCCTGTTTTCCTCTTCTTCTGATGTCCATCTGCTTTGCCTTTCTGGTTGGGGATTGAGCATTTTAGCCAGAATCCTCCCTCTTGATTAGTTTCTTTAGGTGTACAGATTTTAGTAGGTTCATCCTATATTATATGCCTATATGAGTGAATACATACCATGTGTGTCTTTCTACTTCTGGAATAGCTCACTCAGGATAATCCTTTCCAGTTCCCACCATTTACCTGCAAATTTCACAATATCCTTGTTTTTTATTGCTGAGTAATATTCCATTGTGTAGATGTACCACAATTTCTGTATCCATTCCTCAGTTGAGGGGCATCTGGGTTGTTTCCAGCTCCTGGCTACTACAAATAAAGCTGCTACAAACATGGTTGAGCAAATGTCCTTATTGTGTATTTGAGCTTCTTTTGGATATATGCCTAGGAGTGCTATAGCTGGATCTTGAGGAAGTGCTATTCCTAGTTGTCTGAGAAAGTGCTAGATTGACTTCCAGAGTGGTTATACAAGTATACATTCCCACCAGCAGTGGAGGAGGGTCCCCCTTTCTCCACAACCTCTCCAGCATGTGTTGTCACTTGAGTTTTTGATCTTAGCCATTCTGATGGGTGTGAGGTGAAATCTCAGGGTGTTTTGATTTGCATTTCTCTAGTGGCTAATGACATTGAGCTTTTTTTTAACTGTTTCTCTGCCATTCGATATTCCTCTATCCAGAGTTCTCTGTTTAGATCTGTTCCCCATTTTTTAATTGGAATACTTGATTTGTTGCTTTTCAACTGTAGTTTTTTATATATTTGGATATCAGCCCTCTGTCAGATATAGGCTTGGTGAAGATTCTTTCCCAATCTGTAGGCATCAGTTTTGTTTTGATGACAGTGTCCTTCACTTCACAGAATCTTTTCAGTTTCATGAGGTCCCGATTATTGATTGTAGCTCTTAGAGCCTGTGCTGTTGGTGTTTTCTGTTCAGGAAGTTGTCTCCTGTACCAATGAGTTCAAGGCTCTTCCCCACTTTTTCTTCTAACCAATTTAATGTGTCTGGTTTTATGTTGAGGTCTTTGATCCACTTGGACTTTAGTTTGTGCAGGGTGATAAGCATGGATCTATTTGCATTTTTGTACATGTAGACATCCAGTTAGACCAGCACCATTTGTTGAAGATGCTATCTTTTTTCCATTGTTTAGTTTTCGCATCTTTGGCAAAACTCAGATGTCTATAAGTGTGTGGGTTTATTTCAGGGTCTTCTATTCGGTTCCATTGATCCACAATTCTGTTTATATGCAGGAACCATGCAGTTTTTATTACAGTTGCTCTATAGTCCAACTTGATATCAGGGATGAAGATACCTCCAGAAGATCATTTATTGTGGAGGATTGTTTTAGCAGTTCTTTCTCTCCATAATTTCCTCCCTTTGTGTTTTCTTTAATTTTTCAAATTCTGTCTTCAGATCTTGAACCGTTTTGTTGATTTCCTTCACCTGTCTGTCTGCATTTTCCTGTTTTCCTTCAATTCCTTCAGCTGTTTGTTTGAACAATCCTCCGTTTCTTTTATTTCTTTCAGTGATTTAAGTATTTCCTCTCTAAAGGCCACATACTGTTTGGCTGCAACTTCCTGTATTTCTTTTTGGATGGCCATGATCTGTTTGTCTTTATCTTCCTCTAGTTCTTTACTCATTTTATTTGTTTCCTCTATTATCCTCTTCATAAGCATAGATGTGAGGTCACCTTCTTGAATTTCAATTTGCTGAGGTGTCCAGGGGTGCTTGCCCTTGGATAACTAGGTTCTGGAGATGCCATATTGCTCTGTCTTTTGTTGGTTGAGCTTTTACGCTGGCCTCTACCCATTGGGTTATCTTAGGTGTTGGGTGTTAGTTTCTGGTGGTTCCTGGGATCCTTTGGTGGAGAGAATGCCTTTGGCAGGAGGATCGTTTTTCCTGAAGGAAGCCCCCTCAGCTTTTTGGGTATGGTCACTGAATGGCCAGTGTTTTTCAGGAATTGCCACAGTTCACCTCAGGTGTACAGATCTGAGTGGTAACTGTGGTCCTTGTCAGTCAAGAGGGCTCTCCTCTCACCTGGTGAAGACCTGGAGACAGCTGCCCTGCTTCTGGGTTTCTTGCTGTAAATTTAGTGAGCTGCAGGTATTGCCTGTTTGCCCCGTTGTTTGGCCAGTTTTGTTAGGGATAACGGATTGCCCCTTGGAGCAGTATATTGATCTCGGGGGGTTGATCTCAGGGATCCCAGGCTTCTGTAGGTCTGAGGTTGGACTCTGTACCCCAGTACCTAAGCAGTAGTCAGTGGCAGGTGAGCACCACTCTCATGCAAGTAGGAAGAGGCTAGCTGGTGCACAGCAGGTTTCTGGGCTGGCAGCACGCGCACTCACAGGTCTAGGGGACCTTTTCCAAGGAAATACTGGGTACCCTAAGTTGGTCTCCATTTGCTTCCTTCCCTGTGGGGTTTTCTCCTGACAGGGAAACTCAGTCTTGGGTGCCCTGGGGCACACAGTTCTTCTGTGATGGAGAGTTGGGTACGCAGCAAATCTTTGTGCCCTTGGGTGGAGCCTAGTTCAGAGACGGTGGCTCATGCCCACCATTCAGCAGGACCTTTTCCTGGGGAAGGCTGGGTGACCTAGGTCAGTCCCGTTTCCTTCCTTCCCTGTGTTTTTTTCTCTCGACCTGGATTCCCAGTCTCTGGTGTTTTTGTGCCCACCTTTCAGCCTGGAAAGGTGATCAAGACACACAGGCCTGTGGCTCTGGTCTGGCGACCGAGCCTGCACGACCTGGGATCTCTTCCAGGTTCTGGCCCGGTGTCCTGAGAATGGACTTGACTGGTTCCTGCACCATGGGGTTTTCTCTCATCTGGGAAACACTAGCACTGTTGTTTTATGGTCCAGAGTTCAAGCTCTTGGTCGCTGTACCAAAAATGTTGTTTTGTAGCTCAGAAGAAGTGTCCTCCTGGCACCGCCATCTTCACACATTTTCATATAATAATAACAACATCCTAGTCCACATAAGTGTTCTAGAAATGCTGTAGTCAAACAAGAAGGCCAAGAAAGTACTTGACACACATACCCATTTAAAACTTGAATTGAATTTGTAGCGTTGTTTCTTAATATTTTGGGATTTTTTTCTTAAAAAGTGTATGATCCCTTAGAAGCAGGATAATACAATATCTTGTATTGTATTATCCTTAAATATGTATATCCTTAAATATATATCCTTAAATATATATCCTTAAATAATGTGTAAACCCACACACCTATAGATATGTGATTTTTGACAAATAAGCCAAAACCATACAATGGAAAAAAGACAGCATTTTTAACAAATGATGCTGGTTTAACTGGATGTCTACAAGTAGAAAATGCAAATAGATCCGTATTTATCACCCAGAACAAAACCAAAGTCCAAGTGGTTCAAAAACCTCAACATAAAGCCAGACATACTATATCTGTTCGAAGAAAAAATGGGGAAAGGCCTTGACCTCATTGGCACAGCAGACAACTTCCTGAATAGAACACCAATAGCACAGGCTCTAAGATCAACAACCAATAATAGGCACTTTGTGGAACTGAAAAGTTTCTGTGGGGCAAAGGAAACTGTCATCAGAACAAAACAACAGCCCACAAATTGGGAATGGACTTTCACCAACCCTATCCATGAGAAAGGGCTAATATCCAGAATATTTAAATAACTCAAGAAGTTAAAAAGCAAAAAAAAAAAACAAGTAATCCAATTAAAAATAGGGGTATAGAGCTAAAAAGATATTCCTCTGAAGAGGAATATCAAATGGCAGAGAAACACTTAAAGAAATGTTCAACATCCTTAGTCATCAGGGGAATACAAATCAAAACAACCCTGAGATTTCACCTTACATTCATCAAAATGGCCAAGATAAAAAACTCAAGAGACAGTATATGCTAGAGAGGAAGTGGAGAAAGGGGAAACCTTCCTCCACTGCTGGTGGGAGTGTAAACTTGTACAACCATTTTGGAAATCAATCTGGTTCTTTCTCAGATAATTGGTAATAGTACTACCTCAAGATCCCGCTATACCACTCCTAGGCATATATCCAAATGATGCTCAAGTACACAAGAACATTTGCTCAACCATGTTTACAGCAGCTTTATTAATAATAGCCAGAGGCTGGAAACAACCCAGATATCTCTCAGTTGAGGAACGGATACAGAAATTACAGTATATTACACAATGGAATGCTACCCAGCAGTTAAAAACAAGGAAATCATGGAATTTGCAAACAAATGGTGGGAACTAGAAAGATTATCCTGAGCCAGGTATCCAGAAGCAGAAAGACACACATGGTATATACTCACTTAGAAGTAGATATTAAACATGTAATATAGGATAAACGTGCTAAAAATCTCTACACCTAAAGAAGCTACACAAGAAGGAGGACCCTGGGTAAGATGTTCAATCCTCATTCAGAAAAGACATACTAGACAGACATCAGAAGAGATAGAAAACAGGGAACAGGACATGAGCCCACCACAGAGGGCTTCTAAAAGACTCTATCCAATAGGGTATCAAAGCAGATGCTGAGACTCATAATCAAACTTTGCGTAGAGTGCAGGGAATCTTATGAAAGGAGGGGGAGATAGAAAGACCTGGAAGGAACAGAAGCTCTACAAGGAGAGCAACAGAACCAAGAAATCTGGGCCCAGGGGTCTTTTATGAGATTGATACTCCAACCAAGGACTATACAAGGAGATAACCTAGACCCCCTGCACCCATGTAGCCCATGGCAGCTCAGTCTCCCAGTGGGTTTCCTAGTAATGGTAACAGGGACTGTCTGACATGAACTCAGTGGCTGGCTCTTTGATCATTTCCTCTGAGGGAGCATCAGCCTTACCAGGCCACAGAGGAAGACAAAGCAGCCATTCTTGATGAGACCTCATAGGCTAGGGTCAGATGGAGGGAGAGGAGGACTTCCCCTCTCAGTGGACTTAGAGAGTAGTATGGGAGGAGATGAGGGAGGAAGCTGTGGTTGGGAAGGAATGAGGAAGGGGGCTATGGCTGGGATACAAAGTGAATAAACTGTAATTAATATTAAAAAAATAAAAATTAAAAAAAAGAAATTATGTGACATGACAAGTATTTAATTTCCTTTAAGCGTACATAAACAGTATCTAGTAAGAACACATAATAGCTTTTTAATAACTGGTCATCTCTCAATAAAATGGTTTTAGTCACAGTGCTTACCCTTTTGAAAAAACTATCAAATATGTCAGAAAACTTTGAATATTCATATTGAAAAAAGTCAACAGTTTTTTTTCTTTTGAAGTACAATATCAATATTTACATCCATAACAAGGCAAAATAATGGTAAAACAATGCAGTGTTTAAGAAATAAGGTGTTTTGGAATTGAAGGGAATTTTAACTATGCATATAAAGATTAACATTTTCATTAACCATATTTGTGTGCTTTGAAAGTTGTTTTTAAAAGAATTTATGGGTTGCTTTTGTTTTGTGTTGTTCGATAAACATTCATACTTTTGATTGTCATTACTAGTCCAAAAATTGTTTCTGTAGATTTAATAAAAGTTGAACTAGTATGGATTCTTACCTTAGAATAGAAAAAGATATGTGACCTTACTACCTAAGACCAACTATAAAAAGTCTAGTATGAAACATTTAATAATAAGTAACAAAATTTTGGATTTGCTTAGGTTTAGGGTTCAAGCTTAGACTTAAAAGGTCAAATTTAATCCAAAGCTACTTAAACAAATCCCCCATGAAAGTTCAGAAATTTTCCCTTAATGACTTGGTTATTTCAGTAAGGACCTCACAACCATAGAACTATAGAAAATAATTCAAACCCCAGAAAATAGAAAGAAGACTTAATATCATAGCATATCTTAATATATGCTATCAACAGTGACTGCAAATGGGTAACTCAAATGTATCCAAAATATGATTTGTGACTTAAGTCACAAATATTTATCCCTTATTAAAGTGCAATTTAATGTCACTTGCTGAAAATAACATATATACTCTTTATTTCAAAGGATTATTTCTTTAAGGTTTATTTTGAGAACAATTTAAAATGATTGACATGTTTCAACAATGTTCATATGGGTGCAATTTTAATAACACAGAATGTATAACTACTAAATTTTAATCAAAGTATTTACCAGATAGGTCAAATTTTTTATACGGAACATAAAATTATATAGCTTTTTACATTTAATGTGTCAAGGTGCATCTACTGTGTGGAAGCATGGTCTTGGTAAAATATTAAGTACGAAACATAACTAGTTAATACAACAAAGATTTACCTATAGGTGTCTTTGGGTACATGGAACTAAGAAAAACTTTGATAGAGTTTATATACAAACAAACATTTAATACAAACAAATTTTATTATAAAAGTGACCCTTTAATTTCTAACTTTGAATACAAGCCTAAAATTCAGGACAATTTGAACCTGAAGTCAAAATTCTTCACATTTTTATGATATTTCATTTAGTAAATGATGTTTTCAATAAAATACTATGTCAGATAATAGTAAGTTGTATTTTTATTAAGTAATTTATTTATTTTTATATTAATCACAGGTTAAGTACTTTGTATCCCAGCCGTAGCCCCCTCCCTAATTTCCTCCCACTCTCCCCATTCCTCCCTCATCTCCTCCCTGCCCCCCTCAAGTCCACTGACAAGGGAGGACCTCCTCCCCTTCCATCTGACCATAGTTTATCATGTCTCTTCAGGGCTGGCTGCAATGTCCTCTTCTGGGGTCTAGCTAGGTTGCTCCCCCCTCAGGGGGGTGTCGAAGAGCCAGCCATTGAGTTCATGACAGAAATAGTCCCTGTTCCCCTTACTAGGGTACCCAGTTGGATACTGAGCTACCATGGGCCACATCTGAGCAAGGGTTCTAGGTTATATCAATACATAGTCCTTGGTTGGAGAAACAGTCTCATAAAAGACCCCTGTGCCCTGATCTATTTGGTTCTTGCGGAGCTCTTGTCCTTGCCAAGCCTTACTAACTCTCCTTTTATCATATGATTCCCTGCATTCTGCCAAAGGCTTGGTTGTGAGTCTTAATATCTGCTTTGATACATTGCTAGTTAGAGTCTTTCAGAGCCTCACTGTGGTAGGCTCCTGTCCTGTTGCTTGCTTTCTCCTACATTCAATGTCCATCCCACTTGTCCATCTAAGTGAGGATTGATCATCCCACCCTGGGTCCTCTTCCTTGCTTATCTTTCCTAGGTGTATAGATTTCAGCATGTCCATCCTATCCTATAGGTCTATATAAGTGACTATATACCAAGTGTTTCTT